>CM025856.1:24251807-24366610 GCA_003952965.2 Morella rubra
TTCTCTGCACCCACAGTTGCTTTAGCTACTCAAAAATAACCTTTTGGTAACTTCAAATTTAATGGAAAATGTCTTTCCTCTAAGATCCAACCATGCTGCCCACATTGTAAAATTTCTAGTTATAGTCTTGAGAAGTGTTTTAAGCCTAAAATGCCTATTTGTACACACTGTGATATGGCTGGTCATACACAAGCTAGATGTTATAAGTTACATGGTTATCTCGTGGGTCATAATTTTCACAAACCTGCTAATGGTGTTTTTACCAATCAAGTGAGTTCTCAGAACATTAAGGATGACTTTGAGGATAAAGTCTCATTAACTAAGGGGTAGTACAACGAGCTATTGGGCTTACTCAAACATAAGGATTCGTCTGGTTCTCATGCTACCAATCGAGTCCAGACTCTAATCCTTTCTAGTAACTCTATTGGTCCTTCTACCTCAATGTCTGGTATTTCCATGTCTCTCTGTTACAAACACATACTCTCATCACCCTTATAAAATTCCTTGGATCATTGACACCAATGCTACAAATCACATGGTTTGTAGCACCTCTTATCTCACCCAAATTACTTCTCAAGTCAATTACCTTGTTAAATTTCCAGACGAAGATATTGTTCGTGTTACCCATATTGGTATGATTCACCTCACAAATTCTCTTGTTCTTCAAGAGGTCTTATGTGTTCTTTCTTTTACTTTTAATCTTATCTTTGTTAACAGACTAATTGACCAATTTAATTATTGTTTCATGTAGGGTCTTGTGTCATGGATAACGATTAGGAAGGTGAGATGGATAATGACTTGTTTCACTTGTTGCTTGAAAGGTGCCTTCTTAAGATTTAGTGACTGCTATTCCAAATTTTTCCAGCAACACTACTTTATCTTTTGTTTCTGCAATACATTTCATACTATCTTTAATTTATGACATTATAGGCTATGTCACATCTTTGAGCCTAGGATAACTCATTGGTGATCCTTTTGTATCCACTCGTACTACACCTATACATCCCTATTCAATTTTCATTTGGCAAAACAACTTAGATTACCATTTTCTAATAGTAAACATCAGTCTTTCACTTTATTTGAGCTTATGCATTGTGATTTGTGGGGTCCTTTCTCGGTTACTGCACATGATGGTATACGTTTCTTTTTTACTATTGTTGAAGATCTTTCTAGAACTACTTAGACCTATATGCTTAAACACAAATCTAATACTATTGGTTGCATACAGTCTTTTTGTCAATTAGTTGAAACACAATTCAATCTTAAAGTCAAAACACTTTGTAGTGATAACAGGTTGGAATTCCACCTCTAGTGTTTCATGCTCAAATGAGAACCATTCATCAAAGAACCATTAACATCTTCTCCAAGTTGCTCGAGCTTTAAGGTTTCAGTCAAATATTCCATTGAAATACTGGAACCATTGTATTTTCACTGCCACCTACATCATAAAATGCCTCATGAGGTCCTTTTCCAATCTAAACTAAACTTTCAGAATCTAAGAGTGTTTGGTTATTCAGCTTATGCTTCCACTAGACTTCAAGGATGAAAGAAATTTGATCCTAGAAGTTGAGCTTGTGTTTTCCTTGTTTATCCCTTTGGCATTAAGGGATACAGACTCCTTGACCTTAATACTCATTCCATTTTTAGGTCTATTTTCCTCTTTAGAATACATCCCATAATGTTTTTCCTTCTGTAGATTTTGGTCTTGATCAGCCCACTGTTGATCCTTTCTTTTCTATTCTAATTGATGATTTATCATCGTCTACACCTTCCCTTGTTTCCCATATAGCTACTAATCCTACATAGCAACCAGTAGCCTCTCCAAATCTCTCGGCCTCACCACCTATCCAACCTTATTCCCCACCACTCCATACAAATTCATCTTTTATCCAAACCTTTCCTCGATCTCCAAATCCACCTCTTCGTCGGTCTACCAGATCTTGAAGGGCACCACAATATTTGCAAGACTTTCACTGTCAACAAGTGATTGCTACTTCTCTCACTCTCTCTCTATTTTTGGTCGTTACATCATCTCCTCCTTCAGGTATTACTTTCCCTCTTTCTAATCATTTATCATATCATAAAATTGTCTACCTATTATCGTGCTTTTAGCACCTCCATTTTCCACTCACTGTGAACCCCAATCCTACACTAAAGCTTGTAAGGATCCTCGTTGGCATAAGGCTATGGACTTAGAAGATACTACTTAGAAATTTAATGAAACTTGGACCCGCAGAACTTCCTCCTAACAAGGAAGCTATCGATTGCAAGTGGGTTTACAAGGTTAAGTATCATTCTAATGGGAGTGTAGAACAATACAAAGCCCGCCTTGTTGCCAAGGGCTATTCCCAACAAGAAGGTATTGACTATCATGAGACTTTTTCTCCTGTGATGAAGCTAGTCACAATTTGATGTCTTCTTGGTATTGTTACCACCCGTGATTGGTTCTTGAAACAATTTGATGTCCATAATACTTTTTTGCACAGGGACCTCGACAAGGTAGTATATATGAAGAAACCTCTTGGTTACAATAAAGGAACTCAAGGTCAAGTATGTCGTTTACTCAAGAGTTTTTATGCTAAAAACAAGCATCTAGGCAGTGGTACTCTAAGTTTTCTAGCTCTCTCATTGCCTATGGGTTTACTCAGTCAAAATTTTATTATAGATTATTCAGCCTACAAACTGACACTTCCTTTCTTGCTCTCTTAGTTTACGTCGATGATATTGTTGTTGCTAGCTCTACACTTGTTGCCATTGATCATTTACAAAAGTTCTTAAACTCTCATTTTAAGATCAAGTCTCTCACTGATCTTAAGTATAATACCATTATGGGACAAACCTATCACAATCAGCAAATTTTAATCAGAACATATATTGAAAGTCTTTGATTAAACTTCAAAGTGTTATAAATAGTATAGTAACACGTCTGTAAAGCTCAACAAGCCAAAAACCTTTTAATAACTATACTTCAGTAAACAACAACGCACAAACCTTTTAATCAGTGAATTATTTTTTCATTTTAACATTTTACAAACTAAATCTGTTTGTTTTACCTTATGTGTTTTATGTAACTTGCTTTCATCTTCATTCTGAAGTTGCTACAGACATATCCTAATTGAAAATTAAGAAATTTTTTTATTTTAGATTTTCACTTTCTTATCATTGAATTGGACAGGATATTGTTAAATCTATTTGTGATAATGATGATATTAAAGCCATCTCAAATGTCAGTCCAAACAAGGTACGTTATACCATCAGTGTGGAACACTGGTTCAAAGCCCCAAATCTTAATTGTGGTATGCTTCTGAGTCAATATGATTCGGAAAGAAAAGAGTTGTATAGGTTGCATGGGTCCTTTGTTCTATTTATTCAATTATTATCTATACAGCAAGGCAGACAACAAACATAAAGCATAACATAACATAAAGTAGGGCACAAACCCTAAAGTATATTAAAGACAAAATAGTAATTAATTAAAAACAGGGCTTCAATCAGTAAACAACAACAAGGCACACAACATAAAGCAAATGACATGTTTACCACATCAGTAAAGCTCAGCAACCAACAAAGTATAAAGTATACTTTAGACAAAACAAGGTTTGAATTTTGTATTATAAACAAGACCCCCAATGTGTCGAGCAGGGTTAGGAAAGAGATAGGTGCTAAGGCCACATAACATGATAAAACAAAATTAAAGATTAAACAACACCCAGGGACCACATGTTGTCGGGTAGCATCATCAATTTGTAATAATAGGATATACTTTAAATTACAGGTTTTGGACCACCTTACGCATATAAATAGCAACCCACCAAATCACAATACACATTATACCTAACCACTCCAGATGCATAAAACACATATTTGGCAGAGGAAATGAAATATCGAAGGGAGATGGCTTACCGTCTCTAGCGTTTCGGCCCACAAAGCTTCCGTTTGCTGTTCGTCTAGGTCGCGTTCGGTGCAAATGAGGGGTTACTGGAATCTGGGTTCAGTGCAAATGGGGGGTTAATGGAATCTAGGCAACGGGAATGGCAGATTTGGTGTCTTCTTCCACCTTCTTCCACCATTGTTTGAACAAGCAAATGGAGTCTAACTGATTTCACACAAAAGCCCTAATTCACGTTGTCCCCAAAATTAGTCAAATTTTACAAGGGTAGCTCGCGTAATTGTACTATCACTTAACAAGGGCATTTCAATCTTTCCATATGTACGACAGGCACGTGGGACGCACATGGGGGTTATTTAGTTTGATTTAACGGTCCTTTTTAACGGGGACGATAATTGATGAAATTTGAAACTTAAAGATCTTAAGTTGCCGTTTTTGAAATAGCAGGTACCAATGTGATTTTGCACCATAAATATGGGGCTAATTATGAATTTTCCCCTTGTTAATTTATGATGAATAACTAAAAAATACCGAAATTTCCAGTTCCATTTAAAAATAAAAATAAAAAGGCTCACAATAAAGTATAACATATGGAATTTGCTTGAATGTTTATTTTTGTAATCTAATTTTGGATGAATGTTTACATTTATTGTTAATTTATGATGAATAACAGAAAAATCTTCCAAAAATTTGGTCCAAAAAATATTTTTGGCTCATTCGGGGGCAAAAAAATGTCCAAAAAAACTCACATGCCGAACCGGAATTTTCGGTTCCGATTTTGAAAATTTCAATTCCATTCCGGAACAAAAAAAATTGCATTCTGAAAAGTACTAGAATGGAACCGGAATTGGCCATTTCGATTCCATCTATTCTCGTTCCCACCCTTACACACATTCGCCAAAGTTTTCTTTTTATACAGAAATCTTATGTTTTTTGATTTATTGTTGTAGGAAAATTTGTTTTTTAGGCATAGATTTTTGGTTGTTATGGTTTGAATTTGTGGACGAAATTGATGTTTAAATGCTCATGGGTAGTTTCATATGAGTTTAAGTGTGTTGAATGCATGTTTTAGGAGTAAGAAAATATGTTTTTGAGATTGATTGAGAGTTTTTAGATCGGTGATTTTCGTGGATTTTACACAACATTCGAACACTATAAAAGTGTGCGTTCGAATGAGATTGCTAAAATTATTCATTTGCAAGGATGACAATCACGTTCGAACAGTAAATTTATATTGTTCAGACGTATTGTATTAGTTCGAACGTATTCGAATGATTTTAATTTTTTTAGGAAATTAGAAGTTTCGCATTATGCATGACAAATCTAAATTTGAGGTGCTGGGCCTCAAATGGATTTGCATCACTGTAACAATATTAACATGCACTGGAAACTAATAGATATAATAATAAAAGCTGATCCAGCAATTTTTCAAACTGCCATCTTTCATTGTATGGAAAGAAAATAGAGAGTAATACTTTAGTCAGTAGGGTCGGACTTTTGAAAACCTTTTGGCCACACATCAAACCTATAAAGTAGTTATCTGCATGCTATAGTTTGAAAGGAAGCAAATAATTATAGCGTCAAATTTGCGTCCTTCCAAACTAGAACATGCAAAGAACTGCTTTGTAGGTCTAATGTGTGGTCAAAAGGTTTTCAGAAGTCCAACCCTACTGACTAGAGTATTGCTCTCTATTTCTTTTCATACAATGAAAGATGACTGTTTGAAAAATGTTGGATCAACTTTTGTTAGTCTCTCCATTAGTTTCCCGTGGATGTTAATATTTTTGTAGTGATGCAAATACATTTGAGGCCCAACACCTCAAATTTAGATTTGTTGTGCATAATGCAAAACTTCTAATTTTCCTAACAAATAAAAAAAATGTTTTAAATGTGTTTAAACGAAAATAATACGTACGATCAGTGTAAACATGTTAGATATAATTTTTCACCTGCATCAGTCATGTGTAGACCTTAGCTTTTCCAAGGCTGATATTGAATCAGCTTCACCGAAAACAACATCGAGTAGATGTATAGCTAAGCTATATATATTTTTCATTCAGTGACTTTTTTTTTAATGATTGTTTTTGTCAATTATTTAAGTGTTATATTGATTACAATTTCTAATTTAGGAAGACAAGGAAACACGTGGAGTTGGAAAAAGTCTTGAAGCATTTTAGACCCACCGCGATGGCCAAGATAGATTATTTTTTATTGCGTATTATTTTTAATTGTTTCAAATATTGTGATTAATTATTTAATTGTACATTTTGTTAATAATTTTTTATTTAATATCTTTTTTAATAATTTTCTAGCATTTTTTAATTAAAAAAATGGAAAAAAAAAAACTTGTACCATTGTTAATTTTAGCATTTGGAAGACAACGTGCCTCCCTATGTTCGAACTCTATTAGAACGTTTCAACGTTTCCGTTCGTACAATGTTCGAATGGCTATTTTTTTATTCCTCGATCTGTATATCGAACAGATTGAACGATATCCATTGGAATGTTATAAAAATGGTTCGAACATGTTTTCCTTAACATTCAAAACCATGCGCACGTTTACGTCATGAACTGTTTTAATACATTAAGAATGGTTACAGACGTTCCAGTTGATAGTGTTGAAATGGTATTCGAAACATCGAACATAAAATTTTTTATAGTGGTTCAAACAATAATTTCCCTTATCAAACAGATTTATATTTTCCGTCGGAAGCCGCTCAGATATTTTCCTCCACTGTTTATTTGAAAGAGTTCGAATGATTAAGTTGTTTTGGGACGAAACTGTTCCCGTCTATGAAGGGTACTTCTTGGGACGAAACAAAATTTCCATCGCAAAAAACCTATGTAATGGATTTGTTGAGACAATTGGCACGATGGACAGAATTCAGGTTTTTTAAAGCCAATTTTTGTTGCAGTGTACAATTATTTTGAAGCTGACATTTTAAAGAAAGCTTTCATATTAAGCACGCACGTAACACATTTAACCAAATAGAAGAATGTTCGAAATTTTGTTTTTTAAAGTAAATCCCGTAACACCACAAATTATTAATATTGCAATTGTTACCCACATTAGTGTGGAAATTGGACCATGAAATGCCAAAGATCGTAGAATGTGGATAGACTGAAATAATGGCTTGAGTGGGTATGTGTGATGCGAACAATGAAAGATTCATTAATATCCTAGCCAATATAAATATAGCATTTAAAATTAGAATTTTTTTTTTTTTATTGATCTTCCCATGACCCATCCATGTCTTTGTTCTAAAACATTGATATTTCTTTTTCTAGTTTGATATAATTAGAAAAGTATTTTTTGATGTTTACTTGTAAAAATTATGTCTTTTTAAAAAAAAAAATTAAAAAGTTGAAATTTTTTCATAGTCATATATCACCCTAGAACAAATATCGTTAAAAAACTTTAGCAACTTTTCACAAACCCAACAAAAAGTCAAAACATTCAAAATTTTCTGATAAAAATTTTAATTTTGAAATTCTGATGATCAGTAATTTTTGCTTTGGTTTACCCGCTTGCAATAATTTGATGATTTGTGTTTGTTTGTAATATATAGGTTGTTTTAATGATTATATGAGTGGGCACTACTTGAAGACGTATAGGGTTATCTTTATATATATATAAAAGATTTTCGTTTACAATTAAATATTTAAAACTCAATGTCTTCTAGCCTAGCGCGACCCCAAGGAGAAAGTTTCTGGGTGCCTGAACTACTCAATTAGGTATAACAATTGGTTTAATAATACAAACCGTAGTGAACGGGAACGCCTAGGGCCGGGATCCACGACTCCCCTTGCAAGAAAGGCCCTACTGTATACTCGGTAGCCTCTTCCTTATTCATGACACTGTAGCCATGCCATTTGACTCTGGCGTCAACATTGGCACCTGCTCCTGTGTTGTTGAACTCTGCGTAATACAGAGTCTTGAGTGCAAAGTCCCCATCCCATGGCATCCATCCATCAGGGTGAATAATGTCGGCGATTGTTGATTCCATGACAATGGTTCTCGAGTATTCCTTCCAGGGCCTTCCAAGGTAACTCCTGATCATTTTGGACTGCACAGATTCGAGCGTCTTGTCCGCCAGAATGCGACAGCTTTGCAGCACTATTCCCGTGGTTTCACGTTTGTCAATCCTTCCCTGGGCTGTGACTATATTTTGCTGGTTCTCCATAGGTTGCCTCACCAGAATTATGCAGTTTTGGATCACGACTGCTGCATCACCAAAAATGAAATCGATGGTGCCAGCAATGACGCAACCTCGGTAGAACTGCCGGTGAGTCTGGACATACAGGGTGTCTTGGTACCCCTCAAAGCGGCAGTTGAGGAAAGCTGAACGATCTGCTTGGACTCTGCAAGCCACTGCCTGATGCTTTTCTGGACCAGCAGTGTTCCTGAATCCCATGGACTTGGCCAAAAAGTTGTCTCCTAAAGCCGCTGCATATTAGAAATTAAAAAACGAGAACCAGTGAACAAATTTGGCTGAAATTCTTTGCACAATTACTTGCTGCCCAGTTACATATTTAGTACGTTGCATGTTTTTTACATGGAGTTACAAGAATAGTCGTAGGTTTCTAAGAATTTCTTTCAGAAGCTCATGTCATCCTAATCACATGGGGTCACTTTTCCCCAATAACAATCTGTTCCCTTTGTGTATAGTTCTTTGCAGTCAATACAAACTATATTCTTTAATTATAATTTGTTCACAAAAATATACATATTTCTATGTATACATTTTACGTTGTGTTTTTTTTTTTCCCTAGTGGCGCCCCAAAAGCTAAATGCTAATTTGAATATAATCATACCAAAAGTTGCAGTTTGGAAAGTTCGAACACCATCTACAAAATTTCTGCTGCCAGTGATGATGCTCTTTTGTGATCCATCACCGTACATGGTGACATTCTGCATCTTCTTTGTAATAGTCACATTCTCCTCATATATTCCTTCCTTGACGTAGATTACATATCTGCAACATCATGAGAGCCCAAAAAGAGGAGATTAAAAGTAATCAGGTCTCAAGTCTTAAAATTTGTGCCAAAAGTTCAATGAAATATTGTTTTCTTGGATGACTTGAGTATTCAAATTTTCGCCCTAAATCACCCGAGTTTGTGCAGTCTCTCGTCCCACACAAACTGAATAATTATCTCACCAAATAGATGCTCTGAGATTTTCAGAAAAAATGAAAATTGATGTTGCTTGTAAAAAACCCTGTTTGACCATCAAGAAGGATATTCAATTTAAAACGGTGTACATAGTGGCAACTGCAACCACAAAATGGGCATTTTTGGTTTGAAGTCGAAGAGTACAATGTGGTAAAGAGGATTGTGGCGTGGGCATTGCCACTTGCATACCGTCCTTCAAATAATTTTGGCATATTAGCCAGTGCCTCAGTGATCGTCTCGTAGTCTCCGGTACCGTGTTTTGCCACAGTCACATTGGGTTGGGGGTTGTCATCTTGTGCCTTGAACATACTTCGGTGATCGTGACTCATCCAGGTGGGTAATCCGTCCTTTTCCAAGATAGGTGAGTTGGATTCGTTAGCCAGAAGGCGACGGCCAAATCCTGGTACCAGGATTCTGGAAAGCAATGACGAAACCTCCGAAACCATGGCAAGGGAATTGCTGGCGAGTTCCTTGCATGGCTGGAGGGCCTTTTCCGTGTCATCCTTCAATTTTCCTTCAGGAAAACCGTCAATGCATGTTTGTTGGTAAGACATGACGGCGCTCAGACAATTGTTCAAGTCATCAGGGATTCTCGACAACTTTTCCAAACCATGGTAGGCAAGTTGCGAGGCGGACAACGCTAATTCTTCCTTAGCATCCTGCATGAGTTCCTTGCAATCTTCAAATGCTGATTTCTCTGCTGGGGTGTTAAATTTAAACGCGTGATATTGTTCATGGCCTTCTCAAACTCGTCGCCGGTGGCTGTGATAGCAGTCTTGAGCAGGTCCTTGGGTTGAGACAAACCGGGTTGGGCTCTCGCAGCCCTGGTAAGGGTATTCACACACATTTCCTTGTACCCCGCAGACCTACAAATCGATTTTATGACCGTATCAGAGATGAAACTGAGCTCATTTACAGCTCGTCGAGGTTGTGCTAGTTTGTTGCTACCATGTCTCGAATGAGAAACAACCTCAAAGACTCCCGCAGCAATTAGAACAACAACGGTAACAGCCAAAACTGCGCCAATGGTAATCCTCTTCCTGAGCTGACGCTGCCTCTCAGCTCTTGGGCGTTCTGCTACCCGATCAAAATCCTGAAATGCCATTTTGAAAATGTCCAAGGTCGAGGCAGACCTCCACTGTGGATTCTGGCCAAGGCAATGACAGACAGAGAGCGAAAAAGCGATCTGAATAGGATGTTATTTTGAAGCCTTTACTCATGACCTCCGTGCTATAATCTTTGGTATTTCCACCTTAGTTTTTCACGAAGTGGCAAGAGAGCGTCTGGCAGGAGAGTTTCAAGGGTATTTAAGGAGCTTGTGGGAGAAGATGGATGATAGAGTTCTGTTCCTTCCCTTCCAACCGCATAATTCCCACCGATCCTCTCCTCACCATCACCTTCAGCTTTGCCTACTCTTGCGCTTGTCCTGGGGAAACCAAGCTATTTCCACCATCCGATTTTCGGAAATTTTTGTTTCCACGTGATAAACAAGAAACTATTCAAGCAGCTTATTTCTCATAAAATGGAGTGAATTGAATCCATAGCAGACTTGTTCCGGACATTGTCTCGAATGGGTTCGATCGAGCCGGTTAAAGTCTTCACCTAATTTAAATAAAATCAAGTTTTTAAAGGATACTATTAAGAAACTATAATAGGGACTGTGTGACATCAGGTCTATCCACATTTATGTCTGAATTTACAAATTTTGAAGATCTCAACACCACACATATTTGCAAAATACAGAGGCATACGACTTACAGTAATAACTTGCAGAGCTTAATACCGTTCAAGAAAATTCCAACACTATCCGGAAGTGTGGGATCTACGGCCCATAGTTCATTTACAATTTAGACTACGTTACAAACAATTAACAGCCACACCATCATCTAGCAACATATATAAACACCACCATTACCATATACATACGCGTTACAAAAGGAACGCTTTTTATCCAAAATCACATTACCTATAATACCATCAGGTCATTCTCCAATAAGGTCCACGACAATAGGAAAACTACAAAGATCGTTGTCTACACTGCGAATCCCGGTGGTATGGTTGGCCGGACCCATATTTTATTCTCATTTGCACTTACGGGATGTCCTCTGTATGTCTTGAAATTCATTTGACGTCTTTAGGGGTGCAGTTGTCGTCTTCCCACAGCTTTGTCGTCTTCTACGACGGAAGAGATGCTTTACATGTTGGCGCCTTCGTGGATTGGGTTCTGAGTCATCGCTTATGTAAATAATTTCTGGGCCTACCTAGTTTCATATCGAATTCACTTGTTGTATATTGTCAGCGGATTTAGGAGGTGATTCCATGGGGTATTGTACTCGTGCTTATCTTGGACTAATATTTGCCGAGCAGCACCGGTGCACATCAGTATGGGCATCAGTGTTCTTATAATGACAATTAGGCGCAATTTTTTTTGAATTTTCGATGATTGCAGCTTCCATTTTGCGAAAACTTTGGCACCTTATTCCACCTGCAAAATTGAAAAAATTTGTTTTGGGCAAAACTTATCCCAATTTCGAATGAAATGGTCCGGATGCAAGAATCACGTCAGATAATTCACATATGTGGCCTTAATGTCTTTGCTAAAATGTCAGTGTCTCTTATGAAATTCCACTACCTTGAGTGGCCAGCATAGTGATAAATATGAAGAAAGTCATGTAAATAATAAATGTAATAATTGTTTTTCCAAAAAATTAACTAAAATGCCTCACTATTCTTTTTATAAGTAGCATGCAAAGCACGTATGTGATTTGACACTTAAGATAAGACTTTGTAATTTAAGTGTTTATATGCTTATTCAAAAAATAATAATATGTCTTCAATTACTTACATTGTCAAATATCTCTTTAATTACTCTATCATCACAATAAAGAAATACTACAAGAATTTTATACAAGTCATCCAAGCTTATGCTACAAAAAGATTATATACCCATGTATATCTCATTTATCCACTGTACAATTAAATCACAACCCACTTGTTGTCCATTTTCAGCGAATCCAGGATACGGGCAAAGTTGGCCAAGAGTCTGTCCTTCACTCAGGCCCAATCGGCTCACCTATGGCCAGCTGAGTTGCCTCTGTCAAATATCAGAGGCAATGACTCGAGCAACACGCAACACTTGTGGCGAGGAGAATGTCCTCTATAAAACAAAGACGACTTTGCTCACGCCACTAGGCTTATGCGTGGTGGGTGAGCAAAATGTCTCTTTGCAGACGAGGGGTGAAGAAATAAAAGCACCTCAGGATTGGAGATGATTCATTCGACCCCAGTGGCAAATTTCTTATGTGGTGGAAAAAGAATTTGCTTTTATATTCAATCAGCTATGAGACATTTTTCCTTTTTCCTCCTCTTTTTTCCGGTTCTCCTTGCTGTTGGTATTAGTAAAATGGGATTTATATGGCGTTTGGCAAACCAAAATTTTAATCCCTAAAATTTTATCATCATTACAAATTCTCTCTCTCTCTTCACTTTTTCACCAACTTTTTCACTCATTTTTTCATTTTTTTTTACCAACTTTTTCATTCTCTCTCTTCACCTTTTTACAAACTCCTAAAATTTTGTTCCAAACGCCTTGTTAGCCATCCAATGTAATTGCAATTCATGTCATACATGGATTGTCCCATTTTCTTTTAGAGTGACTCTATTCCCTAATTGTCTTCATTGATTTTCCAAAAAAGGAAATAGCTATTTGTTGGCTTGGATTTGTCATAGACTTGGTCCAAAATTGATCAACGACACCACGTTTAACAAGCTCACCCGAAAGCCTTTTGTTATCTTTGCAATTCCAAGACACAGTTTTTACATCCATGCCACAGAGCAAATCAGGACTCAAGAGCATCACACCGAAGAGTAGTTTTTCGATTGGTTTGTTCTCAAAACTACCCATTGACAATCTTACTTTGTTGTTAACTGAAGGGATGATGGATCCTAGCTTTCCTAAACGGAAATTTAGAAATCTGATCAACTAAAGTGGTAGGGTCGAACCATTTCCAAAGTGTTCGTAGGCAAGGTAATAACTATTTCAATAAATAAGAGCGCACATGTGGTGCACGAAATGGCCTATGTAAAATCAAGAGGTTGTCGCTCGTACCACTCGGCTCACGTGTGGTGAGTCAACTGCATTCGTAAATATTCATTCCATATATCGCAATCGCACCGCCATTAGGCTCATGTGTGGCAAGCCAACTGCATCTACAAATATCATATGCACCATCGCTCATGCCACTCGGCTCACGTGTGGAGAGCCAACTGCCTCCGTAAAAATTAGAGGCATACCTCGCCATCGCTCGCTCCAATCATCTCGCGTGTGCTGAGACAACAACCTCTGTAAGATCTATTCACGTGAGCTTAGTGGCACGCAAGCAACTTTGGTCAAGCGTGGTGAGCAAAATGCATCGATAAGATCTCATAGGCCATTGGTCGAGCCACGATAGCGTTATGTATAGTGAGCCAATCGTTGTCTTTGTGCAACATTTGAGTCATGTAGCACATGTGGGGCGATTGATTGCCTATTTGTTGAAGTTCTTTCCTCTCCTCCTGAATCAGATGATAACACTTGAAACTATTGTCCGGAATCAAAGGATAACAGTTGCAACTATCATCCTGAATCAATTTCAACTCTTAAAACTATCCCATAAGTTTTCAACAATAGTATAGATATTTCATTCATCGACATTTGTCATCATTAATTGGACCGAACGACTAATGTTAATAAAACAGCTAGCAAGATATTTGATATTAACATAGCCAAAACATTACAAAAAAAAAAAAAAAGCAGAGTTATACCATTACAACAACACTGACATAACAACATTCCAAGATATATGCAAAATACCAACACATATAGCATTTAATTTCAACAACGACCAAAATAAGATGTACTAGTCTATGCATCCATCCAACTAGCCTAAATACTATGTAAAGTCATAGAGTCATGTACTACGCCCATTACCCACACAAAAGTATTGAAGTGTTGGTATTGAATAAAATACGGCTTATCAAGTACAAACCCACAATACATTTAAAGCATACAAGCATAAGGGTTGATGTAAAAAAAGAAACAGAACAACTGTAGTTCTTTGTCCATGCACACACAACGAACCAGGCTTTTCATGCCTTAAAGATGATAGATCCACTCCAACCTCCTCTCAGGTGGCATTTCCAGGAATGTGTGCTACCTCTCTTTGTTCTCCAATAATTGATCAATGGCTTCGTGGTACCAGAACTCTGGCAATGGAGGAGATAGCTCGCTCAACCAACGGATGCACTTATTAATGGTGCATAGAGGTTGACTAAGCTCCCTGTTTCCTGACACGTTTCCCTGAGTGAATTGGCTACCTGATGCACCCGAATGTACTTTGTAGAACTTAGTCATAGCCCGAACACAGTCAAACATCTTAACCTCGATCTACTTATTCTAGTAGAGGCTCATTCATCGGACTAACCGGTGCTTCTGTGGATGAATGTCAGCCAAAACCGGTGGTAGTAGCCTGAGAAAAAATACCTCCCATTAAATCGAAATGTGGGTATCCTTGACGTTTATATTTTACAAGCTTTGGGTTGGACTTCAAAGAAATACACAAACCTTTTCAGCAAGCCATATTTTCACCACAACAAAGAAACAAAAAAGCACAGTTTATCAACATAATAGAAAAGAGCACATTTAGCAGATTAGTCCAGGCCTCTTCACTTACAACCAGTGTGTGCCTTTCATCGTCCCAACCAAAACCCCATTTTTTTCACAATAAATGCAAAGTCGTTGTATGCATGTTTCATGCGATCCCATTTTCCCTTAATCTACTTTGTATTAAACTTACAGTTGCAACATTTGTTTATAAGTGCAGTCGCAGTATTATGAGCATAGGAGTCAAATCTCCCCTACACGATCCTCCCATTCACGACACACTCTTGTAGAATATTCAGAAAAAGAAGCTCATTTGCGGATGTCCACAAATCTCGCTCTTCTTGATCCTCCATTCTTTGCTTTTGTATATGAAACAAAAAATCTATTACGATATTACAAGTGCATGAAAATAAATTGTAAAAAATCATTAAAAAGAATGTTAGAAAATACTACCTTTAGGGTCCTAGGTAGTCTTCTACTACGTTCTGGCAGTCTTTCAAGGAGGTGGTAATGCTGCTTGTTATGTATGGGGAATCAAATCCAAATCATACCCAATAGCCCGTGAAGAACTGGAAATATAGGAGGCACTAACCTAGCGAGAACGCGTTATATGGCCTATCGCAACGGAAGTTATTGATTAAAGGGAGGGAGTAAACTCGGTGTTTGAAAGCACTTGGCTTCTAAACTGAGATTCTTCTTCAGCCAGCCTTACAAGTATAGAAGCCCGAGTTCGTATGGTGTGGAAGGATGCCTTTTTAAATAACAAGGAATGAAAATCTATTGTGGTTGAAATGACAAGGAGAGCCTCTGTATGATTTCAAAGAACTGAGTCCCAAGTAATTTAGTGCTTATTAGATTGTAGATTGTACTATACCATCTATTAAATGTTGTTTGGAAGGTGATTGAATGAGTTAATGGGGGAGCTTCGTTGATCTATAAAAGAAGATCAGTTTTGACCAGCCACACAAAGTTTGATTTTTTGTGAAAAGAATAGTCAGTTAACAATAAATGGGGATCAATGAATTGATAAAGAAGGACATATAACAGTAGTTCAGTGAAGGTATGCACCCATTCAGTACCAATTTAAGTAAACACCGAGATTGGCGTTCAAGTTGTAGAGTAACACGCACAGTAATAACATGGAGTTTAATAGCTATAAGTTCAAAGATAGCCACCATGAACAAAGGGTGATGCAAAAAAAAAATAAAAAATCACATTGGAGATGCATGAAGTTGAATTCACCTCTGACCTTGTCTCTTTTGGGAGGATGTAGCAAATGGCTACATGCCAAGGGAACTATGAACAAAAAAAAAAAAAAAATTGACAATTTGGTCACTAGATTTATACCCTGTTAACAAAATAGTCACTAAGCTTACTTTTTTTACGTTTTGGTCACTGAGTCCATACCCATGTGACGATATGGTCCTTCCGTCTATATTACGTCACTACATCTAATGGAATCCATGGCCAAGTCATCATTTTGCCACATCAGCGTCAGTAATTCCCGTTAGCAGCCCAATCACCTAAACTAATCTAAACGAACTGTTTAAGTCATCCACCCATTGTCTTCAAACTGATCGTGAATAATATTATTGCTCAAGTATTCTCATGTACTCTGTTTTCTTGCTCAACCATAAGGAAGACCCTGGCTACTAGAGTCATTAAGATACACCTCGAGCATGAAGTTGCAAATGTGCAAGGCGATATCATTTGAATCGCCATTGATTAACACATAAAGAAAACAAACTCGATCCAAATTTAAGGAGGACATATGTGACACAGGGTACATGTTGGTGCACACAATCTGAGTAAGCACATGAATCTCGGCCGAAAACTCACTCATCTCTAAGTCTTCCTTATATATGGATAGGGATGATGAAACAATAGGGCCATCATAGCATCCATGGCAAAAGCCTTATCATAGGCATATATGGAAAGATAGGGTCAGGAACACATAGTACGTCATATAAGTTGGCAATTCCTGCAAGTGTCACACGAAAGTATTGACCGCTTAGATATATAGTAAATGAGCTAGATGTCTTGTCAATAGCATGGATGTTAGAGTAAAATTCTCTTACAAGCAGTTTTGAAGGAGGAGAAACAAGATTGAAAAGGGAATCCCAATCTCGGGCTCTAAATACAGCAGGAATACCGGTATTGTGAAGAGCATCGAGGGCAACCACATGCTCAGCGAGAATAGCTTTCTTCTAAAAGTATTTGTTGAAGATCTTTTCAGCCTTATGATCAACAAACCTAGTGTCAAAGTTGCCAAATTTTTGTTTTGTCGGTTTGGAGGGATTGGTCTTGGCCTTGTTATTGGTATTGGTCTTGGTCTTGGGTGAATTTGTTCATTTCGCCATCTGTAGAGACAGAGATATGTACTATTAGCAACAAGTTTCATTCGAACAAAATACAAATTTTGAGGAAGGGTAAAACAAAATACAAGAAGTAGTGTAGAACTGTGACAATGTACGCATATGTCTCTTTTATCTTCTGTGAACCTGTTCTAGAAAAATTAACTTTTATAAGCAACTAAAACATAAAATACAAAGAGCTGAAACCCATTTGTTAAATGGAGCAATATCCCAACAAATTAACACACAACATGCAACTCGTTGTTATCATAGCAAGCATCAGAATTCATTGCATTAACAACGAACACATAATCTCCTGTTTGAAAACATGAATCTCACTAAAATAGAAGAAGGAGAAATAGAAAGTACTACCCAAGTATAAACAAACAACACTAAACCAAAAAAATCAATCAAATAATTGACAAAACCAATTAGTAACCAAAAGAGAATGCGAGTCCAAATATCAACCCAAGAGAGTGGGTGAATTAGGTTTATCAAAATATTTTTTTGGCTAAATTACTCCGTACGTCCTTTTGACCTTTTCAGTTTAAATAAATTACTGATCCTGAGGACGGAAATGCACACGTGGCTAACGGCTTACACGTGTTTAATCTCATCAATAGTGTCACTACAATAAATAAAGGATCAATAGATGTGAAAAAGGATCGGTATCCGGGAAGAGAGATAACACTGTCTTATTTTTAGAGTGATTAAGACTTGCCTACCATCCACCCCAAGGCTATTGCCTTCCTTGCCTTCCTCCACTATACTCCAATAGTGTACAACTTAGCTTCTGGGTGCTAAATAACTGTTACAAGAGTTTTTCCGAGCTCACTCTTCAACTCATGCATAAATCTTAAAGCATATGACATTTCTTCTATCCTCATGGGTAGGCCCAAGTGTTTCCCACACTCAAATGGTTTCTCAAAGTTTAATGATAGGAATGAATAAACAATAGTTCTCAACGTTATATCAGCAAAAACAAAGCTTAATAAATGGCTACAAGACAAGATCTGATGATGATGACAACAATGGCAGACCGGATCTGTTGAAAAATGTGCAACTCTTGTCTTTTGCGCTTTTCTCACTTTATGGAGGCTAGGTCAAGATTGATGATGTAAAGAGGTAAAAGGTGTGCAAAAGATCTCTTTTCTCTCTCCATAAGTTCCTTTTATAGGTCTTCAGTCTTGGGGGTCCTAAGGGCCTTTTTAGAATGTTGGAGAGGTGCCCTAAGTGCCACAACGTCTTGATTCACATGCTGAGAAGTCGTTTTAAAAATAAAGTTGCCGCAACATGTGTCAACACAAACACACTTATGTGTCGACGCCTTCATCAAGTCTGAAACTGACTCGTAGGTGCCTGTGGCATGCGTCGACAATATCTTCATATGTGTCGACACTTTGTTTCCCCTATGTCAAAACCATCAAAATGACAGTCTGGCTTCTGTGCTATGTGTCGACACCATGTCAACCATGTGTCGACACCATCTTGGCAGATAGAGTTTTTCAATACTTTTTGATGTGCAATCTTTTCCATTTCAACACAAAAACTTCTACAATGAAAAATATCATAGTTTAGGTGCACGCCATGGTGTTTAAATTAAATATAGGGTATAATGAATTAGAGAGATATAAAAATACAATTGAATAGTGGATTGACAACCACATATCCTAAAAATATTCCAAAGCTATTTTATCATTTGTTATCATCAAAATCAAGTTCGATAGCTCAAGGAGCAACCTTGGGCTAACAGAGAATATAAGATTGTATTGCACAGTTGTCGCTAACTGAATCTTATGACTTTATTGCTCTTTTTTTTTGTTCATTACTGGGGTTCTCACTTCTTTGATTCTTGTCAAAGGTGCTCTAATATCTCTTTAATTTTCAATTAATGTGATTAAAAAACAAAAAGGGAACTACAAAAAGATGAATGGGGTTCCCAGCAAGAACTCTCCAACAAATGTATAGTCTAGAATAATGCCCTATAAAACTCTATCCTGAGAGGAGGGCACTTCAAAGGAGATAATATTTGCAGCAGCAAAAACAATAGGTCCCATAGAGGAGTAATAGCAACTTAGTAACTTAGTTCTGTACTGCAACAATGGTTAGCAATTAACAATGTTTCTCACTTTTTGTTTTTGTCCTTTTTGGCCATTGGTAGAGAGCTTAAAGAAACAAATCTCTTTGCACAAATTATCATTTTGAAGACACACAATTGATATGTGATCTTTAGGTATTTTCTGTGGTGTATGCTCTATTCGAGGATGGAACACCACCTGCAATTTTAGAGAGTTACTATAAGTTTGTTTAGACGAAAATGAGGGAGGAAGGTGGGAGGGGAAAAAAGGGAGCGAGTTGTGGTTGAGCTTTTTACTTGGTTGTAGGGATATAAAGTGGCATGACTCAATGGAACAAACACAAGATGGACGGACAATAACCTTTGATAGAGCAAGAATAATCACAGATTATGTCATGGAATGAAATAGAAGGGCTCAGAGTGGAATAATTGACTGGACCTTACAAACTCAAGGTTTTTTTTTCTCAAGACAGGAACATGATCTACCTTGATAACAGTTGACTATGATGCCGACATCCATGGGTGATGTACATAAGTATCCCCTTAAACATGTCCATTATCCTAATATTTGTATTAGTAATTGGACCACCATATTGTACATAAGCTCCAAACAGATGTTTGGTAAACTTTTCAAAAATCTAACAACTTACCAGTCAAATGATTGAATTTTGCTAAATCATATGAGAGCAATAACTATTATGTGATAATACTCAAAACATACTTAAGGGACAAACTGCCTAATGCACACCAAGAAGTAGGTTATATATGAGGGGGGAATGTTATAGGTGGATTTAGATGAGGTAGGAGTCTAACTCCTTGGAAAGACTTTGGATTATAATCTAGTCTTACCATTGAAAGGAACATAATAGTTTTCTGGGAAACAAAAATCAGAAAAGGAAATTTATTTCTTCTCTCTTGAATCGCATTTCAGGGGGAAAAAATCTCCAAAAGCAAACAATCGTATTTATACTCTGAATGGTCAAGATTTCTCCTGGAACCAAAGAAGTAGTGACTCAACATCCTGGAAAACTAAGGGCTCAACTAATTTTATAAGGATTCTCTGTAGTAACGACACAAAACAACTGGATGCTTGTAGTCCTTCCCTCTTGACTTCCATAATCAACATTAGGTGGAAATACTTCTAAATAGATTAGTTGCTTCTCTTCCCATAAGCTTCCTTTATTCTTCTCTTTCAACATAAACTTGGACCATGAGGTTGGGGTGCAATTTTTAAGTATGAGGTTGGGGTGCAATCTATTTCGTCAAGTCCCATGGGCCATGATCACAACTTCACAAGTCTGTCATGTGTTAATCTCGAAAATTACTTACAAAAAACAAAAACCACAAACTAGAACTTATGGCTAGAAATTGGACAAAATCGCAACAAGAGCTAAATCATGAACAAAACTCATGCAATCACACTAATTTAACAAAATTGGAGCTAAAAATCAATAGCATAACAAAATCAAACAAAGCAAATGAAATCGAAGAAAATCTTGCAATAAAATCAGAGCAATCACAAGAACTAAACCTAGGGCTGAAAGCTGGAAGAAAAAAAACTCGAGAAGAGAGAGGGACTGAGGGATTTGAGGAAGAAATGATGTGGCGTGTTTTATTTAAAGATAGGCCCGGTTTGAATGGGCCTAGGTTGACATGCAATTGCCCACACCGAGCATTGGAAACAATTTTCGTAGGGCCGAGAGGAATTATCTGGACTCCGTAGGGGCGAGATCGAATTGTTTGGTTTTGAAGACGGTATCCAAGGATTGAAAACATCAAAGTAGAAATATTTTTTGAGTTGTCAAACATAGACTTAGTTTTTCCTATGATTTGTTCACCTGAAAAAGCAAAGAAAAATAAAAGAATTTATGGTACATAGTTTAATTGTATATATCATGGTTCGTGTCTTTCTTAGAGTGCTAGCTCATACCACTACTAGAAATTTGACATTTAGTGACGAAATTCTCAGTGACAAACTTTTAGTGACGAAATGCTATTTTCGTCACTAAAAACAGACTTTTTGTGATAAAAATATTTTTCGTCACAAATTTCATTACTAAAGGTCTTACGTGTGACGAAATACAATTTTCAACACTAAAAGTTAATTTTTTTGTGACAAAAATTTTTGTCACAAGGTGATCAATCGGTTAATCGACAATCGATCGCCCCTTTTATGACGAAACGCTCTGTCACTAAATGCAAAGCGTTTTGGCGACGAAATTCTATTGTCGCCACAATCAATCGATCGACAGATATAAACTGATTGATCGGTTACCAAGAAACACGTGGCTTTGCTAAGTGATTGATCGTATCATACAACCAATTGATCAGTCAGCTTAACCGTTAGGAAATGTGAAGCGCGATCGATCGGTAAGCGTAACCGTCAAATGTAACGAAGCATTGATCGATCGGTGTTGCAACGAATGGAAGTGTGCCACGTGTTACATAAGAACGATTGATCGCTACATCATGCTGATCGATCGTGAGCGTAAGCGTCACTTTTTTGAACCGTCGTTCGATCATTGAGGTAGCGATCAATTATTGTTTTCAACAAATGGTAGAGTGCCATGTGCTGAAAAAACAAGTTATCTATCGATCGGCGCAGAGGATTATATGAAACCTCCGAAGTCATTTTTACCAATTATCTCTCCACAAATTCTCACAAATCCTCTCAATTTTCAATGAGCCATTTCGTGCTGTAATGTCCTCCAAAGTGGGTGAAATCTTCCCTCGTTGTCATCTACATCAAAGGTACGTAGTTACGTTGTTTTTTAAGCGGTTTTAAATTCGTTTTTAGTTTAGTTTTTTTACTTTGCTATATAATCCATTTAGGTCTATAAAATATATTTATTTTAGTGTTAATGTATATTTTAGGAGTTTAGGATTGTTTAAGGATCGATTTAGGGTGATTTTAGGCATGTTTTCGATTATTATAGGATCTGTGTGATTTTTTTTTTTTTGCCATCGTCCTGCACCGATCAATCACCTCTTCAAGGTGATCATCGGTATGTAGTTGCTAAGAGACACGATAGATCGGCTAAGCCGATCCATTGTGCTGTTATATTTGGAACCAATCGATCCTGTATTGTGCAATCGATCGTCCCAAAAACTGTGCATTTCGATTTGTAGACGATCGATCGCATGTGGGACTGATCGATCGAACCCTAATACTGTGCGTTTTAACCGTCATGAGCGATCAATCGCTTATACCAAAGTGATCAATCGGTAAGCTTAATTTGAAACGCGTCGTTTTCACTAAGTAGCGATCAATCGTCTGAGTGGGATCGATCGCTTGTGTAATACTGTGCGTTTTGTTGCATGGACGACCAATTGTCTATGCAATAAAATGCATCGTTTTACATGTTGTGATCGATCGGTCTACTTGACCGATCGATCATTAAATTGTGTGATCGACTGCACATGTCATCGATCGATTAGTATTTTCCAAACGCACAATTTTGATTATACGATCGATCGGAGATTTAGGCGATCGATAGTTGGAATTTGCAATGGATCACCATTTTGTTACAGCTTCTTTAATATTTTAATTGTGTTATTGTGATTTGTTAGCCCAAGGTTGTTTTGCAAACAATCTATTTGATTTTGATGATAACAAAAAATTCTAAGTGCTTTGAAGACTTTTTTATTTTACTTTGTCAAACCATTTTTCTAAAATGTATTTCAAAGGATTGGGGTTATCTCACTAAAATATTTAAGCGTACTTGAACACCATTACACAAAGTTGATAGATCAATTTTTCATATTTTAGGTGTTTAAAAAAGTGTTGGAATAGATTGGACACTTTCGGGATGCTGAATTTTCTCTTCAGCACTGATAGTGTGAACACATTGCATTGCCTCCCAAGAGCTGAATTCATGTGTCGACACATTGCACTGACACCCGAGACAACAATTCCAGACCAAGTTTTCATGGTGTTGACACATTGAAGACAAGTGTTGACATATTGCACAGACACCCGAGACAACATTGCCAAACTAAGTTTTAATGTGTCAACACATGGAGACTATGTGTCGACACATGTTGCGATTACGCAGATTTTCCTAGAACATCGCCAGCTCATTTAAAAAGCTTTAAAATGACTTTGGTACCCTTCTGACGGCACTTTTGAGCTACTTGAAGACTGTTGAAGTCCTAGGGGCTACAAATAGAACGAGATGGAGAGAGAAAGTGTGGGTTGTATCATCTAAAGAGAGAAATTGCTAGATCCAAAAAAATCATCTGCTGAATCTTTCAAGACCAAAGTTTTTATTGTTGAATCTTGTTCTCTTGCTCATCATTAACGACCTAGCCTTCAAAGAGAGAGAAATTTCTTGAAGAAGAGACAACACACTTACAAATGTTCTTACCCTAGCTTCTAGAGAGAGAAAGTGCTTTGAAGAAGAGAGAAGAACGCACCTACCAAGAAAGCTTGTGCTCCCACCTGCCAAACTTTAGCTTTCCTTTGAGAATCTTATTTTCTTGCACTTTATTTTGGGGCGATTTAGTTCGTTTTGGTATGGATTTCATGTAAGAGGTAATTTACTCGACCTACACTACCATTTAGGAAGATTTTGTTGGTTATTTGATATTTTTTGATCTGGGTATTTATGGGTATTGTGAATATGATTTATGATAATTAGAGCTTATTAGGGTGTTTATAATATGTACATTGGAATGGGTCTTGCATGAGAATGATTTATGAGTGATTTGAGCATGGATTTGAGTGTGTGGAGAGGCTAGGCATGTTTTTTTCGATTTGTGTTAAATGGCGATTGATCGCCTTTTGTGTCGATCGATTGTCTAGAAGATGGAAGACATTCGATCGATCGTCTTTGTGTTAGACGATTGATAGTTTGTTAGATGGACGACAGAAAATCGATCCTTCTCGTTTTAGGCGATCAATCGTCTGTACTTACCGATCGATCGACAATAATACCGATCGAACGGTGTTTAAGGCAGATGTTGATTATTGATCATGAGTAGTATTTATACTCTTTAAATGTTTGATTATTGAAGTGCTTGAGTTCTGAAATGAATCATGAAGTTTGAGAAGATTGGCAGATGATTATAGGAGTATTTTTTATTATTGATGTGTAGTATTTGAGCTATTTACATGTTTATTATTGAAGTGCTTGAGTTCTGAAAAATGCTTTAACATGGAGAATGATTATGAGGAGTGTTTTTGTTTTTTACTTGTTTTACTTAGGTTTATTTTTTGGCATATAATGTGTGTAACCTTAGACCCGTTTAAGGGTTAGGACGCGATAAATATGCTTTATTGCGTAATAACCCTTGAATTGTCCAAAATATGGACAGTTTGAGATTGTGGATTCGGGGTTGGACGAGTTCGGTACTTGTGTCCTGTCCAGTCTTAGAGGAAGTTTAGTATCATCTACCTTTTATCTTTTGGGTATACTACTTGCATTTGTATATGACATCATACAACTATCGTTGATGACGTCTACCCTCAACTCTGGTGTGATTTAGAAGGAAGACTTACATTGAAATTGAAGTATATTCCAAAATATTGGGTAAGAATTCGGGATATGTTTGGGGATTAAGACGCGCAGTTAAGCCTCCGCCTTCATCAAATTTAACTACACAATCTTCTAATCTACAACACCAGCTAGCGAAGGCAATGATGAGATAGAAGCGATGAGAGTTGCTAGAGAAAAATACTTGCAAGAATTTGCGAAGAAGCAAGCTCAGATGGAGGCCACGCTGCGAGACCACCGTGAGGAGCAGTGGGTGGAGCAAGAGCGCATTCAGTTGGAGCAGAAGAAGCGTATGAAAAAGGAGCAAGAGCACATACGAAATGAGCAAGAGGGCTTACGGGCAAAAATATCAAATGAGCTAGAGAAGAAAATGTCCTCTGCATTAGAGAAGAAAATGAGCGACATGTCAAAAGTGACTATTCAGCCAGTTTGGGGCTCAAAAAGGTAGATGCATGTATATTGTAATAGCTTTGTGATTATGTATTATTAAGATGTTATTTTCGATTTAATTATGGATCATTATTTATTATTATTGATGTTCATTAATGTGAGTATTGTATTGTTATTGTAATAGTACGTGTCATATAATATTTTCTATTATTATTTTTTTTTTAAAATAAAACTGATTTTGTTATTACCGTTTGATCGGCAATTCCAGCAATCGAACGGTTATTGTGAAAACGATTGATCGTGAATACCACTATTCGATCGCCAATATTAAAACGCCTAAAATAATGATCGATCAGTAACATAACTGATCAATCGACTCCGTGCAAGCAATCTGTCGGTATTATAAGTGACCGATCGTTGGAGAAATAGCCGGTCGATCAATCATTATGTAACACCGATCCATCACTTAGAAAATAATTGTTTCATCGCTAAAATAACCAACCTATTGGTTTTAATACAACGATCGATCATCCAACTCAATTGATCGATCGGTTAGACAAACACGTCCGATTGGTGGTACTGAAACAATCAATCATTTCCTTCATAGAATTTGATCGGTTATATGTATCGATCGATCAGTAATATGTATTTAATCGATCGTCATTACTTACCGTTCAATCATCTGAAAATTCGCAATCAATCGGACTTTTTCCCGATTGATCAGTTCAAAATAAAAGTCTGATCGATCACGGATCCACCCAATCAATCACTTCAGTTTCATCGACCAATCGGTATAATTACCGATCGATTATTAGATTTAGTGACTAAAATTTCCGTCACTAAAAACTATTAGGGACGAAATTCGGGTTTCATCGTGAAATACATTTTTGTGACGCTCATATGTTGACAAACCTCGTGACGTAATTTAACTTTTAGTGATGATAATGGAAAAATCACCAGGAGCCAGAGCCGATCAGACCTAAAAAGGAACAAAGAGAGGGGCAGCGTCAGAAGTGGAGACTATGATGCCTACGTCAGATCTCAATGAGAGTTTAGTATATAAGAAGTAATTAAGCATGAAAACTATGAAAGAGAATACCTAGCAATTTATATGGAAAGGGATTAGAATTCTAAGGGGAGTTTGATACTGTAGAGCAATGGGACTAACATGGAGAGATTAATTTCCCTTTATGCGAGCCGAGGGCCCTGGGGTCCATTTTGTGCAAGCCGGGTTAGGACTACAACTGGGCTTAGTATATTTCTGATGTGCTGGCCAATGTCACGCCCCATGCAGTACTCACCCCCTAGGCTCTCCTATAGTAATGGAATGCACACAAGTGGGGATTACAGCATGCATTAATCCTATAAATGCCTGATAACTAGCTTTGAAAAAGCTTAGCGAAACGTTTTAGTGAAATGTAGAAGTATATTAAGGAAGGAAAAATAATAGTTTCACATGTGCCCATCTATTATAACTTATATCTTTTACATAAATACTATATTAAATAGCTATATTAAACAGGTAGAATAAACAAGGGAGGGGTGTTACATCCAATCATATTATGGCCCATCAAGTGATAAAAAAATTTGTCACTAAAAGTCAATTTTTTTTGTAGTGTACTCAAATGAGTTATAAGATTGTTGGAAAGTTTTGAAAAATGAGAACACACGTTTAAGATTTTAATGTCAATTATTTGCAAGTAAATTTTTAATTAAATGGACTGCAGGGAGCTTAATAGGAATGCCGTGGGAAGGAAAATTCCAAATGAGTTGCGCAATTTAAATGAAAAACCTTGTGAGCATGGATTTTTATAAAAACATATTCGAAAACATTTTTTGTTAATGTGAGTTTTATTGACTTTTGGGATTTTTGGTTATAGTACATGATAGTTTAACCTTTATATGTAGGATCCAATAAAGTCCATAAATACATTTCGGTAACTCAAATCCTGCATGTGTGCCATGCATTTGATCACGACGATAATGATGGGCATGATTTGTTCGTCGGATTAAGTTCTGCGATGATATAATTTACATGGAAAATTTTAATTATGTTATTCTGTTTTGAAGTTCAATTTTTGGTTATTAGAAGTCATCTTTTGGGGACGAATTCGTCACTAAAAATTTATTTTTTGCGACAAAAATTAACTTGTCACCAATTTCACTACTAAAGTTTTTATTTATAATGAAATTTGAATTTTGTCACAAAAGGTCAATTTTTAATGACAAAAGTTTCGTCACAAAAAGAAATTAAAAAAAATTAGTGACGAAATTGTTCGTCCCTAGAAACAAGAGGCGTTCCTGATGAAATTATTCGCCACCACTCCCATGTGTTAAATAATTGATAATTTTGCTTTCTTCCATGAATTTTCTGCTTTGTTGTCTTAGCAGGCCCATCGGTGCTGCTTGTTAGGGTTCATCTGTGCCCAAACTAATTTGTCCTACTATCAATCATCCAGCTGCCTGTTCGTGATTGAGTTTTTTGTTTCTCTTTTCTTGCAGTTCCTTCTACATGCTTTCCAACGCCCTACATTAAAGGTATTCATTTGGACATAATAGGATTTATGGGCGAGGCCACTGGAGGATAGATTTTGACAACAACGAGAGCAACATGATGAGTACGCAGAAAGACAAATGCTAAAGCAACTTCAGCATATCTTGGCACAGGTTTCCCAAATAGAGTTACATGATTTTATTACTAGTTGTGAGGTTTTTTCTTTAATTTTGATTTTGTTAATGGTTTTGGACTTACATATACCTATGTACATTATCTATGTTTTGGATTTGTCTCGCATATTGACACTTTTTTTTCTAGCTTTTGAAATTGTGTAAAACTTTGCTATTTCGCATTTCATTTGTGTGTTGAGAATGTTATCATATGCTACAATTATGTGTTGGTATTGTGATATTTTTATCATGGGGTATAAATGTGCTACAATTTGAATTTTTGCAAATATGAATCAAGTTATAAAAAAGCAATGGAACGGTATTTAGTATTATTTTCCCCTAGTTATAAATTACTTTCCTCACAAAAAAAATTAATAGTCACTAATTCTTTTTTGGCAATGGTGTTGCACATTTGCGACATGTATAATTGATCGCCGGTGTTGTTTTACAAACTCAAATTAGAGGTTACTGTTTTTAGATACCAATACTATTTGCAACTTGTGCAATTCGTCAATTATGCTAGCTATATTGAGTATCATTATTGGTTGCAAAAATAAACTTTAGTGACATACTCTATTCGTAATTCTTATTAACTTGTGCGACCAAGTTATTCGTTACTATGTGACTATGTCTAACAACTACTACAGATAAATTGGTAGGCCTTCTATCTACGAAATTGGTTGGACTTCATCATCGATATACCTTATTACTATATTCAATGAATAGCAACAAAGTATTTTTATCGTCGCTAAAAATCTCTATTGACACTTTATTTGCGAAAACGACCTTCGTATATGGTTGCTGGAACATTTTGACAACTAAATTCTGTGTATTTACTGACAACGGTTTCTAAAGAGCAAATTTGTAATTTTTAAAAAAAATCATACTTATGAATTGTAAATGTACACTTCACCTTTATCCCAATTAAATATTATAGGCATTGAGGCTGCCAATTCAAGGGAGGATACCAAATACTTGCAAAACCGGTAGGGGCAGCCCACTGTTTCCGGTTGTGAGAGTTGCTTTTTCAAGAGCAGCTCGGCCGATCCTAACCAAGTCTTGCATGGGACAAAACTCGAGATAAAAGAAAAAAGAATGGCGCGTGCTAGACGCAGACAAGCGTTTCTGGCAGGGAACAAATCTAGAGAAGAGATTTGCATGAAGATGCGATATCAAATACTTCCCCCTAGATGCTGTCAACATGACCTCCTTCCACTTGGATATTTGTAAAATAAGACAGAGACCTGCCTTAATCAGCTGGTGCCAAAAAGTCTCCCCAAGCTTGATTGCTTCATTTGGAGTTTTCAGCACGATATTTTACACAAGTCTTGAGTCTCCAACCGATTTACTAAACCACACGTTTTCTGGGGTAAAAGAAAGAAAGAACACTGACATAACAACAGCACTTTCATGCATTTCTGGGAAATTACACTCAGTTTTCCAAAACAGTGAAGAAAAGTCAAAACCGGCCCCTCAAATGCCCCTTTGGACCAGATGATGGTCAAATCCCATCATTGTAAGGAAATGAAGTGGAGTCCAACCAGGCATCGCTAGTGATGAACTCCGACACCGTGAAATTATATGCATCCGAATAATCCATTACGTGATACCCTGGCCAAGTAACTCGGCCATCCGTTGATGAACCAGGTCCGTAGTTCTTGTACTCTCCGTAATACAAAGTATCTAAGCCTTGATCGTCGGACCACTTGGTCCACCCAACGTGGTCAATGAAGTCACCAATGTACGACTCCAGGTAGACCGTCCGAGAGTATACCCTCCATGGCCTGCCAAGGTAGCTCTTGACTCTGCTGGAGTTGGACCGCAAATCATCAGCAGCAACGACCGAACAGTTCTGAATGGAGATTCCAGTGTTCTCATCCAGGGTGTCGCGAGACTGTGCTGTGACCACAGTGAATTGGCCCGGCATTGGCATTCTAGCCATGATGTTACACCCCTGGAATACCACAGCCGCGTTCCCGAATATGAAATCTATGGTCCCGGATATGTCACACTCCCTGTAGAATTGTCGAAAGGAATGGACATACAATGTGTCCTGGTAACCATTGATGGAGCACCTGTACAAAGCGTCCAAGTCCGCATTTACTCTCAAGGCAACCGCCTGATGTTTCTGTGGACCAGCTCTGTTCTCGATTGTGATGTCCCGGGCCAGAAAGCCATCGCCAGACACCGCTGACATTTGTTCAAGTTGCATGTCAATTTTATATTATATCTTGATGATGTATAATATTTGAACCTTAAATTAATCTCAAATCACCAGAAAATAACTATATTGCAGTCTCATCTGGTGTTTTGAACTTTGCTCAATCAAATTGCTCGAACTTAAAAGAGGGGGTTTTATATATATGCAAAGATATAGATCATCACCCGTACTTTAAAGTTCATGCATAAAGTAATGAGGAGAGGAATTAAATAGAAGGCAGTGGAGACCAGATTGAAAGAAAATAATAAAATGGATTGAATTTACTTTACCAAGGGTTGCAGATCTGAAAGTGGTCCAGCCATCGTCCACACTTCTGCTACCAACAATGAAAGTGACATCACTTCCATCTCCAAGCAGAACGATGTTGGGCTTGTAACTTGGGATTTCTACGTTTTCTGCATAAATCCCTTCTTTAACATATATAATGTCCTATCATCGAAACTATTATTTGGAGCAAAGTTGATAGCATCAGTGATGGTGGTGAAATTTCCGGTTCCATCTGCAGCCACCGTGAGAACCAGGCTTGGATTATACTCCTCCCCATCTGAGCTCTCAAGTATACGGCTATTTTCCCTGGACATCCACTTTGGAACAGCCATGAGGCGCCGATTCTTACGCCCTGTTTGAGGCCATTTCCTGGGTAGAATTGAAAGGCAATTGCTCACATGCTTATAAGCGTTATTTATGGAGTTCACAAGGATTGGCTTGAACGAACCCGATGCTGAATCCAGGCCTTCCAAGCATGTGTTCTTGTTTGTTAGTGCCGCGCTGAGATACGCCCTTATTGCATCTGCAGCCTGCTTTCCGTGGTTGGCTTCTTGCATTCGGGACGCCGATCTTTTCAAGGCAGACAACGTAATCTGGTGAAGTTCCTCGCAGTCTTGGATGGTTCCTTTTTGCTTCTCGATGATATTTGAATATCTGACATTCGAGAACGTACTAGAGAGCTTTAGAGATTCTGACAAAGCGGTTTGGAGGGTGTGCAGAAGGTAGATAATGATATTTGGACTGATATTAACTGATATGGAGAGCTTCAATGTGTCAAAGCAGACATCCGGGTAAGGTGTGACCTTGCAGAGGGATCTTACCGACGACAACTGGGACTGCAGAGAAGTTGTGGAAGAAGGAGAAGAGTTAAGAGCGGATGCTCGTGAGAGGAAAACCGCGGAGAGGAGCAGGAACAGTTTCAGAGCTGAGGAAGCCATGAAGGTTGATTTGGTGAGACAAACCAAAGACTGACATGGAGATTAAAAAGGCCTTAATTGCTACTGGCCCTAGAATAATGACATTATTCGAAACATAAAGCTGCATGGTTTTCTGGTACCAGTTACGAATTGGATTACACGGACTTCAAGAGCAACGGGTTAAGGATAATGACAATTTTATGCGTCTTTACTCTTTCACGGGAAATAGGTGGAGATTGTCTTGTCAAATACTTGGACGATAGAGAGGGCGGTGGACATGTTACTTCAATTTCTATTATCTGGTTATTTTTATGGTTCACTCAATCATATATATTGATAGTATTTGGCTGTTTTCTCTGCTAATCTCTTAGCTAAATCGTTAAATTCTTCAACTTTAATGGACGACTGGTAATATGGATGTAAAGAAAAAGACAAAGAAATGAAATTTTGAATTATTTATTCATCTATTTGCTTGCCTTTTTGAGGTTTCTATGGTTACGGGTGATGGGTGGAGGAAGGTCCTGTTCTAGATTTCTGCAGAACATGTCCTTATGGGCTAGTCGAGTCCTGTCAGGGAGCATGACTGAGTCAAGTCTTTTCTGCTTATCTTGGGAGAGTTTTAACTGAACAATTTCCTTCTTTTTTCTGAAGTGTATCTGCTTAAGCAGAAAACGCCACTTGCTAGTTGCTAGACAAGAGTTTACACAGAAGGAAGGAAGGAAACGGGGAAGGTCGAAAAGAAAGGAAAAGAACTGATAGAGAAGGGAAGGAAATAGGCATGGATGGAAACAGAGGTCTAAGATTCGAATAGCCAAAACTCAAGATCTCATGTATGCCGGCCTTGTAAGATGGAGAAAATAGGTCATGATGGGCGTGAAGGAGCTTAGTACCTAAGGGTGAGAATTTTTTCAGGTGGAAACCGAAAATTCTGGTTCCGGTATTGGTTTCGGCCTATTCCGATACTAGAACCAGATTCATTTTTAAAAAATTTCAAAACTGAAATCGAAACTGAAAATTTCCGTGGAAATGCAGGAATTCCCAATTTCAGAATTTTTTTTTTAATACAAAAAATGCACCATTTGTCCGTTTGAGCCGTGGTGTTACAATAAAAAAATAAAAAGGCTCCCTGAGTCATTCACGCGAGAGTTCAGAGTCTTTTGACTCTTCTTCATCAAAATGACCCAGAGTTCTGACTCTTCTTCGTCTCTATCTCTCTCTCTCATCTCTATCTCTATCTCTATCTCTTTTCGACCTCACTTTCCAACACAGGAACATAGCTTCTTCACTAAGCGGCTCAAGTTGAGCCAGCCAGTCTTTGCCCGAATGGGTTATGAAAAAAGGTTCCTTAGGGGGCCAACAAGTACAACAAGGAGGAGCTCTTAAGAAAGAAGCAGAACAAAGCAATAGTCCCATTTTTTTTGCAGGTTTTGCTTATTTTGCAGCTTCGATTTTTGCAGATTTTGCTTATTTTGCAGCTGTTTTCGATGGTGCAAAAGGAAATCCATCCGAAATCTCTTATTTTGCAGCTATTTTGCAGGTTTTGCTTATCTTGCTCTCAATGGTTCTCTCTGCAAGTTCATGTTTTCACAAACTGTTTTATACATGTATGTTGATCATATCCCCATAATCCCAGTTGACTTTTTGTTTCCTGAAAGCATGTTTTTGTTTTGGTGTCTGGATAGTTCAAATTCTTCCGTTCTTAATCGAACTGAAATTTTCAGATTTTATTTTCGAAAATTTCGATTCCGTTTCGGTCTATTCTAGAATGTAACCGGAATGAAATTTTGAGTTTTGGTGAGTACCGGAACGGATAGAACCGGAATGACTCACCCTTATTAGTACCCACTCTGGATCTACTTGTGGTTCACGCCACGTGGGGTGGGGTGGGCTGCCCCTGGACCTGTGTATACTTAGAAGCAATCCCATGCAACACACTGTAGCACTTTGAAAAACATGAGTAACTCAAAATTTTGATCAAATAAAATTTTTTTCTTCATATTAAATCACTTCTTTTCATTACTTTAAAATATTCAATTAAATCACTTCTCTCTTTTATTATTGTTCATAAAATTTTATAGGATTCTACTCTTTACTAATTTTTTAAAATTGTTCATAAAATTTGAATTTACAAACGTGACAAAATGGATCGATTAAGTGCACCCTTGTTACATGTGAATCGGTGAGTAAGTAATTAAGGTCACCAATCACCTACCTAGCACTCTAAGGAGGATTTTTTTTTTCTCCTTTCTTTTTACAGTTTTTTCAAATTTTAGGTATTGATGCAATTTTTTATTTTTATTTTTTTCAAAAATTTAGGTATTGATGTAAATGACGAATTTATCCTTATACAAAATATAATTATAAAAGGATTAATTACAATTTCTCATTCACACTACTACCCGATTTTAAAATACCACAATAAACTTTAAGTCGTTGCAACTCACCTCCACAAATTATACTTCTTATTGCGATTTCATCTCCTAGCTTGCTGAAGTTATTATATCGAACAGTTTTCGTTCTATATGAACAACACATGACCTTCTCTTTATTTGAAAAAATTAATTTACTTTCATTTGAGTCCTCTCTAGCTTTCTATAGTGCTTCTAGCAATTTATAGAGCTAAAAAATAATATTTAGTTACTGAATTTTTTTTATTAAAAAATAAAGATGACTCACTTAGAATCAAATTTGTCAAATTTGTCTATTAAAGTAAAGAGAAGGTCAACGGAAAAAATTCATATAATAACTTCATCATTTGATATAAATTAAAAAGGTTGGGAGATGAAATGACAACGAGTATAGTTTGGGTATTTGAGAATCAGGTAATAGTTTGAGGAGGAAATTTATAATTAATCTAATATTAAAAAATATATATATGAGGATAAAATCGACATTTTACTTAACAAAATTAGTTATTTCTGTTCAAATTAAGGAACTTATCTGCTTTGTTATTGAGGAAGAATGAAAAACAAAATAAATTGGGTAAGAACTTAGACTTATTTGAGGCAGCCGTTGACCTCAAGGGATGATAATGTATACTGATTGACCTTTTATATACTAGTTAAAATTATGTGAAAGATAGAGAGTAAAGCTCTCAGTACGGATCAAGAACTCAATAGTCGGAAGGGTAAATTTTCACTCATAGATGAATTGTTACTAGTCACTCATTTCCACAGTTGAATATGGTTAAATGATAGCCATTTGAATAGTTGGAAAGCTAAATGCCATAAATTGACAATTTAAACCTAAAATATTATTAGTCCCATCGTTTAGAAACCTAAAGTGAAATTTTCCAAATATTTTAGGCATACTCTTCCTTGGTTTTTCCACACGACAACTTGACATTTATGTTCTAAAAAGGCGTGACAGACACGTGAAATAATATGTCAAGTTTTTGTCCCATCATCTGCCCGTATCTCACGTGTTGAGACTTGAGATTCTTTCGTAAGGAAAATTTTTGCCCCCGTTAATAGCCCAAGACCTTCTTCTTCGACCGACTCCATTGGCGCAGACATTTAAGAAGGCGGCACTGCTGTTACCGTTGGAAGTTAATTTCATAATTGAAACTGCTACTCTGTCCGGTGCCTGCATTATTTGTTGATTAGGATCAGTAGATGTGTACCCACACAAAAGAGAATTAAAAAAAAAAAAAAAACGAGAGGAGGGTTCGAGGAGGAGTATGTCGGTGGTGATGGCTTTCAAGATGACCAGTTCAGTTTAATTATGGTTTTTGCGTAAAGAAATTTGCCCGGAAGAGAAAAAGATGTTCAAAGAGAAGAACGCATCCGTGAGCGATTATTCAGTCCCTTTCCATCAAGGGCAGAAATTTGACTTGATTGGGAAACCTTCTATTATTGACTACTGTACTAGCTTGGCAGCAATTGTGAATTATGATAGCCTCACTCCGCTGGAAATTGCTACGCCTCCGGGCAGAGCAGCCCTACTCTATCTGCTAATATCATCGCTATACATAGTTAATTATGCTTTGCACCTATTTAGTTTGGGGATATTAATGCTTTGACTCCTGTTTTTTTAATTTTGACACATTTAACTAACGTGTTTATGTCTTACTTCGATTTATACCCTTATCAATTTATCTGTTATTTTAAATAAAAAAAATTGACTACTTATTGAACACATGGATGCAAAGTATCTAAACAATAAATGAACATAATATAAAATATCAAACTTGCCAAACTATGTGATGCCAAGTATAATTAATCATTTTTGAATATTAGTTTCTAGGTTACAATGTTGAACGGAATGATCGTTGTTGATGAATTTTTAAACAAATGTCTTCCACAGACATTAGTTCACTGATGAAACTGTGCTCACGTGACCTATTTGTACCAAATCGCTATCAATCCAAGGGAGTCACGTGTCTGAAAAATATTCGAAGGACTAGCCTCTCTTCTCATGTTGCTTTTTTTTTTTTTAATAAAAAGAATATTCAAATCTTCAAAGAAAGAAAATCAAGCGTCGGTGCACTTTGTTCGAATTATATGCACTTAAATGAATATATTGCATAGTATATCTAGGATACTCAGCCAGAGATTCAACTTTTTTCCTAACAACATGAAAAGTATGCCACCCACTTGTCACTCCATTGAGTCCCTTAGACAGAAACCGTAAAGTTATAGACACAAAAATACATCAATCCTTACTGCTTGAAACTGTTTAAGGGAATAAAAAATTTATAAAAAGGAAGAAGATAAATAGGTACAAGAATGAAGTCGGGTTGACTGCTCAAACTCCTAGCCCCGCCGTGTATCTGACACCAGTAGACGGCAACCATAGATTCCCTTCAATGAACTGGGCCACCGTAAAGTTGTTAGCCTCACTGGAATTGTTGAACAAATGATAGCCAGGCCATTTAACGCGGCTACCTAGGCCTGCACCAGGCCCATAATTCATGTACTCTCCGTAGAACAACGAATCCAAATGCAGGCTACCATTCCACTCGAGCCACCCTTCAGACCTAATGACATTGCTCATGTACGATTGCATGATAACAGTTCGCGAATACGGTTTCCAGGGTCTACCAAGGTACGTGGCCGTGGAGTTGAGCGAGGCTGCAACATCCGAGTCGGCAGAGATGTTACAGAACTGGATGGAGAAGCCCGTGGGTTGGTTTGGGTCTTTGCGACCCTGAGCGGTTACGGTGTTCTTCTGATTCGGCAGACCCTTTTTGGCCAGAATTTGGCAGTTCTGGAACACCACGCTGCCATCGCCGAAGATGAAATCGACGGTGCCACTAATCCGGCACTCTCTGTAAAATTGACGCATGGTGTGTGTATATAGGGTGTCTTGGTAACCCAAAATGCCACACCGGAAGAAGACCGAGAGGTCGGAGTCGCTTCTTAGTGCCACCGCCTGGTGCTTCTCTGGCCCTGCAGTGTTCTCGAACGTGATGTCTCTTGCTATAAAGCCTCTGCCACTGACAGCTGCAGTTATGTCAGGACATACAAGTAGAGGTGTCAAAACGATCATGTGTTGCAATTCTTCAAACTATACATAGGTCAGCAGCCAAGGGGTAGAACCCAAACATGCCCTTCCCTTTAGGGAAAAGAGGTGCCCATGAGCGAAAAGCTTTTAAAAATGAAGATATATACTTACCAAAAGTTGCCGTGTGAAATGTGGTCCAACCGTCTACGAAACTCCGATTGCCAGAGATGACTGTAGCGTTCATACCATCTCCAATCATCATAAGGTTCCATTTCTTCTTTTTGATCTCCACATACTCTCTGTAGACGCCCCTCTTGATGTATATCACATAACGGCGCATGCTGTAGTCAGGAGCAGCTAAGACCGCGTCCGTCACCTTTGCGAAATTCCCACTCCCATCTGCAGCTACAATAGCATCAACCCCTATCCCATTTGCTTCTAGCAGTTTCCGGTCCTCGGATTTCACCCATGAAGGAAATTGGTCCTTGCTTGTGATCAGCTTACGCCCGGGGCTTTTGGAAACTGGGTGGTGCACCGTGGTTAGGAGTTCCTGGACCAAAGAAGTCACTTGGTTCAGGCCACCTGTTATAAGTCCTTTGACAATGCTATTGGTGCCCTCAAATCCGTCGCTGCATGTGTCCTGATTAACTAATGCAGCACTCAACCATGTCTTCAAATCAGAACTCGTATCTCCAGTGCTGTTCGCTTTTCCTGTAAAACATAAAAGATAGAAACCAAATGCCTCTGTTTGCTTGGATAATTTATGATCATGCACGTCTGTTTTCCTAATTGCAAATATAAATGAAAGGGAATTCGCAGAACATCGATCCATACAAAGAGCAAGCAGCTTCGACTCGAACCTCTAAGTTTCTGGGAATTTTTCTTTTTTGTTTTTCTGGGCTTTATTATGTGTTTAGCGATTGGTGTGGGAGTGATGTGTCTAGCTGGGGGGGAGTGGGCGGGCAACAAGATTGCTGCTAAGTGAGTATCAGGGCGCCTGAGACGGAAGTAGCGTAAGGGGGGGAGAGTAAGTGGTGTGGTGGATTGAGGATGTGTGAGGGGGGGGCGTAAGGTTGGAGGGGCATAGCGAGGGGGGAGGGGGGGTCGGTAGGGTATGCAGGAGGAGGTCGAGGGCTGGGAAGTGTGAATTGGTCAGAACTTATCGGTAGCGATGGATCAGCTCATGGGTTAGGAGATAGCTGGGGGGAGGGGGGGCAAAAGGGGTGAAGGGGGAATAATGGGGAACAGGGTGAGCATTGGGAAACAGGAGAAATTATGGGGTTGGAGTACTTGAGTAAAGTTAGAATTAAGGTGGAGTGTGTCGGGGTTGGCGGGCGAGGAGGAAGGACGACTGAACTATCAGGGGGAGGGGGGCGGATAGAGCAGAGGACAGTGCGGGATGGAATAAAGGGGAGATGGGGTGCGAAGGAGGATGGGTAAGGGAGTGAGTGGAGGGCGCAGGCTCTTGTGGGCGGTGGTGTGTGCATGGAGTTAAGCAATTGACTGGTAGGGGGTGGTGTTTAAGGGCCTCGCGCGGGGCAGATTGGGGTGCGAGGGCGGATGGCGTGCACATGGAGGGAGGAGCAGTGGAGGCAGTGGGAACGGGTGTTAGGCTTAATGCTTACAGAAGGCAGGTGGGACGTGTCATGGCGATCCTCAGGAGACGAGAGAAGTAAAAGCACGGGCTTTAAGAGGTAGGAATGTGGCGGTAGCTGTCTGTTTTCGGGTGGATGCTACGTTGTTGATTATATAATATTGAGGTGAAAGACTTTGAAAGCAAGAGGAGTTTAATGTATTTTAAGAGGTGGGGTAGTTTTTATAGGGGCTGAATGGAAATGGGTAAATAGGTGTTGTTATTCAGGTAGTTTGAAATTGTGGGAGTAAGGAGATTACATGAGTTATAAGGAGATTTTAGATGGGAAATGTTTTAGATAGGCGTGATAGGATCATTCTAAAAATAAAGAAATTTCATGTGGTTCTCTAATTTTTGCTGTGGTCAGATGAGGAATGTGTAGTTGTAGTAATTAATTCTATTATGTTCGCTGTACAGTGCGTTTTCAAACTAGAGATATTGAGAGAGATTTCTATATCAAATTTTTTGAAGGTTGCAAGTTATTTGTAGTTAGGAAAGTCGCGGTTGTGGGGTTTTATCGAGTCATCGGTCTGAGCATGCTGATTTTGTGAGTAAGTTGTGATTAACTTAACTAAGATGATATGTGTAGGGGACTGATGATTTCATAAGGATATCCTTTTTTGACTTTCCCTTCTTCGTGGTTTTTGGTTTTTTCGACGAATGTGTTGGATGAGTACGATGCTCTAGTATTTGATAGAGTATCTATCCATTCCATAGATGTAGTGAATGATATTTTTGTAATTTATGTAAGATTGATTAATTTTCTGTGTTGGATATATTGACTTAAATGTGTTACAGCACAGGTTTTTATATATTTTCAGTATTAGTGATATGAAGTAGTCATGTGTACTTGACTTGATGAACAATTAGTTTTCTATTAGACTAGACGGTTTTCATATGTTTACACACGATAAGTGGGTGACTGTACTTTTTTCTCTTAGGCTGTATTCTCGCGGAATAATAGGGGTTATCTGCGGTCTCTGCTTACTTCATTTTCTTCGCATTTCTCTAAGGATCAGGTGGCGGGACGACTCAATTCAATATCTCGTTATTATTCCCCAGCTAACGCATCTCTGGAATTAGACCTATGATCGATAAGTAGATATGTTAATAAATATACTGGGATAAGGGCTGAGTGTCATTCCTCTTGGTTTTCAGTGCTGGGTCTATGTAGATCTTATGAGTGTGAGAAAAAGTGTACTTCGTAATATACCATGCACTCTGCTGGCTTTGTTATGTTTACCTCACTCAGGCTTTATATAATAGTACCACACACTGAAAAATAGTCAACACCTCTAATTGTTAATCATGACATATGGATGTTTCATGCTCGGTAAATCCTGCTTCTTTTTGGTAGCCCGTTTGCTGCACTTTGTATGTATGTATCTTGAAATTATATCACTCCATAATCCACATTTGAAAATAATATGAATAGCAAACTCAATGTATCACTCTTCGGTTGGTGTAGCATTATTCGTTATTTAACACTCATAATTTCGATAATGACAGATTAACTCAGGTACCATGATCTTCTCTTGCTAGTTAGGATGGACAAAGTTCATGGGATGTGTTGAGTTCTCAGGTCAAAAGTGTGCCTTTGGTTGCTTCCGACTGACCAGGAGGTGTAGGATAGTGTTGAGATACGTTGGTCTATTTATCTTTATATTTTTTCTCTGACTGGGGTTCTCTAGTCAGACTCTCTCGTGTATAGTTCTCTTAGGAGATCTAGGTGCCTAATATTATGAGAGTTGATTGATTCTTACTTTATATCTCTATCCATTAAGTATTTTTCACACTATCTTGACATGACTAGAGGGCTGTTAATGGATAGACTGAGATGCACTTTTCTGTGTATTTGATAGTGTCGGTTACTCAGATATCGGTGTGCTGTTTCTATAATTATCCCGAGTCTTGTCTGTCGCATAGTTTTGTGATATTTTTAGGTATTGGTGTGGATGCTGATGGTTAGGGTGTTTGATTTATTCGAGTGATACTCGGGTTGTCGCTGTTGATTGGATTGTACCTCACGTTTGGTTAATTATTACGGCACGGCTCCGCTAATACGTTGTAGGGTGCACATGTAATGGTTGTTCAGGTACTTATCTACACTCAAGGACTAGAAGGTTTGAGCGTCGAGGGATGAGTGCGTTAATACATGGGGTCCATTTACATGTTGATAATATGAGGAATTCCTTCGACTGTCGTAGTTAGGGGTCCTCAACAAAAGAAATCACGGTTCTGCTTTTTAACTTGTTTTCGTATACCGTTTTTATAATTTTTGATTATGCCTTGTAATTTTGATAAGCTTGTTCCTCTATTACTGATTAAATAACTTTTATAGTTTAATATTATTATGAAATAAGTTCAAGTTATTTATGAATTATTGATTATATGAGTTGGATATCTTTATTGATATTAATTATCATCTACTAATGGGAATGGAGTATATTCATAAATCATAGACAGTTCATAGTTTTATTTCACTTATATATCTATCCTCGGTTCGTACAAAGCACATAGAGACATGGTGTGATGCTAGGACCAGCACACCTGGGCTAATCGTAAAAACGCAGGTTATCTCGTGAGCTTCAGACCTTTCTATATTTTTCGATTATAATAGTATTAATATAGCGGAAGCAGCGGGCAGGCCAAGGCGACTATGTTCTAACATGTAAGGACGACATTGGCGCAGAGAGGAGGCCCAGGAGTTTTGTGAGTTGGCCGTGTATAATGTACTACAAACAAGGTCTAAAGATGCAGATTCCAGTTTACTCTCGGACTATGCTCGAGGACGTATGAGTAGTGTTTATGGGACGGTCATTTCACCTAAGTAACACTGTCAGATTTTTAAAATGTCAAGGTATTCCGTGATAGGAAAGCACAGAAACTACTGGGTAGACTTCCCACTTTCATATATGCTCGTTTAGGCGGTTATTAGTGTTTTTCTCGTGCGACAGAAACGAGGGGACATTTGACAGATGGACTTCTTATATGGTGACTTTGTGTATTTTATTTTTTCTCTCGCTCTAGTCGTATATGTGTGTACTTCTGACTGTTCCATATTTGGCTACTCTGTCTCACGATCTCTAGACGATGATATACTCTGCAGAGAACTGTATATTATGCTCCAGTGCCGTCGGTTGGTTATGTGCACGGCATCTGCTACTTACCTTCTTTTGTGGGACACTGGGCACATTGTACTGACGGAAGTTGTCTGATATAGAGATAGGTATAGCAATATCGGAGTCCTCGGTTTCTATAAGATCACGTAAGGTGTTGATATGTATCTACTGACTCTCTGGATGTGCTTGTTTGATGTTGGTTACATCGCATCTTTATCCATTTTCTGTCTTTTGTTAGTCGAGGTTGAGAGTGCGTACTTCTTCGCTTTCCACTTCTGCGTTATCTTTTTTCGATGGTTCTTTCTCTGTCGGAGTTTTTGCCGCTTGGAGGAATTTGTGATGTGGTTTGTTGGTCTCTTTTCGGTAGATAGGGAAGACACTTTGACACACTCGGCTGTCATAATGTGGGGGATATGAGGTTGCTTCTACTTTTGTTCTTTTTATTAAGTTTGTTCTCTCTCTTTCTCGTATAATTATCTATGTATTTACAACATATAGGGTGGTTTTCTTTGGTGTCACATGTTGCGGGCAAGGTGGGAATTCTCTTTGTCTGAGGGGTTACTTTGAGTATTACTGGCTTTTTAGTGCGGGCATTTAGGTGTGGAGAATGTCTTAAGGTTGTCACAGAGGAGGCATTACATGAGGTGCTCTTCAGGAGGAGAGAATGAGCATTGACTGCATCACATTTGACGGCACTCTTCACACTAGATCACATGCCCGTGGATGCTCATAGAGGTGATGTGAGCTTATCATGTCGATGACTGTCAGAAGAGTCTTTTGTGTACATGTGTGGAAGCAGTCAGTAGGTCGTTCATGATACTCCATCGTCATATGCCAGGCGTCACACAGAACAGGAATAGCCACATGTTAACGTAGCAAGGGTTGAGTCGAGCCAGTCTTGTTCTTCCAGTTGTGCTCCGTCGGACTTCTGAATTATTGTAAGAGGAGTATCACTCTATATATGATTATTATAATCTTCCCGCACTGGCGCTTTTGTGTTGCTCGGTCTGTGCTTGACTCATTTCTTTCTCTATGCATTCTTGAGCATTAGTGTTGTCTTTTGGTGTCATTTGTTTAATATAAAAAATTACGAGAAGAGTATGCCTGGTGCATTGTGTGCTATAGGATTCTATAGAGTTATGAGGTCGAGATTGGCACGTGCCCTTGGCGAGGAGTTTATTGTAAGAGGAGATTGTCCCAGTCGAGGCATTAGTGGAGTTTAACAACTCGAGAGAAATATTTGGAGTGAATAATGTATAGTAGGTGCGGCTTTCGAACATGAAAATCTTGGATGTAACACAGTAGGGACTCCATGTGATTTTAAGGTCTCTGTTGGCAATTCTATTTGGTATAGGTTGTTGTGGTATTGGAATTGCTTGTGAGATATTTTTTGGTTTTGATTGGCGGGTTACTGCAAGATATGGGTTCAAGATGGGTGTGATTTTGTAGTGGCAGATAGGGTGTTAGGCTTATATGCCAGGTGCGCGGCTGTGCTGCTCTGATTTAGTGATTATTGATGTTTGATCCTGCAGAGGGGCGTTCCTACAGAGGTATGGGATAGACGATGGAACCTTATGATGATTGGAGATGGTATGAACGCTACAGTCATCTCTGGCAATCGGAGTTTCGTAGACGGTTGGACCACATTTCACACGGCAACTTTTGGTAAGTATATATCTTCATTTTTAAAAGCTTTTCGCTCATGGGCACCTCTTTTCCCTAAAGGGAAGGGCATGTTTGGGTTCTACCCCTTGGCTGCTGACCTATGTATAGTTTGAAGAATTGCAACACATGATCGTTTTGACACCTCTACTTGTATGTCCTGACATAACTGCAGCTGTCAGTGGCAGAGGCTTTATAGCAAGAGACATCACGTTCGAGAACACTGCAGGGCCAGAGAAGCACCAGGCGGTGGCACTAAGAAGCGACTCCGACCTCTCGGTCTTCTTCCGGTGTGGCATTTTGGGTTACCAAGACACCCTATATACACACACCATGCGTCAATTTTACAGAGAGTGCCGGATTAGTGGCACCGTCGATTTCATCTTCGGCGATGGCAGCGTGGTGTTCCAGAACTGCCAAATTCTGGCCAAAGAAGGGTCTGCGCGAATCAGAAGGAAGAGCGTAACGCTCAGGGTCGCAGAAGGCCAATCATCTCTCGGGAGTTACGTTTAACATAGTAAGATTTCTGTATTTTTACCATCTGCCGATGATGTTGCAGCTCGAATAAATTAATTTTCGCCAGTATAGGATGTAGCAGTTGAACTCGAGGAATACGGGTTGGAACTGCATATAACGTGGGTTTATATCGAGTGACGCAGCTTCATGGTGTAGAGAAATATGTGTATCTTGGGTATAGATTGGCTCAGACATTGAGTGTTTTGTGATCATATTTGAGTTGCGTGGTGCTAAGTGACTGTTGAGGGTACATGAATATCAGCAGCACTGCATGCAGGATTTGTAGATCACAGGCAGTTATAATAGTGATGAGATATCATTTTGTTCCATTCCAGTGAGGTAACTATATAAGGTAGGCCAGTTAAAGAATAAAAAGAGGTAAGTACATAAATGGTTATACTGACCAGTACTAAGCTAGGGTCTGGTTACGATCGTCGGGTGTGAGTTAAGGAGGTCTTGTTAGAAGGTCAACCAAAGCAGCCGAATACACGTAAAGCTAACATCATTTGGTCAACTACTACTCAAAGAAATACAGGCGCTGTTTGCTTTCTTTTTATATTTTTATTCCTTCAGTTTCATAGCAGTAGGATTGATGTTTTTTGTGGTCGTATATTTAAACGTAGTGTCATCATACGAGATTTAGGGCCATCAGGACTTCAATCGCAGAGAGTTGCAAGCTGGTGGACTTTGATTTTTGGTTACTAAAATATACAGGAAAGAGAAGGTGAGATAAGCTCTAAGTGGACTCTGGATGAGTAACTGAATGAGAAAATTGCACCTCACAATAATGGCTGGTCACTTATATGGAATAATAAATGAACAAAACATTTCACTTATTCAGATTAAGGCTTCTTTTTGTTTTTTGGGAGTAGAGTTAAGCTCGACACCTTGCAATTGATCAATCGCATAATCTCTGATTATTAAGAAATTATTATTGGTTTGAGAGCATTATGCAATAAATGCACTTAGCTTTTAGGTAATATATAAATACTTTATTGAATTATGGGGAACAATGTGAGCAGACGAAGATATGTAGTCTTATCGAGATTCTTGCGTTTTAATGTGGTGAGCATCCATGTTTGCGGTTGGACGAGGGCATTGTGTTTTGTATATATGAGTAGTTAACGTGAGTATGAGGTTTTTCTCAGATTTTGCTTGTCCTCACACTGTCCTGTGATGGTCATTACCTGATCCTGGTTTATACGAAATTTTGGACTGCCGAGAGCATCAGATTACTTACGCTGAATTTTGCTACGTTTTGTCTCAACACACACTATAGTTATTTTCAAAGGTTTTGGACAGACGCCATTAACCATTCCTGTAAGTCATTTTCTCGGTTTCGCGCGTAAATTAGAGATATTTTACTTTGGCGCATTGTTTATTTTTTGTTTAAACAGCTTGGCACTATGTACAGTAGGTAATTATAATCTCATGAATTTGTATCACTTTCTTTTGGCTGTGTCCTCTCATGTCTGAGGCATCTATCCGTGAATAGTGTCATGCACAGTTCTTATTATTTTATATCTTTCGTTATGTGCGAGGACTTTGGTTTCCATTTCGGGTCCTGAAATAGAAAGAACTGTCAGAGGAGATTCGAACAACTCAATCTAATGGTTAGTCGATTCCAGGGTGTAGTAGGGTTCATCGGGTAGATTTATCAATCTAGGAGTCGAGTCGCTAATTCGAATGCCTAGGATTATATAACTATTTCGCTATGTCTGGAATGCCGTCCCCGTTCAATGGGTGGAGGACATTTGTTTAAGCCAAGTGGTAGGATGTGGCTCCTCGTGATGGAGCGAGCTCGACCGATTTTCCATCGAGGAGTGGTGGCTTACATGACTCTATTCAGAGACTAATTGTTAAGGCTGAGAAGTTAGTAGTATGGTTGAAATAAATTCCGCAAGTGTATCCTACTACGTCTCTTTCTGCTATTGACTCGGCTCATAGGGATCCTTTGCACTGATCTGCTCATAGAATGCTGAAGTTGACCCTGTCATATGGCATAACCTCATTATCTTATTATACGTCTGGCAAGAGTAGGAGATTGTATGGAAACGTGTAGTAGGAGGACACGGTTTTGAAGTGAGACTAGGTTCCTATTCTTGTGAATGCACCTACTAATGGACCACTACTTGCTAGCATCGATGTCTTCTCCTTTCGATTTTAATTTACGTGTTTATATGTTTAATATATCTCTCGCTTGCTCTTGTGGTGGTGTACACAACGTACTTCGTCGAATAAACGTGGATGCAGTTAGCAAGATAATCAGTCGAGTAGGCATGGGTCACAGGGACAAGCACGCTCCCAGTTGTATAGATTCATCATCTGAGTCTGATATCCACTGTTAAGTATGATCTACCGGAAGCTATCTCTACCACTGCGCAGGAGGCGCAGATTTGAGTATGTGGTTCTAAGGGAAGACACGAATGAAAAGATGGTTGTGTTGTGGACAATAGGCCAGAATTGTCCCCCACTTTCATACTTTGGAACATATACATTGAGAATCTGTACGATATATTCAAAACTTTTAAGATGCATTCAATAATGGCATTCCCATCCACACATACAAGCTAAGTGTGTGTGTGTGTGTGTGTGTGTGTGAGAGAGAGAGAGAGAGAGAGAGAGCAAATCACATCATTTCAGTTGATGGGAACATATCGATTCTCCAGTCTAACGGGGGAAAATGAGACAGAATAGAGTATGAAACATAACACTTTCTGGCTTGGAGCAGAGACCTAAGACCTAAATGAACTACAGGGATGCAACATGTTACAGCCAGTCCATGACGTATATAATATCAGTTATACGCGTCCTACAAGTACTTTGAATCTCTTGACTAACAAATAATTTTGTCAGAATAAGTCTACAAGATGCTTGCCCTTCCTGGGATCAATTATAAAGAATCAACCCCATTATATGGATTCCAGTGCATCGATTACATATGGATGAAACAAATGAATGTGTCTCCCAAAAATTATAATAAAAAGAATGGGTTAATTCCTTAGCAGGCTTATCCAAAATAAAAGAGCATCCTTCTTCTCATTATATACCATCAAATTTTCCAATGTACCACTGCTTTCAGGTTAAAACTTTGGCAGATTCTCTGTATGTGTTTACACACAAAGCAAAATCCACTTGCTATGGAGGCACAGAAAAATAACTAAATTTGGTTTCTCATATTGCTACTTAAATTCCCTTGTATTATAGTGAATCACTTTAACTAAACCGTTTTCACCCTCTTAACTTTCATTGAGCAGGTGCTACCAAATAATTCCACAATGCATTGTGATTGTAAAAGGTGATTTTTTTGTTTCTTAAGGTGTGTGCAAACACAAGCCAAGGGGGCAACAGGTACATTTTAGTTTGTAGCAATAAACCTAAAATTAACTTGAGAGAAGAAATTAGGTACCAAAAGAGGCATGGGTGTAATACCAAAGTCTGTTTGGAGATCTAATAACAAGAAAAAATTCATAACGTTACAACTCTGCTGAATACCCCATTCAAACACATTTCTGTGAACTACGTGATAACAAGAAAAAATTCATAACGTTACGACTCTGCTGAATACCCAATTCAAACACATTTCTGTGAACTATGTGGAGAATAGAAGAACAAGCTCTGCATCATGACCAAAACACCATTGATGAATAATGAAAAGCCTTCACTGAAAATTACAAACATTCAAGCAGCATATACAAGCAGACAGTGCAAGCAATATCACTGAAGGTAAAAGAGAAGACAAAGCACTCACCTGGTTTTTATACACAAGGTAAGCAAGTGAAAAGTACATTAGCAAGGGAGGCAATATTAGGGGTGCCAAGATGGAACATGTAAAGCCAAGGAATCCAAAGAGGAGGACTCGTGGCACTTCTGTATGGTATGGAAAAGAGAAAGAGGCACTGGGTGAATCATCCTTGCTTCTGAGTACGAATTTTTTTACCAGGTTGCACAAAAGAGGTAAAGGTTGCATCAATTCACAAGACAAACTTGCCCAACCAGATGTTAAAGCATAAGTGATGAAGAAACTAGCCTGCGAAAATAAAACACCAAAATCACAAAGAAAGGTTTAAGTCAAAACTATGACATTTGCCAGAAGAGAAAAGAGAAAGTTCAGAAATCCTTTCTTTTTATGACAACGTAGTAAATGAAGAAAGAACTATGAACAAAAAAAAATCTATCACGAGGGATTTTTCCTCTAGCAAAAATCTTAATTGTATAAACCTATTACAGTCAGCAATTAGAAATCAATATAGCTCAAAACTCACAACAAATAACAAATCGAGAGACATAAGTGCAGACTCGTGATTAGCAAAACAAAATAACACTCAATAAACGAAACAATCTGCTTACAGGAGCATAATAAAAGGAAGGTAATTAACAACTAGTGAAGAAGTCAAGGAATACTACCTGTCTCGGCACCGCTTTGGCAAGTTGCGCAGGTATGTCTTTTACACTAGAAAAGACACTCAATTGGCTGATAACAGACCCCGTAAAAACATTAACAAAAAAAACATTCCAGATTGTGAAGTACAAGACTTTGCAGCATGCGCTCTTTTTCCTCCCACTACGGGAAATAGAGCCCTCCACCGAGGAAAATAGCATCATGGTTGGTGGAACAATATACAAAGCTAAAATCAAAATCACACTTGGAAGGTAACCTGTTACCAGCTGGTTCATATATTTCCTGCACGGGAGCAAGGAGTAAGATTATTCAAAAGTGCATTTTCATTTGAGGGGAATATAAAAATCTAATCAGCAAAAACTCTGTTAGGAGGGTGCCATCAACAGTAGCTTTGGACTATGTAGTTTCTCGAGTATTTCATAGACTTTGCTCTTCTAGATCTCATCAAACAAGAAAACTATTAAGAACTCATAATTTAGAAGCATGAGACTCGTAGGAAAAGGAGCTGAATGGTTGATAACTCCATGCCATTTCTTATTATTGCAAAACTATTGTATTAAAATATTCAGTTATTAACAACAATCGGAGATCACTGAATATCATTATATACCGAAATATTGTAACTCTACGACAATACTAAATTATATAAATAACATGACCAGTTTTGACAAAGACCTTCATTTATATAACGACCTATGTGAACCACCCAAGGGAAACAACTTGGACCAGCCATTCAGTCTTTTCATTCGTATCTCAACATGCTGCACAGCATGACTCCAAGTCAAAGACTGTATCACATTAAAGCATCAATCCTAGGCCACTAAAGTTCAATTTACCCACAGTAAATTACAGTTCATGGTTATATTCTCAATTATCTTGGTTATGTCATGCTGATGCATTGGAAATACCAAACGAACTTATTTGGACATGAAACTAGATACTCTTATCATGAATCAATATGCAAGAGTATGTCATGTACACCCAACAGGATTAGGATTCACTGACTTGTCCCAACAAGGAAAAAAAAGCCCTAGAATCCGACATGTCCAGTTCACGAGGCAAATGTGCCACACACAACACCAATAAATGAAGCCCACAACACAGAACTATCCTTATCATAACTTTTGCCGCTTTCTCAGAGCTATCGCCGTGTTCACTTACTTCTTTAGAAGTCCTCTCAAAAATGGAAATGTTTGTTGAAGCTGATCTAGCTGAGTCAAGCCTTGTACGAAAGTTACAGGAATAAGAAACACAAATACAAAGGCAATGGAAGCCACAAGTGTTCCAATCTTACGGATCCAGAGTTGTCTATATGGTATACAAAGGTTTGACCAATAAACATCATGTGGTTCTGGAGCCAAGTCTGTAACCCATAACATCGGATTTGGAGACTGAAGAACCTGAGCGACAACATGAGCAGCATAACGAGTCTTGAAAAAAACAAAAGCAGCTGCACACTCCTGTATGGAAGGCCAAAATGCTTCAGGCTACTAGTAACTTACATATAAATTGGCAAATCTTAACAAGCAACAAAAACGACATGAAAAAAAAAAAAGGTGGAGAAGAACAACCTACAACAATAAATAAATATGTGAACAAGGTAACAATGAGAAACGCAAAAACTGATAACAATGTCTGCAGAGATATCATTTAGAACATTTGCAGTTGATATCATTCATTATGATAATCACTTAAACTAAGTAATGTGAAAATTTCTCAGTAATACATACTGGTATAGAATTTTCTCAGACAAATCAATGGCCTAGCATTGAATTTAAAGCAAACGGAGCTGCCATAAAACATCTACTCTGAAGAGTACCGGTACAAACTATGTACTGCATGTCAAACCTGGAAAATGTGTGCACTATTTCCATGTATTCTGAATGTTTAAGAGAGCAATTTCACAACACTGCCTCTACACCGCCCCATCACTCCCCCGCACCCAAAAAGGCATGTGCCGCAGTCTTTATTTTATTCTTAGACCATATTTACCCCCGGTATGACTGAAGAACAAGTAAACATCGGTTGCAACAATCTTTGAATGGTTGAATGAAAAAAAAAAAGGAAAAAGCCCATTACCCTGGTGTTGATACCAGAAAAGCAGGATCATGGGAGGAGAGATCCGGATGGATTCTTAACCCAAAGTATTTCTTTTTAAGTGTGGGACCGCTGAAAAGAAAGTGCAATTCAAAATTAACACTCTAAGATGAATTCATCAGACAATGCCAGAGGGTTGCCACCAAGGACACAATGCATACTTAGAAAAAAGAACAAAAAAGGGGAATTAAAATAAACGTTAGTATTGTGGAAAATCAGTACATTCATGAGCAATATTCCAAAGAAGTGATCGACTCGAGGACAGAGCAAGCAACCTCTTCCAAAAGTCAAGCTATTCCACTCTGTCCATAGGCAACAAAAAGCACAAGAGAACAACTTCTGACTTGCTCAGGGGGAAATGGAAGAGCGAAAAGCAGGAACATTTTCCAGACCTAAACAACCGGTGGTAAACACTGGAGACTGGGGGAAAACCTCATAACCCGAAGAAAATGTTCAAAAGGCACCAACACAAAAAGGTAGTTCACTGACCGACACAGCAACATTTGACAGTAGTACTATTCTCCTTAGTGAATATCACTGGTGAAATTCTTAGTGGTGCAGAAGGCCACGTTTACAACAAGACACAGTACACCAGATTTCCTTCCAACAAAGAGAACCTTCGAACTAAAGCACTTAGAGCTATATAAAATGAGCTAACCTCAAATACGTAGCATCTAGGTAAAATTCACACCCAGCAACATCCTCCTCCCCATCTAGACCATGCTGTATACAAACTAAAAAAACTAACCCTAATTACTATTATGCATACAGGAAGAAGTAGTTGCATTTAACTACATTACAAAAACTGTTTTCAAGAAAGAAATCCCTGCAAGCAACTTTTCCATTATTAAAAACCACATATTGTAAATAAGTAGAGCAGCTTCATAGCAAAACTGGCAATTATGTACTTAAAAAGACAGACAGAAAGAAGCAGCCAAACATAGCCAGTTTTATGTACATAAATACTAGATAATCCAGAGATCAGAAGCATTTAAATCAATCATGCCAAGGTTTGTGACCTTTCTTATTACAGCCAAATCCGTAACACTGAAGCCAGTCTTATCGCAACCACTGTTTGTCTTGCTAGAAAGGATCTCAAAAGAATTTGTATGTCCTCCACACAGACCACATTGCATCAAACTTGGGGTGCAGTTCTGCTCAAGAGAAGCAGCCTTAAAAGTCATGTACACCTTTTCTGCATCATTCTGCAAATATAAAAATACAAATTACAGTTCCAAAAAAGCAAGAGACAATAAAACACTCCCTCACACCTTGTTTAACTCAAATCAACACAAACAAAGAACAACTTTCAGAGAAGAAATTTGAATAAAGCCCAGCTACCAGTAGTACATAGCTATGTAGAGCCACCAACCATATGAGGCATCTCCATCAAAATTAGGTAATCTAACTAGAATGTAGGTGCTCATCAAAAACATCGTCCAGTTTTGTCATAACGTAATAAACCCTCAAATATACACACAAAACAAACAGATCAAAGTCTTCATTTAAGAATTTCAATGTTTCCTATTGTCAACTAAACATATTAAAAGAATGATGCCAAAGGCAATGATGGTCAAAGTCTATAAAGAACAAACATCTTGCACAGTTAGCTTGTCCTTGGATGGAAGCGTCCCAAATAAGAATGCTATGGCTAAGGCCAGGTAAGACTAGAGAATATGACAAGAAAAGTAACCACATTCATGAAACGTTCATGCAGAAGCAATATACAAAAATGTTGAAAGTCTGGTTTAGTCCAGTGTAACAATGCAAGTACAGAGCAATATATGTTAAGAAGATGTCCCTAAAGGCCAGGATAAAGGAATGGATATAGATTGCAAGAAGCAGGTTCAATTTCATATACTACGGCCTAAATGAAATAGAATTACTGACGAATGCAAAAAGTTGAGATAAACATTCGTTAGTCACTTCTAAGAAAAAGTAACAGTAACTGAAACCATTAGTGCTCTCATACCAAAAGAAGGGCACATTGCTTATTACAGAAAAAAGAGGAAGTGCACTCCCTCAGATTTGCAGCAAATTTGTTCTTCCAAAAGATACAAAAGGAAACTCGTTAATGGATGCTCAGGAAAGAAAAGAGAAAAGTGACCATTCAAATTTCTATCTTTTCATAACAGAATGCAAATCTAATAAGAAAGGAGCAACATAATTGACAGACATGAAAATTTTGGAAGTGTATGGCTGAATATAAATAACAACTGCCTCAATTAAAACAGAAACGCACCATCAGTTTCTGAACTCTACCAGACCGATAAACCATTTGGTGTGATAAGTAGCTTAAGCCATGATAATTAGTGAAATATTTTTTCACTGAATCACTGCATGATTCGTGCGAAGAATGGGGAATAGAACGGACAAGAACCGTAAAATGACTGGGATTTGGAGGAGAACCGGCAAAATGTGCTAGCCTCATCTTGTTGATGCTCTTGAACTCCTAGAATACATAAACACAATTTACCCAAAAGTTAAAAGAAAGTTGCTAGAACCTTTGCATAAAAGACAAGCCGTACAGAATAGAAAAGAGAGATGATGACATCCTTACGAAGTAAAGGAGAATGGAAGCAGAGCAGGTTATAACATATAAAGCAAGACAATGAGTCCAAAGCCTGAAAAAATCACAAATGAGTAACCGGTTTTACAGCTGAGATAAATGATATCGGCAGTTAAATATGTAACCACTGAAAAATAGCAACTAATGAAACGGTAAGGTGTTAAGCTGCTTGAGTAGACTTAATACTCAAACCAGTGCCACTTGAAAAAATAGATGCAACATGACTCTCCTTTTGGAGCATTGTTTTAATATACATCACAGCTAAGCATCTAAACACTTGTTGGGAAAAAAAATAAGGGCTAATTCCACTTTGCACCCTCCAACTATGGGGATCTTGACACTTTGCACCCCCAACTATTATTTTTGTCACATTACACTCACCATCTATTGATTTTGGACACTTTGCACCCTCACTTAAAATTTTCTGTCAATTTTTAAGGAATTAAATTTTGGGTATCAAAATTACAATTTTACCCTCACAAAATGACCATTGTAAAAAAAATATGAGGATAAAAGTGTCATTTTGGTGTACCAAAAAATCATTTATAGTTAAATTGATGAAAAATTTTAATTGAAGGTACAAAGTGTCTGAAATCAATAATTCGTGGTGTAATGTGACAAAAATAAGAGTGGGGGTGCAAAATGTCAAGATCTCCATAGTTAGAGGGTACAAAGTGTATTATCCCAAAAAATAATTTTAATAGAGAGCTATTTCAGTCAACAAGGGTCTAATTCATCACAAAGCTAGATCATACCACTTTGAACCTGCTTTGACATTCTCTATCGTAAACACATCCAGTGACTCTGAAGGGATCTGCTTGTGCCGCATTTCCTGCCCATAATAATTCACCGGAAGTACTAGGAAAAGGCAAATGACGGAAGCGATGGAAAAGATCCTAATACTGCAGAAAAGTTAGTTAGCACCGGTACCTTCTGTGAATAGGAGGAGACTGAAAGCAAACTATATAACATAGATTAAATTCAGACAAACTTCAGAGCAGGTAGTTACAGATACCAATTAGAAGACATAGAGCGCAAAATATCTACTGATATATGTACTTCAATGAGAAGTTTGTTACAAGATAAGCTAGAGTGATAAGAGCTACTAGGGGGAAAACTTGCACAACAACTAAAATATGAACATGACCCATTACAGAATAGAGTAAAATAAAACATTTAAAAGAAAACAAAGAACATGTGGACATTTTTCTTAGATAGCAATATGTTATATAGTTTTGACTGTGTGAATTCTAGGTAGATGCTAAGGTTTACACTCGTTCTTAGCACTTTGATAAAGTCTACTCCAGAGTATGCTTCCCACATTTATAACAAAATGGACAAACTCCAACTACAACTATCCTTTCAAGACATCCACAGGAAAAAAACTGGTAGAAGCTTCATCACATTAGCAACCAAACGTATTATAAGCCACAAAGCTATCACACTTCATTTTCTACAATTTTTGGATAGGAAGTAATCACCTGAAAACAACTGTTCTGAGAAAAACCACGGAATCCATGCCACCATTGGCCAATGTTTCTTCTTCAGTGGTTTTCCATGCTGTCACCATCCAATGAGGGGAAGGAACGAACCTCTCAAAGCAGAAAGGATTGTTACGTCTCGAGCATAATGAAGCAAGCCTTCGTCGAAAGTATACATTTACATTGCTTGGTTGTTTTCTCAATATGGAATATAGTGATATTAGCACCACACAAACGCCTGTATTAATTCCTACAGAAGTTAAAAGAGCAGAAATGTTCATCTTCGTCCACTGTATCTGCGAGCTTCAAGCATCCCACTACATGAGAAGACACGCAGGATGTCCAGATTATTTCCATGAGCTGAAAGCATGCAATTGTCTAAAAAGACCAATATAGCATGGAGAAGCATCTTTCTACTCAACTCGGGTTTTTGTGCTGCAAAAATTATATGCCAAGAGTCTATTTTGTATTCATGTTTAACAAAAACTCAACATCTATGACCCCAAAGGTTGATCCAGTGGTTAAGACTTTGATATTATTAGTTCGCTCCCTCCAAGGTCCCAAGACCAATCCTTTGGAGTCACTCTAAGGCTTTTAGTCTAGTAATTGTCAGCTTTGTGTGGGAGGAAGGACTGCTCGGGACACCTGGTTACAAAAAAAAAAACTCTACATCTATTGAATTCTGTGGCATGGCGCACAAATTGAATTCAGGTTAGTCACCCACTAGAAACAGCATATAAAAATGTTGAAAAAATCGTAACATCACTTCAACTTCAAACATACGCAAGTGCACGACGAAGCAGCATATTGAATTGAATGCAAGCACAACTGTTACAATCATTAACGCAGGTAAAAAAGACAAAAAACAGTAGCTTGAGCTTGAAATATGACGGAAGCAGTGCAACTGCACAAAGCAAAACAATACTGCCCAATTTCAGTTTCTGAGTGCCTGTAATCTACGTTGTCATTAGTACTCAAAAAGAACAGAAATCTCTTAATGTAGTTGGTGTCTGGCCATTATTTGGATTCTTTTTTCCTTTTCTCTGATGGAGTCACATCAAGTAGGAAAACCAGAGAGGAACAAAAAAAAACAGACTTGAAACAGAAACTTAAAGGGAAAATATATACGAAAAACAATTTCTAAAAAAAAATAGGAAGAGCACAGTAAATCAAAGAAACAATCGATGACAGAGTACCTGCACAAATCTTTGATTGACAAACAGAAATAAGAACTAGTCGGTTAGTCGATTATAAAGCGAGCAGGTTAAAACTCGAACACCATTGCGCGCTTTGCTCTGACGTCACCGAAACGAAAGTTGCATTTGGTTGGGAGGACAAGAAAGGAAAATAAGAAGCTCTCGGCAAAAGAGAATTAAAAAAGGGAACTCGGAGATCGGTTGATGCTTGGAAGCAATACGCAATAGCATACAGTGCCTCTCCGTGTGTGTTTTTCCGGAGAATCGCAACAGATCGAGGGGACCCACGTTCTGTACGGGTGATTTCTTACGAAAGGGTTGCGAAACGTGAAATGTTTGCGTTATTGTTGGGTTATTCCCGCGTTCTTTTAGGATAATTTTAACGCTTAATTTTAATTTGGAAAAAATACACTTTTCACCCATGAACTACCATATATTTTACACTTTGCACCCTAAACTATCAATTTTGACACATTGCACCCTAAACTACCAATTTTTAACACTTTGCACCCTTTATCAAATTTTCAAACTAAAATGACGATAATGCCCTTAGATATTGTTGTCAATTCATTAATTTCTTAAGGGTATTATTGTCAAATGGAGGGTGCAAAGTGTTTAATATTAGTAGTTGGAGGGTGTAATGTGTCAAAGTAGGTAGTTTAGGGTGCAAAATGTATAACATTGGTAGTTTAAGGGTGCAATGTCTTAAAGATGGTAGTTTGGGGTGCAATGTGTCACTACTAGTTAGTTTGGGTGAAAAGTGTATTTTCTCCTTTTAATTTTAGAATAGACTCTGTATATTTAAAAATTTTGAACCGTTAGATTTATTTTTAAAAAAAAAAAAAAAATATACTAAGTATTTCTCGTTACGATATTCTTAAAAAAAAAAAAAATAAATAAAAAAAAATATTTGATATCCTTCCTAAATTTTTTTAAGAAGAATTTAACGATTCAAGATCTCTGGGTACGAGATTCACTTTTAAAATTAATTCGTTAGATTTTTTTAAAAAAAATTTAAAAAGAACACCTAACATTGCTCGACAAGGGAAATGCTTTTTAAAGGGTTGTGAGATCAAACGGGCCACGTGGCCAACAGCGTGTGGAACCGTCCAAATGGGAATTCCGAAACCGCCTAACTTCTTTCTTTCCTGGAAGTGTGACAGGTGTACCTGCTACTTACCCCAACTTTTGAATAACGTCGCGCGGCATTGCGGTGCACCTTTACCTTACGAAGACGTGCTTGAGTTTCTTAACTTACGCAACACTATGATGGGCGTGGGCCTACAAAAACGAAAGCTGGGCCATGTGGGCCTACAGGATGCTAAATTGTCTAGGTCGGTCCGCCAGGGCAATTGTAGAATATGGGCTGGGTCCCGGTAGGACTCCCGAACGTCACGATTAGGCTTGTTTTCTTTTTTCTTTTTTTCTTTTTTCAAGGCTTCTCCTTTTTTCACTTCCTTGTCTCGTATTTTATTTTCTTGATATGCTATACTATTATTTTTTAATTTAAATCTGTGCAATAATTAACAGCGCTTTTGGTTTCACAATTTTAATAAAATTAATTAAAATTTTATTAAAATTTTATGTTGGTGTCAAAAATGAGGTGTATTAGAATTGTGAATGAATGATAAAAATAAAAATAAAATTTTAAGTGTATTTGATAAAAGTAAAATTTTGTTAAAACCAAACGCCATGTAAATTTTAGTACGTCGAATAAAAAGTCAATTCATACATGGTCTATGCACAAACAACTCTGACACGTAGTAGTTTTCAGGTTGTGTTTGATTACTAAAATTTTAGTGTGGTTAAAATTTTAGGTATAAAAGTTAGTGAAAAAGTGACGAGAGAGTGAAAAAGTTGGTGAAAAAAATAAAGAAGTTGGTAAAAAGATGAAAAAATTTATGAGAATTAATGAAAAAATGAGGAGAGAGAAAATTTTTGTAACGATGATAAAATTTTGAGAGCCAAAATTTTGGTTGCTGAAACCACCCAGTAACCTAGAAAAAAGTAAAGATAATAGAATTTTTCCGACCAAAAATAGTTATATTAGCCTATATCCAGTCAGAATTGTTATGTCTATTTCTTTAACAGCTATATCTCTCGTTGTAGAGGATCCCAATTACCGCTGGTACTAGAATTTTATGCAGTCATCGTTACGAAAGGACCAAATAACACTACTGGAACAAAACGAACATTACAGTAGGCTTTTTGTAAGTCATGGCAAAGGAACTCAGAACGGCCATTAAAGTGATCTGTCCTTAGTAGGAGGAAACTAATGAATTGTTAACGTACGGTCGGCTTCTTCGTGATCATCATATGATGATAAAGGTAAAATCCATCTGGGAAGCGAGCTTCTTCTTGAATTACGACCAGCAGCTCGCTGGTGGTTGCAGTTATCCAAGGCAGCTGCTGTACTGCTACTGAATTCTACGAAGGCCTCGATACGACGCATTGCAACCTTCAATGTTTCCTGGGACATGTTGGCAAAACACATCCGGAACCAGCCAGGCTCGGAGCAGTGGCAAGAAGACCCAGGAGAGATGTTTAAACCAACTTCAAAAATAATTCTCTTCCAAAGTTCTTTTTCCGCTTCAAATGTGTCGGAGCTCAGTAGGTGCCTCATATCCACCCAACAAAACAAGCCGGCATTGCTGTTTAAACAACCAATACCAGCACCACGAAGGCCGGCAACAAGCATTTCCTTTCTCCTTTTGAGTCTCCGCTGATTCTCCTCTATGTATTTGCTGGTGAATTTCTTGTCAGAGAGCATGTTGGAGAGTAAATACTGAGTTTGAGAAGAAACTAGCCCAAAGCTAGACATTTTGGTAGCTGCGGCGACAACAGTTTGATTGTTGGAGTAGATCATGCCCACTCGAAACCCCGGCAAACCAAGATCTTTTGAGAGACTGTAAACAATGTGAATGCGGTTCCATATATCCGTCTCATCGATGCTTCTCTCCGTTACAGCTTCTGTGAGGCTTATAAAAGAGGGAGAGTCGAAGACAGTTCCTGAATAGATTTCGTCGCTTACTACGTGGACCTTTTTCGTGACAGCAAAATCAATGAGAAGGTTAAGTTCATCCTTGGTCATTGTTGAGCCCAAAGGGTTTGAAGGATTTGTAACCAACACTCCTTTAACTTTTAAATTAAGTTTCTCAGCTTGTTGATAGGCTTCCTCCAATGCACGCTCAGTAATTCTGAAGTCATTTGAACTTGAGCAGTGTATTGGGACAATTTCCACTCCGGTCCGCCACTTGAGATCTCGATCAAACCTGCCCAAAGAGAGGTGGAAAAATACAATAAATGATCGAGCGCATTTGAGAACAGCCAATAATTTAAAATGTAGTAGGCGTCTTTGGAGAATAACAGAAAAAGTATTGTTACCCTGGGTAGTATGGAGTAGGAAGAAGGAAAGCTTCACCAGGTTCAGCAAGGCAAAACATTAGAGTCTCATTCGCAGAAGTTGAACCGGCAGTAAGCACGAGATTGTTGGGATCAAACGCTACCTTGTACCCTCTTAATTTTGCCATGAAGTCTACCATTTCCTGTACAAGTACTCAAGTCGCCAGAAATCAATATATATAACCCGAATCTTACGGTAGTACTCCATTCATCTAGGTCAGCAAATTAAGAGGGAGTATTGTAGAAATTTACATTTTTAAAAGCAGGAAAGCCATGGTAGTCTTGGAAGAGAGCCAGTTCTCTGAATACTGATATTCCTTTTCGCTTCAAACCCAGCACATCTGAATTGCTTCCAAGCCATGACTCCAGGAGATCAAATGAAAGCTGCAAGAAATGGTGGTAGTCAGTGGACATGAGAGAATAAAAGATTTGCAAGTTTACGTAATGTGTGATATGGGAAGTGGACTCTGAATACTAGATCATGTGTCTCGGCCTGATGTCACAATGTGACAAAAACATGTTCTACTATGAAGGACAAAGTAGCTGAAGATAAGAAAATAATTTGTTATCCTAGAGATTTTCTCCTGGAAATAATGTGAGACTCAAATTAAACACAATATCAGACTTGCGCGCAGTTGCCGAGTATTTCTTACTTGATTTTCTGCTAGTCCCATTTGAATGATTCCGACAGGATTTTGAACTTCGTGATAAGGATTCTTCTCATATTCCTCCCACCCTAGGAAGTAGAAAGAGTCTTGGCCATGCGAATCACAACTAGCTTTTGCAGACAACATTGTCAATCAGGCTACTCCGCCTACTACTAGTTGGTTAATAAATCTATCTGAAAGCAGGTTAAGAGAGAGAAAGGGATCAGGCCAAGTCTCTAGCTAGCTAGGTGAGTGCCTTGGTAGTTGGTAGTGCACTGAGGAAGTGTACATGAGGTTGCATTTATATAGCTCGCGAGGGGGAACTATCAACATAATGACTGGTGTTGACTCGCTTGGGCAAAAAAAGTTCCGGATTTATACTTTTGATTGACCGGCGGTTAAGACACATGTCGGAAACCGGCTAAAGTTTCTTCCCTTTTATTTCAGCTATTCAAGTTCAAAGCAACCGTTACCCCCTTGAGAGAGACGCGAAGGTAGTTCAAAGAGTGGGATAAATCAAAAGGCGCAAACACGTACACTTGCATAATCAGCAGCGAGGACTAAGAAAAAGATGTAAGACAAAAGTTACAGCCGAATAGTACTAGATGTTTAGAAAAAGAAAAGAATAGTACTAGATGTAATCTTGCTTGAGACTTGAAAGCTGGAGACAACAAAACCCAAAGTCCCAAACCAGAAAGGTAATCAGCCTAAATGGGGGTGCATGGTGCGCTCATACGTACTCGCATTTCTCCGAACTGGATTGTCCAGTAGCGATATTGGACCAAAGAGGGAGGCCATTGCCAGAAGTTCCTGAACATTACACGCAGTTTGTTGGGCCAATAAAAAAAGATGCCACTTGCATAATTGGTAGGTGTAACCCCTGTAAGCTTGCCTGTAAGGTTAGTTTCAACTCAGTAATGGGATGTGATAGAGGAAGTGACCTCGCAAGCCTCACAGAAAAGCATTGAAATTGCGGATTAGGATACTATGTAATTTTTTGTCTAGATTGGTACAATTCGAAGAAAAATAGACCGAACAAATAGATCACGCACTATTTAATATTATTCATACACATAGAGTTTCAAGCAACATAAATCCTATAATGAGATTTACTTGTTCAGTCTATTTCTCTCTGAATTCTACTGTATAATCTGAATAACAAATTACATATGTCCTTAGTCCAAACTTGCCAATCTCGCTATAGCTATCACGTAAGTCACGTACTAATGCGTCTCTTTGCACTATGCAACATGGTAGGATACCCTGTACGGCCTAGAATATAGTGAGACAGTGGATTACATGACCATATGTCATGATCATGACTGTGGAAAGTATGGTTTGAAAAATGCTAATCCATTCCATGTAAAAAAGAGTTTGCTTCGATTTAAACCATCTGGTTGCTTCCAAATAAGTTCATTGATTAGGAGATGATAACTCTTTAGAATGTTCTACGAACTGGTCCGAGTGTTGAAATTATCCGGATTTTATGCTGAAAGGGCAATATTCGTGCTAGTATTGAAGGATATGGATTCTAAAGAAAAGACACAGTTTATACGGACTTTGAGGGAAGCTGTTAAGGGCACCCATGATTCACGAAGGATATGCTCTTTGCTGAAAGAGACTAGAGTCTCTGTAGGGGCATAGGGCGGTACAAAAAGCACAAATTTTTCCCTTTAAAAAACCAAACCCATTGACTGCCGTTAATTTGTGTAACCTTTTCCTCCTCTGATGGAAACTCGTGGCCCTTCAAAACAGTGCAAGCGCCAAGCGTATTACCATCAAAAGCCGCTTGATGGAGGTGCCGGCGTGGCCGCGCGGAGAACGATCGAGTGGATACGGATTTATACCCTTTTTTTCTAACTACGGATTTATACCGTTAATCGTATTAAGACAACGTTGTTTGGATACGGTGGGACACAGTACCCCCTCAAAGCTCTCCTTTCCTCTTTTTTTTTTTTTAATCTTCCTGACCACTTCTTTTTCTAATTGGTCAACTTTTGGGGCCATGAATGCTTCTCTGAATCTCTCCTACCCCAAAGAATCTTCGTTGGTGTTTTCATTCATGTAAGGCCACATTTTCAACCACTAAAAGCTAACATTAAAAGACATATTCCATATGCAGAGTGTCATAACAACGCCACTTGTCATTGTAGGAGTTTGAGGTATATTACAGCAGAGCCCATGATTCTTCATAAAGCATTTCTCTCATATGGATTGTCGTTAATTGTCTATGAACCTTAACCTCCACAAAAAAAAAAAAAAAAACGCTCTCATAAGTTTCATTCTCTTTCCTATTAATTTTTGTAATAATTGTTTCGATTTTTGTTAATATTGGTATTATATATCTTATAGAGTCTATCCACATGAAATATTATCCAATAATCCTTATCATCCTAGAATCATTATATACAAATCTAGTATCAAAGTCTAAATGGGCATAATTTTGCCTATAAACCAGCCTTTCCCTATATAAAACAAAATTTATGATTCATAATTGCTATGTGGGAAAATTTTCCAATCTTTTTCGTTTCAAGATAAATAGAAGCGCGCAGCTAGTCATGTTTACGTGAAGCATTTTCTTGAGATATATATTATCTCATCACCAAAGGTACTCCAAAGCCTGTAATTGTTGGTATGTGAATCATTATTGGTTGCATGGTTTTGCAGGCCACTTCTGATTAACATGAGCACTAGTACCAGACAACGCGGAACCATTAATGGCTAGTTTCAGAAGTGTCTCTCTCAGGTATATATATATATATATACGATACCCTCGTCGTCTTCGGCGTTTCTATGTCGACAAAGTTCAACCATGTCCTTTGACCGGCCACTACGCTCAACAAATATTAGCTCATAAAATACGTCACATATACTTTTATAACTAATACACTAATATGGACACTTCTTCCCACGTTTGGGGAACGAAACCATTAGGCAGCCTAAATTTGAACGGATAGAAAAGATATATATTCTACAAACCCATAACTTCCAGACAATTATTTACTTGGAATTTATATATAAATTATTCATATTTTTTTTATAACGATATAAATCTAACTAGTTACACAATGCAATCTGATCTTATTAGACTAAAAACACAAGGGTTAAATATATTGTGTACTCTCTAATTATGAAATCTTGACACTTTACACTACAATTAGTTATTTTTGTCACATTACACCCGTCAACTATTCATTTCAAACATTTTGCACATTCTTTTAAAAATTTTGATTAATTTGACAAAAATTGTTTTTTTTACATGTGAAATTACAATTTTGTAGTCATAATTTTTTTGGCAATGAGCAATATCAAAAATTCATACACAAACACCAATACTTTTCACCTAACTCCAATAATATTTTATTAAATAATTACATCAATTCATTTCTCTCTACAACTTTTACAAACTCCAACAAAAATATCTTTAAAAAATTTCACCAACTTTACACACAAAACTTATAAAAAACTCAAATCTACATAAATATTTACAATTTTATAAAAATCCTAAAAATCTTTATAAAAAAAAACATCCCTTATGTAAATTTTATATACCTTAAAATTTAACGAAGAATAAAAAATAAAGTTTTTTTTTTCTAGGCAATAAAAATAAAGTTAGTTTGGTCTTGTTCTCTCCCTCCATGATTGAGAAGAAAAGCTGCACCAGCAAATGCAGTGGGAATATTCTCATATGTTGGCTGTAATGCAACGTGGACTGATTTGGGCATCACAGAAGGGTGGTCCATGCACCCATGAAGTAGCCTCATTAACTCTGTTGAGACTCGAGAATCCTGTCAAAGCTAGAAAGTGTAATGGGCGCAGGGCGCATATCTATGGTCCCGCAGGTTGTATGGGGTCCCATTCACGCACTCCAATTCGTGTCGGCCATCTTCTTTGTTTCCTGTCAGTGCAATTTGGCATTGAAAAGGATTCGGATATTTTTGTTGGGTGCAAAGAGGGAGTTCATTCTCAAAGGGTGATCTACATCAATCAGCTCAATATCAGCCTAAGAAAAATCACAGGTATTTTCGTTTTGTGTTTTTAAAAACATTTTGTTGTTTATGTTTTTTTTTTTAAGTGTTTGTGTGAACGCTGAGACTCATAGAGAAGGGTACATATTTAAAAATAAAAATAAAATTTTAAAATTTATTTCATGGAGAAAGTAAAAGTATGCTTGAAAGAAAGAAAAAAAAATTGTGAGAAGATTTTTATGAGTTTTTGTAAAAGTTTTTTAAAATTTTTTTTAGTTTTTTTATTTTATAGAAATTGAGGATAATAATTAAATTAAAAAAATAAAATTTAAAATATTTTTTAGTGTGAAAAAAATCATGTTCAGTGTTTTTGAAATAAAAAAATTTCAAAAACTATTAAACAAATATCATAGTTTCTCTCACGTTGGTAGAAGAATAAGAAATTGACAATAAATGAAAATTTTCGTTTATATTTCCTTTCCTATATGTGTAAGCCGGCAGTTCACATTATTTTGAGTTCATGTTGGAAGTGGTATACTGGCCGGCTTAATTATGTTCAAAGCTTATGGTTTATAATGGTTAAGTAACTTTTGGCAGATACCCCACCTTGATACTACGGATGCCGACAGAAATGACCAATACAAATGGGTCTCCCTCCGCACAACGCATTTTCATTCTGATCAAGATTTATAATATTCTGTTTCAATTGTAATATCTAATTTGTAGAGATATACATAATAATACATTTTATATTATATAATTAATATTATTTGTATAAAATTTTAATCAGTATAAATCTTACAAAATGATCTAATTATTACCTCTAAATAGAATGACGAAATTAGTATAAAGAATTTCATTTATGTCAGCAAAATACATTAATTTTATCTATATTAATTATCCACAACCAATATCCCTGTCAAATCCATCGTATCAAAAGCAGATCCATCTTTGGTAATAGAGCCAGAGCACCAAAAAATGTCAGTATGTTGCTCTCACTCCGACTCCTATCCGATGTAGGTCTTTTAGCGCAATATCTGTATTTCTCCGGTACAAATGGTCATCCTTTAGGATAGTCTCCTCTCGTTGCAAAGTGAGGTACAGCTCACATGGCAATTATATATGCCTCTCGACATTTTTGGCATTTAATTAACTGTAAGAAGTTTTTCCTTCTTCTTTTTTTTTCGCTTGGTGCAAGAAGTTTTTCCGCTGAGCTGGAACATATGGTGTAGAGCACTTTCTCCAATGTTCGCAATTCAACTTGAGAAAAAAAAATTGTGCATTACTGTGGCAACGTCGTAACCATGATCATCATTAGCTGCTTGACAGCGAAGAAAATAGTTCCCTTTTGTGAATTACATGTGCCATCAAGACTGATAAATAGCTCCTTGGAGTTCTATGGTGTCGCTGTTTACAAGCGCTCTTAGGAGAGTCTATTGGATATGATGTCAAATTTTATAAAGGACTTAAGTGACGCTTTTTTAACACTAATAAATCAACCGTTTCACAAGCTCAACCTTGATTTGGTAATTTAGTTTTATAAGGCTTTCTCAAAATTGTCGGAAAACTAAAAGTTATACTTTAGTTAAGTTATGATATGTGACACCCCGAATCCCATTTTAGTTAATTGATGGGAGACGATGATCAAGTCTCACATTAAGACCTTACTAGATTGAATTGGGCTTTTATAATGATCCAAACAACCTTGACTAATCTTTTTGAAGTCAAAGCACATATATTATTAGTGCTTTCCTTAGGTTGTTACAAATGTTATCATAGTAGTTCTAGTAACTACTAATGCGGGCTTGGTGAGTATTGACGAGGACATCAAGAATTTTAAAGGAGGAGATTGTGATACACCAAATCCCACTTAGAATGGGAGAAAAGAAGAAATGAGAGATGACGACGAAGTCCTACGTTAGGACCTTATTAAGTTGAATTAAGCTTCATAATGATCTAAGCAACCTTGACTAATCCTTATGAAGTCAAAGCACATATATGGTTAGTGTTTTTCTTGGAACGTTACAAATGATATCAAAGTAGTCTTAGTAACTAATAATGTAAGTTTGGTGAGTTTTGACAAGAACATTAAGGATTTAAAAGGAGAAAATTGTAATAATTCAAATCTCATTTCTAATAAGAGAAAAAAAAGGAATAAGAGATGATAAGTAAATCTCACATTAAAACTTAATAAGTTGTACTGAACTTCGTAACGATACAAAAAGTTTCATAGTCAAAATTCTTTGGGTAATTGCATTATCGATATTAAGCTATGATACTCAACAACATAGTTTGGACAGATATTTTTGGTTCTTTGTGAGATTGCGATGCGGAATGAAACTTCAAGGGGGATGACGTAGAACTTTGTACTTCCGTTCCGTATAAAGCTGTCACTCCATTTGCAGTCGTAACCTCATTAATGGAAGAGAAGCATCCACCAAACCAGGGAACAAAAATGGCGAAGTGGGGCCACCGAAAAAGTCTTGGATAAGACTGAAAGAATGTCGGGTAGGACATTTACATAATGCCCCGAGGACACGAGAGTTCCTTCGTGCAACATTATTCGCATTGTGGAAGATGTTGTCGTGGTTGCAGTCTTCTTGTGAATGGACCTACTAAGCTTTAAATAGCAGAACATTCAAGTCGATCACTGCATGGCCGGCGGCCCCTTCTATAGAACCTCGCTTTCGTAGTAGCATTCCACGTGTGTTTTTGACCAACAAGGAAACGTAGAGAGGCCAGAAATACATGATAAAAGTAAGTCCGGCTCGATTTTTTTGTGGTCACAGATAAATCATAACAATGAGGACTTTTAATTTAAAAAATTAATAAATTCAAAATTAAATTATAAATTTACTTTTTATATTTTTAGATAGAAAATTACTAATTAATTTTTTTTATTCAAGTTTAACTAATAAATCAATTTGAATAGATAAAATTGCTAAATCATTTGATCTATCTTGAGATATTGTTTTTAGTAAATACTTTTTTATAATCTTCAGTTTTAAAAAATTATAAACAATGTAGAAAACAATCTAGTGTAATTTCTGAGACTTTTTTTTTCTTCTAAAGCTCAATAATCAAAACTGATAATAAATTATTATTAGATGATAATGCTAATTTTTAGGACGCCTAATCTTTTATTTTAAATTTCAATTTTATAAACTAATTTTTAAATGTTAGTAGGCCTTTATTAAGTTTTATTTTAAAAAAAATCGTCTTTTTTTTTTAATTTTAATTTTACTATAATATAAGATGCTCATAATTAAAGGGCCTTTTCGAGATTACCTCACTCTACCTATCTCAGCCGCCCATGATAAAAATAAATCTCCTGCTCAACTGGATATCTTTATGGTTGTGGACCTTGTGGTTCAGTTCTCCGGTTCCCCTCAGCACAGTTCGATCTGGAAAATGACTTCTTTATATGTTCGTGGATGTGTAAGAGACAGAGTTGAGAGTGAGAGGGTTTGTAATAATTTCACTAGGGGCACGTGGTCTGCAGTAGAAGGTCTAATTAGGTCATCAGGGAGGGTCCTCAGCAACGCACTGAAGATCCTCTTTTTGGTGTGGTTTCTCTTGGACCTGAGGAAAACTTAGTGCCTTGTGACAACCAACAACTACAAGGCACCCATGTTAGGCCATGCTTCATGGGTTGTAGTACGAGAACATTGGGAGTGTATTCTTCTCTCCCTCGCGCGAGAACATGGGGCCCTTTCTCTCTCTGAACTCAAAGACAAAACTCTGTCGAGGCTTGCTCTGTTTTCACATCAATATGAGTACTGAGCTGTTCTTCTACTGGAGTGGTTTCGTTGTGCGTTTTATCTTATGAAAAAAGGATGGCCTGCAGAAACTAATCATAGTCTGAAAGCTCCAACTAAAGAATTGTAAGATCGATGTTCACGAAAACTACTACTACCAGCCTAAGACGAACGACGACTCATAGAAACAGAGTGCTTCCTTATTAGAGAAACTGTTAAAACATGAGTTTGACTGACGCCTACAAAGTCGATCTCCCAAGTCCTTTTAACTTACCTATCTGTAAGACGTTGAAGTTTCGTGTGGAACACTCTGAACATCAAGAAGCTGTTCGCTGGCTACATTTCAGAAGTAGATCAATAGTCTGTGTTACAATCTTGTAAAGTTTCTTTGGTCAATAATGTGAACGACGTACTACATTCAAATTTCAAGCTCGTGAACGATGAATAATTGGTCAACTTTTCCATTATCCAAATTGTACTCGTTGTCACTTTTACTCTGAGAAGGCATACCAGTAAGAGCAAAAGTCAAAAGATTGGACAAGTGCATTGAAAGTGCACTTTAAGATCGTTTAAGTCGTCTATTTCCAGTCCATTAAATGTTTTAGGGTTCTAACTATTTATGTGCCTGCAAAAATTCCAATGGGCTGAAGGACTAAGATATAATAAAATTATTTTGTATCCTTCGATTTTTCTTCCAAAGCAGGCTTTGTTGAAAATTGCCTCTGCCAAGAGGTTGTGTGGATGAAAACTAATCCACTTCGTACTAGTACTTCTGCTCGTTGTGGCTTTTACTCTGAGAAGGCATACCAGTACGAGCAAAAGTCAAAAGATTGGACAAGTGCATTGACAGTGCACTTTAAGATCGTTTAAGTCGTCTATTTCCAGTCCATTAAATGTTTTAGGGTTCTAACTATTTATGTGCCTGCAAAAATTCCAATGGGCTGAAGGACTAAGATATAATAAAATTATTTTGTATCCTTCGATTTTTCTTCCAAAGCAGGCTTTGTTGAAAATTGACTCTGCCAAGAGGTTGTGTGGATGAAAACTAATCCACTTCGTACTAGTACTTCTGCTCGTTGTGGCTTTTACTCTGAGAAGGCAAACCAGTACGAGCAAAAGTCAAAAGATTGGACAAGTGCATTGACAGTGCACTTTAAGATCGTTTAAGTCGTCTATTTCCAGTCCATTAAATGTTTTAGGGTTCTAACTATTTATGTGCCTGCAAAAATTCCGATGGGCTGAAGGACTAAGATATAATAAAAGTATTTTGTATCCTTCAATCTTTCTTCCAAAGCAGGCTTTGTTGAAAATTGACTCTGCCAAGAGGTTGTGTGGATGAAAACTTATCCACTTCGTACTAGTACTTCTGCAGTCCTAAATGCCATGAGCACCACCGCCCCCCACCAACCAACTACAAAAATGTGTCGAAAAACAATAGTAATTAAGGGTCCATTTCGCAAATACCTAAAAAAATTTCAAGTAACAGTAAAAACTTTATTATTTTTTAAAAATAAAGTAAGTTTAAATTTTTCTTCAATTTAAAAAGAAAAATTGAGAGAATATTATAATAAGCCTCGTATCTATGAGTAAAAATCAATTAATTTATTCTATATGTTTTAAAAACAAGTAATTATTATCTTCCCTTTAATTTGACCATTAAATCACATGTAAAATGACCGAAAGTATCACTTCAAAATAAAATCATTAAAATAAAAAAATGAATATAAATAAAAAAATAATATTTTTTAAATAAAAATTAAATTTGAAAGATGCATATGATAGTTTTATATCTTCTTCTTTTCAAGTCACGTGGACACTTTCCATTAGTTGGCTAACAGCAACTAAATTACAATAACAAATTTTATCACAAAAATGTACCTCACGAAATTGCACGTTGAAATCAGTATCTTAGTGACTAAAATATTAAAATTTTGAGGAAAAAAAAAATCCATGCCACGCAGCAGCTTACAATTAGTGCTAAAATGAGTATCATTTCATCCTTTGAAATCGACTAAAATATTAAAATTGTAAACTCCCGGACCTATATTTTCTTAAAGAATCACCAAATTGAAAAGGAAATTTTTTTCTTTAAAACGTTTCAATGAAAAGTTTTTTTACATAAAATAATTTTACCGGCCAACAAACGAACCTAAGATAGCAAAACAAGACAGAAGGAAGAAAGTTCTAGTTTTTGACAATCTGCAGAACACAAACGAAATCTTAACGCTTAGGCTCCGACGCAGAGATAATATTTAGGTGAAAAAACGAACTTCTCTTAACCAACCAGCTCTAATAGCTCAGTGGAGCTGCCTTTGGACATCTACACGTGAAATGAAATATTCGAAGTTCGAAAGGGCAACGTCAATTTTCTCTAAGAGAAAGAGATCCACCTCAAGCTGGTTCATCATTGACTTTCTAACTCATGCATCAGGAATACAGTTGGCCTAGTTCTTACAAAAGCGCTCGTCCAAAACGTCTCCGGGGAAATATTTCCCGAAATTTTAGAAATGATACCCACTGACACGTCAATGTTTTATAAATAATTAAACCGACCCTTGAAGATCAGAAGCGGTTCTTATCACCTGATTAAAGGATTGGACTAAGGCAGTGGCCAGTGGGTATTTTCCTCTCATACGCAGTGGCGGATCCAGATCAAAATTTATAGGGATTGAAATTTATGGGAGAAGGAGAAGGAGAAGAAGAGGTGGGTTGGCCTGGGTCTATAAAGATCGGGCCCCCACAGGTCCAGGCAAAAAAAAAAAAAAAATACATATAAATTTTTATTTTGGGCGGTGCAATGGGTGGCGGCCCTCCAGGGCCGCCCCCCTGCATCCACCATTGCTCATACATAATTGGACTGATCGATTGAGCCATTATAGCTGATGCTCGCTCCACTGTGTCTGGAGCTCGTGTCGGTTTGCTAAAAAACTCCCCCGTAGGACAAGCTATTAAAGATATTAGAGTCTCACATTGCTAAAGCAATGTGAGTTATTAAAATCAAAGTTAGAGTCTCACATTACTAAAACAATGTGGGCTATTGTATTCAAAAACTTATAAATAAGTCTCTATATAACCTCATAAAACACATCAGTGAGTACACCAATTTGTCCAGTTGGGCCTTCCTACAATGGATGTAGGTCTATGGACCAAACCACTTAAATCTTATGTCTCACTTATCTCTCCTCTCTTTCTTAGTATAAATAATTTTTTTCTCTGTTTTATTTTTTTTATTCTTAACATGGTATTAAAGCCATTTCGATCCTATGACCCGATTTGGCTCATGTTGGTCAGCACCCTTGTTGGCTTAACTAGGCCTAGTTTAGGCCTAGTCTAGTTTGGCATGATTTAATTCTTTTCCTTAGCATCACTTCAGCGACCTTCTAGCCATCTTCAGACGACATTTTGCCCTTCTCCGATCAGATTCCAACCATATTTAGGCAGTTGTCCGCCCTCTCCGGCCATATTCTGACAACTGTCCGGCCATCCTCTAGCGCTATCATTTTCCATTGAATTGTTTTTATAAGTCCAAACTCAACGTGTGTCCACCTTGAGTTTGCGGGAGAGTATTAAAGATATTAGAGTCCACATTGCTAAAGCAATGTAGGCTATTGAAATCAAAGTTTAAGTCCCACATTACTAAAACAATTGCGTTATTATATAAAGGCTGTGGGACTCAAACTTTGATTTCAATAGCCCACATTGCTTTAGCAATATGGAACTCTAATATCTTTAATACTCCCCGCAAACTCAAGGTGGACACACGTTGAGTTTGGACTTATAAAAACAATTCAATGGAAAATGATAGCATCGGAGGATGGCCGGAAAGCCGCTGGAGTGATGCTGGAAAGGTTGTCGGATTGATGCCGGAAGGTTGCTGAAGTGATGCCGAGGAAAAGAACTAAATCATGTCAAACCAAAATGGGCCACAGGATCAAAATGGCTCTAATACCATGTTAAGAATAAAAAAAAATTATTTATACTAAGAAAGAGAGAAGAGAGATAAGTGAGACACAAGATTTAAGTAGTTTTGGTCCACGAACTTACATCCATTGTAGAAGGCCCAACTGAGCAGATTGGTGTACTCACTGATGTGTTTTATGAGGTTACATAGATGCTTTATATATAAGCCTTTGAATACAATAGCCCACATTGTTTTAGCAATGTGGGACTCAAATTTTGATTTCTAGCCCACATTACTTTAGCAACGTGAGACTTTAATATCTTTAATATTGTTTTAACAATGTGAAACTCGAATTTTGATTTTAATAACCCATATTACTTTAACAACGTGACTCTAATATCTTTAATAACACAAGCCTTTGACCTGGTCTTTGGGCTAATTCAATCGACTCGAGCATCCCCACTTCAGAGCTTTCGTATTCTCTCCCATAACGGAGAACAAAAAAAAGTATTCCCTCCTATAAGGCACTAAACTCTAAAGTGGGACCGACCCCTTGACTCTTGTTCAATTTTGTACTGAATGGATAAGTTTTACAAAGCAACGTGGGACTCTAATATCTTTAATAACACAAGCCTTTGACCTGGTCTTTGGGCTGCCTCCACAAAATTCACTCGACTCGAGCATTCCCACTTCTGAGCTTTCGTATTCCCTCCTATAACGGAGAACATAAAAAAGTATTCCCTCCTATAAGGCACTAAACTCTAAAGTGGGACCGACCCCTTGACTCTTGTTCAATTTTGTACTGAATGGATAAGTTTCTTGTAAAACGACCCCGAAAAAGAGAGACGAATATCATTATGTGTTACAGCAAGCCAAGGATATGGTGACTCTTCAGATGCCGAGTCTTTAGGGGAATGGCCTGGCTACAAGCAGGCGACCGAATGTTGAATACCAGACCATGCAATCGCTTGGCTTTTGATGCTTTATTCTCTTCTTTTTTTCTTTTTGTTTTTTTAATCTGTTGCCTTTTGATTCTTCCTACATGTACATCCAGATTTACACCGACCCCCTTCCCCCAACTAGCACGGAGCACTAAAATCCAAGGTAGCCAAAAATTTATGCAAGACAATAGCCTGCATTCATGCTCATTTTCTTTTTTGTTCATATGATTATGCAATCAATCCAATGGTAAGTTATCATAAGATTAACAGTCTAACCAAAACGCTTAGAAAGCAGAGGGAAAAAAAAAAGTCTAACCAAAACTCTGTTTCTGAGTTACAATAATCGCAGAGGTAGGAATGAGCATATACGTTTTTATTCATGCTTCACCTCAAAATAATAATTTAATTTAAAGAATATAGAACACGAAGTTGTAGCATCATATGAAGCTAAACACTTTCCATACAAATTTTCACAGAGGAGAACCTAAGTTAAATTTGATTTGGCTGCACCAGACCTTCAACAGTACTGGCAGAAGAATGTCGTGTCAATCAAATGACCAGATAATGGAGGCACTTAAGATATCAATGGAACGACTTCAGGTGGAATATCTGGCAGCTCGGGACGAATGACCTCTTTGTTGCAGCCTGTTCAAACTTCTTACCTGCTGCTTCATTCTCTTCTAAGTTAGTCTGAACAAAATATCGCGCCCACCAAAAAGAGCTCCTCAATTTAGCCTTCAAAAAGAAAAACCTCAGGCATGTTATTCTTATAATCATCAAATCAATGATATAGAACTTAACAAGATTCAGTTAGGCAGCAACATCAAGTTGAAGGAAGAAGTGTTAACGTTCTCAAGATAAGTTTTAAGAGGCACCATGGGCCTCAATGTCAAGCACATTTGAGGCAGGGCCATCATTGACGGAAATGGGAGTTTTAGAAAGCCACATTGACATAGGACCAGAGTCTGCCTAAAGTCGGAGGCTCTTATAAAAATACTTGGAAATACAGGATTTTCTGGTGATAAAAGGGAAGAGTAGGATTTTCAGACCAAAAACAGGAGAGAGAAAAAACTAGAATTTGCATGGCTCCTCCTCGATTGTAAATAGTGACCCATGAATAGCATTGGACTTTGATGGATTATTTGGGAGCTATTTGATGGATGTGTGACTTGAGGTTTGAAGATTTGGATTTAGGGCAGAATAGGTACACATTTGGATAAAATCTTGACTAGAATTTGACGAGCTATCACTAAAATACTCAAGTATCTCCGTGTAAAATCGAGAATATTAATTTGAAACCGGAAACTGGAGGACAAGTTTAAGCAAGTAGAGGGTACTGACAGAGATGATATAAATGTTACTGGACGTACTATTACTTTCATGATGTCGAGAATTTTCTAGCTTAGCACTTTATTTCCGTGTTTTTTGAGAACTTGAATAAGTTTTCTGTTAACTTAGGTTAGTTTTCATAGTATATCGATCAGGCTCTTTTATTTTTTCCTCAAAAACCAAGTATTTTGAAGCCTTTAATTAGCAGGACTGTTAAGAGGAAAATTATCTAATAAACTATTAGCAGAATTTCAGACTCTTTGTTTCCACACCATTCTGTTGGGTCAGTAACACCTAAAGCGGACTATAATTCCTTGAGGTTTTGACTAATAAGGCTTCAACTCCTTAGCCTCTAAATACGAGTGTTATTGCTCAACCAAAGATCCAAACTAAATACTATCCTCTAAATACTAGGAGTGTTATTGCTAAACTTCTTAATTTTCTACCATTAAATCCAAACTAAATAACTAGTTAACCCCGAAATAAAATACCAAGGAACATACTAAAACCAAAAGTAAGACCTATCAAACTAAAAATATTGCTTACCCAAATATCTATAGATCATAGAAATATCTTTGACACTTATAGTTAAACAGACCTAAACAAAAACTAAACCCGCAACTTCGTTAATAACAGTATTAATCTTTTTCAAAGTGGCATGTTGAAAACTGCAAAAGTAGAAAAAGATAAATGGCCATATTCATTTGTTTGTGAGGCTCCCCTCTCTCTAAATAGCAGCTTTGTCATATAATCGGACTTCCCTACACATAAGTAGTTCAATCCAAAATGGTCACTACAGAAAAACAACAGTGGTTAGAGATCCATGTAAGATGTACTATTTGTCATCTGACATCAAAGATCAAGGTCTCAAAAACAAATGACTTAACAATTGGGGAAAAGAGTATGATTCTACAAGTAACAGCCACTTACTGCTCTTCCATATTTGGATGCATCAGAAACTTTAGCTCTCTGATGACCAGGATATCCTACATGGTACACATTGAAAAACAATCACCAAAGCATCATAACAATTATATATTGCTCGACCAGAGCAAGAAATTAGTCCTATCACGAGAATTAAAGTCTTTGAAGCTTAGGTCACTGAGAATAAATTACACATTTAGGAAAAACCAAGAGAAAAAATGGCAGCTGTGGAGATTTTTAATCTCAAGTACACGGAAATGAGTGTACAGATGCAGAGACTTTTAGTCAATTAAAATTTATCAATATAAGAGATCAATATGAATCTCGAGAGTGGATGGCTAACTGCCGCCCCGTTGTCCTGGAGGCTCTCCATCCGGGGAGGGGACTTCATAAGTATAAACATGGAACTTGCTTTTTTAGTTTGAGAGAGAGAACATTATCCCTCTAGAGTTTTACCTGTAAATACCACAACACCATCAGCTGATACTCTTGCCAGATCAGGAAGGGTTTTGTTGAGGTATCTTGGAGATAAGTAATCCAAAGCATCAGAAACAACTACAAGGGAAAACGATTTTGGCCTATATGGAAGAGGAAACTTGATATCAGTTACACGCACAATGCCTCTGCGAACAAGAGCTTTGCAGTTACTGTCTGCATCCTCTATATCATATGGTTCCACACCCCAGACTTCAGTTTCATCCTCTTTAAGCAATTCAGAAACCACTGAACAGGTGTCTGGGCCAACATGCAAAACTCTATGCATGCTGTCACCGTAAGCTTTCTTCAAAATAGGAATTGCTCGATGGACCTCTGCCGTGCATGAGTTATCACCTGCATAAATGGGGAAAGTTGGAATCTTCAAATGATGCTGGATTGTTACATGATGACAAATTCACAAACCAACTTAAGCATGCATGCACACACAATAGCAGACACACCAAAGAATCTAGACTTAAAACCACTTGACTGAGCTCCCAGATGTGAATCAATTTGCAAATATCCCAACAGTCAATTTCACTACAGGTAGTTCAATAGGACAAACAACATCCGGAGGCCCCATATCAAAATTTCCTTAAAACAACTCCACTCAGATTCCAAATTACGCAACGGCTGTACTAACTATCCCTTTATGAGAAACAGCATCTCCAATAAAATTTCTCCCGGATATTGTACTCTAGTAACTAGAGTGGATAGTTTTGGTTGCGGCATGTAGAACCAAGTAGGTTGTTACTATTGTTCTCATCATTGATAAAGCGAGCAAAATGTTCATCAAGCAAAACACGGAAACCAACGGACTGCGACCATTATAAATCAAACCATCTAAAATAAACAGTGTACGACCATAACACCACAATGTTGAGAACTCAAATAAATGGTAAAAGCCAATATCACCTTCAACCCTGCTAAGAGCCTGTTTGTTGTTGCCAAATCCACCTATCACGGTGCAAAAATTGAACTTCAGTCAATGTCTGGCACAAGTGCGTAATCAGAAGTACGCACGCATAAATTACAATCGACATAAGACATAGTTGTTAAAAAGATTTGTATGCCACTTTATCACGGGAAGAAACCACATACGTGAGGTACATCGAGACAGAGAGAGATTTGGGAAAATTGGATATTGAGGTTCATCGACGTGTTCCTAGGCTACTCTAGATATTTAAACATACTAGCAACGAGTCTCGTCCTTAATTACCTGAGTTGCTGTGGAAATAGGCAATAAAAAGCAGTGCTCCCTGAAATGTTCACCAGAGAAGAGAAAAAAAAAAAACTTTAGACAGTTAAACCCCAAGAAGAAGAATAACAGAAGAAGAAATATAGTAACATTATTTTTGATAAAGGACCGGTAAAATCTGTTCTCTGTTCGTACCAATACGATAAGCCCAACATATAGAATCGGCGAAGACCGTGATTTCGAATGGGCAAATAAACCGCCTCCTCCGCTGTCACCGAATCGTCGTGAGGGATTCACTGGTCTTCTCGACATGTGCTCGAACTTGACAATCGACTATGCGCCCAGAAGCGTCTTTTCCACTAGTTGAAAAAAAAAAACAATAGGAATTAGACTTACAAGAACTGGTGCAGATAAAGAAGATTGAATGACAAGAGAACAACATTTAATAGTTGATAATAAAGCATAATAGCTCATTCATGTTGAGACGAAGCTGGAGATCGATGCAGAGAACTTACGGGGATTCTCTTGAGTGAGAATTTCCTAATGGTGAGACGCTAAATAACCTGCATTATTGATTATCGTAATTGAGGGATTGGATCGGAATTATCTGTTCCCTGAGACAGATTTTCGGGCTCTGCGCCTCTCCCATTGGCTCGGAGAAATAAATAAGTAGGCACTTTATGGAATGCGAGATAAGTCACTGTCGGTTGTGATCATCCACGGTCTCGAAGCACAAAATGTTTTATACGCTATAAAAGCTTTAGGAAGAGGTGACGGGTATAGATTCGGGTTGGAAAGTCTCGACCCGTGCTTTGCCTGAATCCGGTTTGCTTTTGGAAGTTGGAACAGCCTGCTCTTGTAGGACTACTCAAATTTTTCCTGTGAATTATTGGGATTTAAGATGCTGTTCAATAGTTAATATAGGTGCAACTTATTATCTTTGTGTCTCAAAATGTTGAGGTGGTTAAAATTTTAAGTACGAGAATTAGTAAAAAAATGAAGAGAGATAATTTGAATAAATTTTTTATATTTTTTATAATAAAAATTAAAAATAAAAGAAAAAGATTATTTTATAATTAATTTATTAGATTAAAATTTTGACACACAAAGGTTACCATGTGCCTAAAAACTAGACAAAGATCCCCTATAGAGGTGGTAGACGAGTGGGATTGTTACAATTTATATGTTTGTTGAACTTTTCTTGAATAATATTTAAACCACGGGTCACAAGTGATATATTTAGCCATTTTGCATGCCTAATTCATCTATAGTTATAGTTTGATCAATCTTGGTTTAAAATACAAGTTGGTTCATTTTTCTATAGTGATAAAAGAGTTAAAATGTTTAGGCTCAATGGGTCATAAGCATATTGGTAGGATTTCTAGAGGAGCATGGAGACTGTCAATTTTATTATTTCCAATCTTGAACAAATAAAAAACTAATAAGTTGGGTGAATCACGAGCCTACATGCGATCAACCACAAGTTAGGATGTCCATATAGAAACTCAAAAATATATTTTAAAAAATTTATCTTTCTAAACATCTTTCATATGGATTCTCCTACTTTAACGAAAACTCAAAAAAACCATCTCAAAAAATATTTAGTAATCGATCAATCACATGTTAACCTCCTTCTGCTAAAGCCTTTAAAAAAATGTGCATTTTATAAGATTCACCAAAACTGACAATGAAACTTGTTTCGTTTTTACCTTCTATTAAAGGAAGCTCCACAACAGGGGAGGGGATGGTCCGTCCCTAAATACTCCAATTGGAGGCATTAGAAAACGTGATGTATTTTTCAGCATAATCCGTGCGAACAAGGCAAGTCGATGGCATGGGCTGTACATTATACGCCTGCCTACTTTCCTGGCTCTATCCTTTGGTAATTGTTGTTTTTCAATCATGGATATCTGTTTGAGAAGAAAAATTCATCATTTTGAGTGAATGTTTTAAAAGGTTATATAACTATTTGATCCCTAGATTTTCACCCATTTTAATAAATAGTCCTTGAGTTTTCAAATTGATTATAATGGTCCTTAAGTTTGTAATTTTTATCAAACAAGTTATTTCGTTAAACTTCTATCTTTAAAGTTAACGATTTACACATCAGTTCCAATACATGTGTCAACCAAAACTAAAATCATGTAACTTATAATTTTTTTAAGTTTTTTTCATAATTTTTTTTCCCAAAATTTTGTTTTTTGCTTTAAATAAAACAAAGTAAATTATTTCAAAAAATGAAAATTAAGAAAAAAAACTTAAAAAAATTATAAGTCACATAAATTTAATTATGGCATGTGTGAACTTATGATTGAAGTTGACTTGTGAACTATTAATTTTTAGTTTTGAGTGACACGAGTGAACTTATGATCGAAGTTGACTTGTAAACCATTCATTTTGAGAATGAAAATTTAACAAAATGACTTTTTTGATAAAAATTATAAACTCAGGGACTTTTTATGATTAAGTTGAAAATCGAATGACAATTTGTTAAAAAGAGTCAAAACCTAGGAATAAAATGAGTACTCAACCCTATTTTAAAAGAATTTACAATAAGTTGTCTTTAAATTTTTCCTCAATTTTGTACAAACACTAATAAAAATTATAATTTATTTAAATATTCACACTACTATCAATTTTTTTTTTGTTACAGCTGAACATCACCTTAATTTGCTTTAACTGAAATATAAAAAAATTTACGTCCTACTACTCCGATCTGGACGATCATAGATACTGTTGCGTACTCTTAGGTTGGAAGTCATTTCTTATATTTCTACTTTCCTCTAGAGTGGCAGGTTTGTAGACTCAATTAATAATCATCAACCAAAATGAAAAATAATATAGACAAAAAACAAAAAACAAAATGGAAAATATCTCTATTTCTGTGAGTGATACCTCAATCATAATTTTGTATTTTTTGTATTATTTATTCTATAAATATCCAGATCCTAAAATAATTTTTTCTCGGGGTATTTTTTGTCTTATTTTAGAACGTGTTGGCGTTATCTGTTAATTCAATTAATAATCATCAACCAAAAGGCAAAATGGAACGCTTTCTACTGTGATACACCCCCGCTTTTCTTAACGATACGGTAGTCCGCTCGTTCGTGTCTATCCCTGAAAGACACGTGTGCAAAGGACGATTTTCCGTCTTCGACTTGGGCTAATAAAACAATGCCATGCGTCCTAATTACTGTGACTGTACTGGAGGCATTTCGCACCGCCCGTGTTCTCTCGCATATTCAACTAGCCAGAACTCCTGCTTCACCTCAGAATACTTGACATCGCACATCACAGGCAGGGAGAGGTAGAGAAACTAATTCAATGGCGGTGTAAAGAAGAATTCAAGTCAATTTGAAAGCGAAAAAGAACAGAAAACGAGAAGAAATCCTAGCCATGTGTTTAGGGTTTACATTCGAATCATCTGATAAGAGGAATCGCTGTGCATAGAAATCTATAAATTTCGATGAAAATGAAACGCGACGATGGCGATGGGAACAAGGAGAATCCGTGGCCTTCGCCAAACACACCCTATCAAGAAAAAGCGGAAGACATGAAGATTTGGGGAATTTTACTTTTCGGTCTAATTGGCGCCACTGCCACAACTTTAGCCGTGAGTTTTATATGATCCCGTCTCTTTTGTCTTGTTGAATTTTCTTTCCTATTTCATTTGCTTGTTGTTTTGGGGTTTTACTTTTCGAATGATTGCAACTTTTTTGTTGGGAATCGAAGGCTCCTAATCTAACATACACAATAGGCTTAGTTAATATGTATGCTTTAAAATTAGCAAAACTCTAATGTTGTTTTGAAATGTTAGTGAACCTGACTACAATCTGCAACATTCCGTGCTTTGTTGTGAAATTGATCGCTGTCTGCACTATGACACTTGAACATATAGGATTTTGTTTTTTTTAAAAGAGAATAATAATTTCAGTTCGAGTCCACTACTGATAAACCTACTGCTACTGTTAGGGTTTGCTAATCTTCCGTGTGTAATTAATCAGATATTAGTTCTTCAGCTAGGAGAGTTCATGTTCAGTGTAGATGCAAGCCGTTCATAGATCAAAATTTGTCAAGTTGCAGTTGCAATCCTTAAGATATGGTGGATGTACTTGCTGTGGTCAATTATCTATGATGACACAGCTTATGGATAACTGACCAACATGATAAGTGGAAAATAATTAACTAACATAAATATATAACGCAGAGAATGAGGCTGTTAGAAGTTGAATATGTTGTTAAGTTTCAGGAAGAAATTTTTGTTCGTTCAACGTATAAGACATTCTGCTTTCTGTCTGACAGATAAGGCTGAGCCGATATGAAAAGTTTAACGTTTTGAGCATTCATTTGCTACTGTCCTGTTGAATGGCAGTTTCTTTGTTTTGGTTTTTTGCCATTCAATTCGTCAGCTAGGTAATATTACCAAATATTGCCTTCTTGCCACAGCCTAAATATTTTCTGATTGCTATAAGTTATTGCAAATGCTTGAGATGACTACTTGAACAGTAGTTAAGGTCATGATCTCCTGTTCCATTTACATTTTTTACAAGGGGGAGGGCAAGGGCTGATGTTTAATTATTAGGAGCAGTCTCATTGCTGTCGTTCGTCACTGTTTCTGCTTCTGAATGGGCTGCAATTCTTTTTTCGTTTAGGCCATTGCATCCTCGCATTGCTTTCCAAGTACCATCTTATTATCCCGGAACAAAGGCTACACAAGACTGCAATTCCATTCTGAAAACTGTTATTGCTTTAGAATCCTATAAGTGCTCTGAATTTACTGACTGAGGCTTCTTTGCTATGGTAGAACTTTGTCTTTTTGGTACTACTGGCTCCTTACATTCTGTTAGATAATGCTTTTGATAATTCAAGCAATTTGGCAGGTTGGCCAACTGCGGAGAACTGTTGATTGGTTCTATGTTCAGGTAGTACACATTCAATGCTTCACAATATTCTAGTACTCCAGGCCTTTGCTTCTGTTTCTTAGTCCAAAATCTTGACAATTCAGTCCTCCTGCTCACTCCTAAATGTCAAAGTGAACTCTTCCATTCTTCCCTGTGATTCTTAACTTTATGTTCTGGTTCACTCGAGGATAAATTATGGTAAATTGAAAAATCCATAATCATGCCTGCTGTTTTCGCCCATACCTTATATGAGGTCTTTTTGTAAAGATATATTTTTTTGGGGGTGGGTTTTTTTTTTTTTTTTGGGGGGGGGGGGGGGGGGGTGTTATATATGAATTCCAGCAAGACTCTAATTTATCAGCTCTATCTTGATTTGGTGCTAATAACATAGTCTGCCCCGTAGTAAATGTGGTACTACCAGCATTTTGAGATAAATTAACATGTGTTGGTCAAATAAGTAGTTCATGTCACTGAGAGAAAATTTTCTATATATTGAGTGACATATGCTATTTGTTGAAGTAAATTGTGTCTGTATGTTAGTTGGAATAATGGAACACTTGTCAAAGAGATGTCTTGTTATTTGTGTCTACCTGTGCTATCCAGGGTCTATTTCACCCCTCACCTGCCTTCCACGCCTGGTTTTTTGGGGTGATATATTGTTATCATTCATGCTATTTGTCCCCAAGAACCTGTCAATATCTTGTTTGTATAAGTCTGGTGTTTATACTGAGGTAAAAATTGGAAATTCGTTTAGGGAAGTAATATTTTCAAGTTGTATTCTGATTATGCTGATGTTTACAAGATAATATCGATATTAATGAGCTATGAAGCTGATTGTATGTAATTGCTCCACGAAAGTTATCCAGGTCACAATCGTCATGGAAAGGAGCACGTGGCAGTTCTTTCCGAACAAGCTTTCAGGAGGAAGCATGGAAAAGGTATAATCGCCGGATGCAAGAGGAGTATGAAGAAGAAATGGAGAGAGTTGTAAGTTCTCTCAACCATTTTGTGACATTTTCTTGTTGCAAAAAAATTTGTTTAGGTGAACTGTGATGATAAATCTGATTGAAGTTATCTCGCGTCAAATATCTACCATATTGTAAATTTTGCAAAATCTCTCTTTATAAAAGAAATGTGATGACAAAGCTCCTAGAATTTATCTTTTTGAATATTTTTTAGGTTAATTTTTTTTCTACCTAGAAGAGTTGAAACTTACTTTGGTTTTCCCCTTAAATCTTATGTGACCAACTATTAAAGAGACACGTGAAGAATATAAGATTCCAGTATTAAAGAAGTAGTGGCAGTCCGTTAAATTTTTCTAGTTGTAATGTGGTGATTTGGCCGAAGGTGAGGTTTCTTGTAGTGGAAGTTCAGAACACTAATGCCGCATATATCTTCTTCTTTCATCGATTATATCTTGAAGTTATTTTAAGATCTGAGATACCTTGTTCAAAGATTATCCTGAAGCTGAGTATTAGGCTTTTGCACATTAGATGCTACTATCTTTGATGCTATGTTAGGCTAACATTTTGGTTTGTAATTCTTTGCTTGGATTGTTAGCTAGTGCCCAGTAATCATCTTGATTATATGTTTGTTCTTATGGTATATTTTTTCTGTTTAATCTTTTTTGTTGATGTTATTATTGTATTATTTGTCTGCTCTTATAGGAACGTATAAGGCGAATGCAAAGTGTGTTCAACAGAGAGAGGAACAAATACAAAAGGAGCTATGAGAGCTGGAAAGAAAGTGGTCCAGGTGCATATCATCAACATTTTCAGCGAGAAGATTGGTATTGGAAGACCGATACATCCCATAGAGATCAGAGAACCAATTACAGGGAAACTCCAAGAGCAAGTGCTGGTTATTCATTATCACATCATTATTCGGTTTTAGGCCTTGACAGGTGAGGATAAGTGATGCAGAAACTTTGTTGCGATGGATACAGGACATGCTATCTACTGTCTTTCTCTTCCTGTTATTATAATCAAAGTTGCAAATATAACACCTAACTAGCTGTCCCTAATGACAGTGGTGATAGTTGGCTTAATGCATGCACAATGTGATGTTTCTTAGGCCTTTCATGCTGTTATGTTCCATTCCAAGCAACGTATCTTCTTTTGTATACTAAATCTAGTCAGTTGACAGCCCAGACATTTCTAGTGCTTTCCTTTTTTTTCTTCTTGAAAACATGGGATAAGTGCACATTTAGTGTCCTTGCATCTGAACAGAGTGCACGCCGATAGTCATAAATTCATCAACTTTGAGACGTGTAATACTTTTTAGCAGACCAAATGTATTCCTAAAGCTAGCATCCAATCTATTTCCGTGTATTTAACCGAAATTATCTAGTAACAAGAAACCTCCATTGAAACATTGGATGTGCGGTTTTCAGCAGATTGCCATATTATGAATATAATATTCATAATTCGTTTGTAGAGAGTTTGCATGGATGTTGCTGATGTATCAACTTGACCCTTCATTCTTTTAATCTGATTGATAGTCATGTGTGATGCACTTCATGAATCATTTATGAACCATATGAGGAAAACAAATGTGTGGATCAACATTCTTGCAGTTGGAAAATAATAATGATAATTTTCGCTTGTCCCTGGTTGGAACAGGTCCAGGACTATGCCATATACCGAAGCTGAGATTAAGGTAATTTTTGGAATTTGAAATGAGCTCTTTAGCATCTCTTTTATACAACACTTGAGCTCTTATTTTTTAATTGTTTGGTTTGAAGGGGTCATTTGGCTAATATTAATTGCAAATACTATTTATATTTGCCATTGAGTATGATCTTAGTTGGTTAGGATTCGTTTATGTATTATGGTGGTTGTTGTCTTTGCTTTCTTTCTTCTTTGTGAACGGTGTAATGAAACATTCACATGGAAAACATTAGTGATGCTTTGCAAGCCAAATGTTTTTTCTTGATTTGATCATCCAACGATAGTTTAGTTGTGTATCTTGCGGAGGTTTAATGTATGTTAACTCGTGGTAATGGTCATGATCCCCTTTGGATTTTTCTTTTAAGTTGTAATTCCTTTGCTGGATTTGAGGGTTCTTTAGGTGATAGTATAATGCCATGCAAAAGCCCAATTTTGGAGAAAATGGTTTGAATTATAGTTGGAAAGTAAAGTGAGTATTTACGCACATGTTAGTTGTTAGTTGATTTATATTTCTTGTTAGTTAGTCTGGAGCAGTCTGCTACATTATTGCTTATTGGACATCTTAGCATTATTTGCCAGCCACAAGTTCTATCTACATACCGCTCTCTTTGGTAGTTAGCCACATATTCTATCTGCATAGCCCTCTTTTGGTAGTTATTAGTTAAACAAACCGGATAACACAGCTCTATAAGTTCTTTGAGAAAACAGAGCGCTGGTTTATGATAATATTTAGCAGTTTATGCAGGAAGCCCCATTTATATGTTGATTTCAACTGAAAACTTGATGGAATCACTGGCGTTTCCCTGTTTGGTTGTTTCTTTATTCCAATTTCATATGTCCAATGATTGCGTTTTTATCTGTATGCAGACAGCATTTAGGGTTAAAGCAAAGGAGTTTCACCCAGATCAAAACCAGGATAATAAAGGTAGGGCGTGGCTGTCCATTTCTTAATGTCACTAGTAACCTGATGCCAGTGTGTTTTCTTTATTTGGTTTAATTCTGTTTCAGTGGCTGCGGAGGCAAAGTTCAAGGAGGTGATGATGTCCTATGAGGCCATAAAGCAAGAAAGAAAGAACACGAATGTGTAATTTGCCCAACACTGCCAGAGATTGTAAAGACTTGGAAGATTGCATGGTGGTTTTGTATACAGATGCGCGATACAAGCATCTCTTGCCAGTATTAGCTGTCACCAAAAAGAAGAGTTGGTTGGAATTATTTGAGAGATTTTTTTTTCTACTACCAGGCTATACGGGTAGAATGGTGGTTTCTGCTGCACATATATGTATTTACAGAGGTTACCAACATGTGTCTCCCTTGCAATATGTGTCGCAACCAACCTCCAGGGGTTCTGTAATAAAGTAATGATTAAATCCTGATACTACTGTCTTGTTGATAACTTATCATTTAGATAATGAATGATTGCTCCTTCCAGTGTAATTGCCAATTTCTTGTTGATATTTACGTGTCGGGGCACATATTCTATTTGGAGTTGGTGAAAAAGTAAAAAGAGACAATTTGAATGAATTGTTTATATTTGTTTGGAGTGAAAAGAGTGATTTGATAAGGAGAAATAATTTTGAAGAGTTATTTTATCGGGTAGAAATTTTGAAGGGTGAAAATGTATAAAACCAAACACTTTGTCAACCTTAATGCCTTTTTCGGTCCAACGTTACCAACTTCATTTTGTTTTGAACAAGCCTCGAGCTTTTGTTTTCATGGGAAAATAGAGGAATTGGGGGGGGGGGGGGGGGGGATGGGGGTTGGGACATTATAACTACCTTTACGTTCTTGGTGCAAGTTTTAGTTGAGAAAAATAGAAAAAGAAGCATAGAGAGTCAGAGAGCCCATCGGGGAGGATTTTCCTGTTATTGCGCTTGCTATTGAAGGTAAGTAAAGCCGACCACCATTTTCTTACTTTATTCCGATTCCGAAGCAATACTTATTATTCTTATTGGGTGGTATACTTTAGTCCAGCTCTACGACCCATTACTTGCTCAAAAAGCAGTTATTCAGAGACCAAGAAGTAACTGTCATAGTCAAAGGATCCGCTGGCGAGAGTGCTTATGTAATTAGCATAGGCTGTTAAACCAAAATTTAGTAGCGAAACTAAATCCGATCACAGTCAAAGAACTTACATTCAGCGTCTTTAATGCATCTCATAACAGTGACCAATTCAGTGGGTTGTGCAGATTAATAGTTCACCTGATGAGCCGTGACAGGAAAAATTAAGCGGAGAGGAATCCGTCGAGTGAAATAAGCATGAAGAAAAGCCTCTACAATTTGAAACAAATTTTTATACACTTGAAGAATAGAAGTCATTCATTGACACAATAGAAGGAACAAGTCTTCAACGACCAAAACGTGGATGGATTCACACCTCATTTTCGATGTATCCCTCCCAACTTTGAACAGGGGAAGGCACATACCAGTACAACTTGGCTTTATATTGACACCCTTTTTTTAGCAGCCAATTTCAGGCTAGAGTTTCTTTCTTAATAGGTGGAGCTCTGTAATAAGCTGGAACAGTTGCAGGGAAGAACATCTGCCTAACTCCTTCTGCTTTGATTATGGGGAAGATTATTGCAGATGCACCCTACAAGAGAGGACCCGAAATATCAGAACCAAGAAGACTATCCTGGTCACTTGTAGGTAAAGATGTACAGAGAGAGGAAATATCAGAAAGAGCGAAACTCATACTTACCGAAATTAATCTGGCTCCAATCCACATGCGTGAAGGCGAAGGAAAGGGCACCAATAAACGGCCAACACCATAAACTGCAACGGCAAAAAAATGGAGAACCAAGCTCAATGGGCGAGGGTTCAACCCTGAGAGTAGAGAAACTGGTCCTGTTGAGAATACACCTCCAAGGCTTAAATAATCAAAGCAAGCCTGGCGCATTTCCTTCCTTGCTCGATCAGGTGAAGCACAAAAAACCTTGTACAAGGCCCCCGCTAAAGTATTAATAGTGGATGCCACAGGCTGCAGATTGAGACATTAAGAGACTTGAGTAAATTTCAACTGCACGTGTTTTCTTATTGGTTTTAACTACTAATTGGCAAAAGCACTAAACAGAATGATTGGTTGTAACTACTGATTGGCAGCATATCGCACAACTAACCTTACGCAAGGTGTAAAAGGATTCAAGATACTTGCAGAGTGTAGAAGCATCCTTCAGGTCTGACAAGGGCCTGAGGAGATCCCGCAAGACAACAATATCAGACAATGCCACAGTCATTCCTCCCCCGGTTAAAGGATGGCGCATGTTGAATGCATCTCCCATTAACAAGGCTCCAGGAGTAGGATGGGGAGCAGCTGGCATGCTTCTGTTGGGCATGGTCCTAATGTTACCTCTATCAACAGCAGCTACAAAAGAATCATATATTTCAGGGGGAACCTGCAGTATAAATGTCTCTCGGTCAATCAGATCAATGTAATTTTGAAACATGTACCAAAAACAAGGACGAGGAATCTCCCATACATGAGATGAAAGCTCAAAAAACTATGGAAATATGTGGAGCACATCTATACCTGAGGTGCCACCTTGGTCTTCAAATAGTTTGCCATTTCACCATTGGCAATGGATGGTACTTTCTGTCCAGGTACATCAACCAGACAACGAACCTCTGTGCTACTAATAGGATAAAACAAAATCGGAGAAGGGTCTGCTAGAACGACATGCCCGTGATTTGCATAAGGAAGTTCGCAATTCTCTAGAACCAGACCAACAAAGCAAGAGGGCACATCAACCTGCAGAAGATGAGATAAAACAACCCTTAAATGTCTGGAAGCTACTTAGCTGTTACAATCGGAATGATGATAATTCTCAACAATGCCAGAATATGATGATTAAAACTAAATTCTACAATGTCAGATATGTTTTTTGCTCTACAGGTGAGACTGAGAGGGAACCATACCTTAGGACTGCAAAGAGAGCGACGCAAGTTTGAGAAACAGCCATCACAAACAATCGTGAGAGGTGCATATGCTGTCAGTTCTTTGCCATCTTTACTCTTGAACTGGACGCCTTTAATCGTTCCATTTTCTTCAAGTAGAGAAGTAACAGTTCCTTGTTCCAGTCGTACACTGGAAAAAGTCCCAAAAGTAAGGCATAACTACCAGTGAACAGAATTCAAGAGAGAGAAAAACAAGGACATGAACGATCCTCTAACAAAAAGACATATTAGAATGCTACTATATTACGACACAGGCAGCACCAGTAAATGCAACTGCCAATCAGACAGCAAAATGAATTCATGACACAAAGTCAGTGCAGAACTGACTCAGTGAAACATCAAATCCAAAAGGCAAACACCAGAAACCCTCACAATTATTTGGAAACCTCAGAGCCATATACATGCAGAACTCTTCTTTTCAGGAAATATACATGCATAGCCTCTTAGAAACTAACTATTATATACAATGTGCTCAGAAAAATGAGCAACGATGCACACTAACATCTGAAAAAAAGAGAGCATATTCTGCACAATCATAAAGGAAGGTAAGTAATACTTTGGAAGGGATGCAGCCTTCTCCCGCATCCTCTGTATGAAGCGGCCATTGTGAAAGCTCCTTCCAGACACATCTGAGCGAAATTTCTCCAAGGGATAAGCCAGTCGAGTGTTTTTCCCATCCTTAAAAAGAGCATAACCAAATACTCTCTGTGCATCAATCTCCTCCACACAGTCTGCAGTTACAAATTATGGATATTCCATTTAGCAACTTACTTCCTCTGTAATTGATGTATGCAACCTAGCTGTCACCATCAAATACAAAGATGCAGCACAACAAAGTATCTGTTCGTAGAAAATGTGGTCAAATTAAACCTACCTTCAAGCCCCAACTCAATCAATTTGAGGTAGCCTCCAGGTTGTAGCAATTCACCAACAATTCGGTCAGGTTCCGTTAAATCTCTTTCAATCACATGAACTCTGCGTCCATCCTGCAACTTTCCAGTACACAATCAATACGTGATACAAAACAAAATATTTTTTTTCTTTCTTCTTTTCTTCAATCAGACAAAAGGTAGCCCTGTGAAGAATTTTGAGTCCTAATGAGATATTGTGCACCATGGAATAGACAATTTAATTTCAGATATTTTGCACTTACACACGGATCAAACTAATGGCTGAAGTCAACAAAGGACCTAAATCCAAAAATTTGAGGATCCATCATACATCGCAACATTAAATAGGATATACAATTTTTTATAGCATAAGTAAGATGTAATGCTTAGCTTGCCAACATAACTAGTCCATAATTCTAAGGAACCTAAAAATACTATCTTGATTTCTCTTTGTTCAGAAACATTGAAAACTTTTTTTCAATTTAACCCATGCAAAGTTGAATTCAAATTGTAATTATTAACACGAATGTCAAATAACATATTAAGGAATTAGTGGGCTACGGATGACACAACAGATCTTGATTTCAAAGCATGATGCACGCTGTCTAAATGTCTATTGACCTAAAGTCAACATCACAAATATTAGAAGACACCCATTGCTGTAGAAGCGAAAGAAAAAGGTGGCTACCGAATTAGATAGTTACTTGAAACTATATAAGTTGTCATTAATTCAACTTCATGGTTAAAGTCCACTTCGTCCTACACCAAATGACGTATTACACAAGCATAAAATTTTGTTATGTAAGTATTCAACGATCTAGCATGAAAAATTCAAACCCCCAACTAGGAGTAAAAAATGTCTTCATAATCACTCGTACAAGTCAGTCACCCCTCCCACCACCCAAAAAAACAAAAAACAATTGTTTTTTTGATAGCCGACAGATTTTACCGCCCTACGTAAATGAAGCAAAAATTAATTCTGAAGTGGACTTCGTCTGGGTAAAGGTCGCACTCAAAGATTCTCTCTTTTCGAGGTTTAACAACGTCAATTATAATAAAACCGTGGAATTGATCAGATCAATGGAGCAATAATGTAAAATGGTTGCGTCTACAGACGTACGATTCAAATATTTTGCCATATCCTTGAGATTTGAATTTGTCAACCACAAAGAAAAAGACCGAGTTAGCAACACATAACTCTATTAAAATATATGTGATGTAGACTCAACTATCCAACCACATCTTCAGAGAAGAAACAGGAAATCACGACATAGACAACGTGTTTGCAACAACTAATTCCCTTCTGTTGATAAATGCGCTACAGGACATTTAACCTAAATTTTGAGATTTCCATACTCAAAACGAAATACAGAGTATAAGAGAACTCCAAGATATAACTTCTCTTAGAAGCTACGTATCAAAAATAGTAGCGAAATATATAGTTCAAGCAGTGTGCACGCATGTCGCACAAAGACTAACTACTTAGTTCAGGATATTGTTTCTGAAAATTCATAAAAGATGGGTATGAAACAAATTTAAACATGCCAAAATCTCAATAAACATTGGAAAAGAAAAACCCAAAGATACGAATTTAGCATCGAAGATTACAACACACAGCAGGCAAGAGTTTTTAATTTTATTTTAAAAAAGTAAGCCGTCAGAAATCAAGCAAATTCAAGTTCATCAATACATTTCAAGGGCAAGTTTCCTCGTAAATAGCCAGAAGAACTGCAAAGTTTTCCCAAATTCTTCAAAGTTAGATGCTCTGTTTGGTGGTCGAGAAACTACAGGATACTAAAAGAAAAACAAAACGAGAAAAGAAGATCTGATAAGTAAAAACTATCGTTATCACCTTGGCCAGAGTGAGAGCGAGAGCAGATCCGGCGACGCCGGCTCCAACGATGATAACGTCAACGTCTCCGCTAGTGGATCTGCATTCACAGCTGGTGGTCGTCGTGACGTTTTTCACGCTCTCTCTCCTCGCCTCCGAAGCAACGCTGCTGCGGTTCTTCTTGGCCACCAGATTGTAAAGCGCCACGAGCCCCAACACCGAGGCGAAGATCCACCCAAACGCGTACGAAGCCACCATTTTCAAAATGCTAAACCGGGCGAGCACACAGAAAGCAGCACGAGTCTCAGACGCACTCTCTCTCACGCTCTACTTCCTCTCTCAATCTCTGTCTGTGTTAGTAACGGTGCTCTAAGCTCTTTATGCTAGGCCTCTCTCTCCTCGCTGGCCGTGCTTTAGTTTTGCTCTTCCCCAGCGAATCTGCGGTTAATCAACGGAACGCGAGAATTTTCAGGACAAATGTGCGTTTAAATAGGCCTCGCGGTTCTTTGAAAAAAAAAAAATAGGCCTCGCGATTGTCGAGGACACCTTACAGCTCAATATCTATGCACTAGTCTAACGTGCGCCTTGGCCAGCTACTGGCTTAAGCTACGCACCTCAAATTTTGTAGTGTTTTGACTGCCCAGTCTGCTGTTATAATATTCTAATTTACTCGTTGCCCTCCAGGCCAACAATTGTACTTTCGCTGTTAACATTTTGGGGAATTAAAATTTTCAAGTTATTAAAGTGGGTAAAAAATTAAAAAGGTATATGATGTGGATGAAATTTTATATTTATTTATAGTAATAAATAAATAATTTGATGGAAATAGAGTATTTTTTTAATTATTTTATTAAGATACTCACGCATCACAATGTTTCAAAAAAAAAAAAGACTCACCCACTCATGAGATTTTTTGAATTTCTCTAAACAATTTCTTAGGATTACTCTCAGTGTAAAACTGAATTCACTTGACCTATGTGGTTTAGAAGAATGCAATAACTTCGAGGAGTTGGCTTATGTGATCAGTACTTGGGATTTTATGATTGTGTTACCCATGATATTTTTTGAATCTCTCTAAACAATTTCTCGGGATTACTCTCAGTGTAAAACTGGACTTACTTGACTTATATGGCTTAAAAGAGTTGCATTGATCTTGAGATTTATCAGCTTTAGATGGATTCCACGATAGTGGACTTGCCGAACTAGGCAAGATATATGAATCTTTGTTTAACTTTATAAGAATAGGCAAGATTTTTTATGAGTTTGGATGGACAAAAAAAATCCTCTTGTTGAGGTACCGTAGATTCTATTAGGATATGTGAAAAATTTGTTGAAGTTTGTAAAAGGTTATTAGATCTCGCAATAAAATTATTGGAGTTTGTAAAAAATATTAGAATTAGTGAAAAAATAGTTATACAATATTTTTTTAAAAAATTATTGACATCTAAATATAAGCTAATAATTTATAATTAATTTTCAAAAAATATTTGACGACTGCATTACTATATATTGTGAATCAATTGATGCGCTACGCATGTGACAGCTTGTCAAATATTAGATTAAACGTAATTCGATAAACCATTTAATGATCTCACATTGCTTGCCGTCGAGACTTTGAAACAATTAATAGGAGAGGGATATTGATCGTAAACTAGTGGAATGAGATTCTGTTCACATTGGATAAAAAAGATCCTCGCTTTTATAAACGTACCAACATAGAATTTGGACATTCTGTCAGTCCAGCATCGTGGCCCGGTCTCACGAGTTGTTGCATAGTTCCCTATAAATAATATATAGATAACAGATTGGTGGGCGACTTAATTATAACAACCAATTTGTTTCCCATCGAATTTCAAGAAACCGAGGGTGCTTAATCAAGGGGCAAAACATAATCTGAGACGCTGGTCAAAAAGTTGACCTTCAAAGAAATTCGAACCTCTTATTTCTCTCACGACATACAAATTATTGGACAACTAGGACGGCAAGCTCCTGCTTAGCTGTAGCATGTATTTTAATTATTATTTTTTAAATTCGCTTGTTGAAGTATTTACTAATTATGCATTTGACTGAAAAGGGTTAAGTGACATAAGATACCGTTGCTTTTAAGTGACAAATTCAGCTTCTACGTATAACTAGAGTTTTGATACATTATATTTTAAACAATTTTTTTTTAGTTAAAATGACAATATTACCTTCAATGAAGTAATATAACAATACTCTCTCCATTTGTAAGTGGGTAAATAATATTATCTTTTTCTTCCAATTAATTCGAGAGAGGGTACAGAATTTAATAATTAAATAGTGCAAGGCGTGAAATATCCTACTAAATAAAATGAGTATTTATCTCTAACTTTAACTTGGTAAGCCATTTGTTTTCTCTTGGAGCCTAAATATAATAGGAGCATGCAGACTTCATTGTTTAAGGTAATTATATATATCGGAATTAGCCTTAATACATAATTTACACGTGTGGCCTGACACAAGGGAATTTCTTGAAAATTAAGCATGTGTTTGGATGAGCAAAACAAATGTTAAAAGTAGTGTAACTTCTCTTGAAATTAGTAAAATTTATTAAAATTTGTAAAAAAAAATATAGAGTTGATGAAAAAATAATTATGAAAAAAAATAATTGGGCTAAGGGTCGGGTTTTAGATTTTGTACAATGAATGAATTAAGAGAGTGTGTAATGTGTAATTTGGACACATTGCTCGATCGTACCATTAATTTGTTGGTTTTTTTATCGGTTGTTATTGTGTTCACTTTCATGTGCGATGATTTGCAGTGGTATGACGACAAGCGTTTAACGTAAGCACCGCACGAGCTGGGGTGTTAAAAACCAAATTAATAAGGAACTAAATAACACTGGTCGTTTATATTGGCAATAGTGCACTTAGCAGGCTGAAAAAGAATATTGTAGAAATTATAATTCTTATGCCACATAGTGGAGCCGTGGTCTTTATTTTTTATTTGTTATTGTTTTGAGTTAAGTGAATAAATTGACGTGTAGATTATATTTTAATGGAAGAAATTAAGGTAGCAGAAAACATTTTTATAAAGTACTCGAAACAATTGACTCCGTGACAACGAACCTTATAGGACGACAATTAATCCATATTCTCATAACATATTTATTGTATTCTATTATTTTACCAAATATTGACAGCAAGCGTGATGTATAATTTGTATCCATCCACTTGCCAGTTACCACAGTACCAAGTCTGTGCCACACAAGTTCGAAACTGACTGAGGACTGTCTGCGGATGCGAGTTGGGTAGTTTCTAATTTCTATTTTCCTACACCGTGACTTGTGAATGATGGTGCAAAGTGTACGTTTTTTCATACTACTAAAGCCGTTAAAACATTTGAGTGTATCTGTGCCATTTTGAGAATGAAGTGTGACTATTTTGTAGAACTACTAAAGCCGTTAAAACATTGATGATATTTTGAGAAGAATGTTATTTTGAGAATATATTTAAGTCAATATATAACTGAAGCATAGATTGAAGAAAAAAAAAATCAAGTTGTCAATATTGTCTATATATATATATATTTTAATAACCGAGAATAATTCATTACACTCTTTATGCATCTAGTTTAAATAAACTCGAGTCAGTTTAGTCATATTAAAAGTCTTCACGTCACAATAAATCTTAAACATTTATAACAAACTCTCAACAGATATATCATTTCAATTGTAAATTTTGTTACTTTATTGAATTAATTTATTTATGATCAACTCATCCATAGCACAAGTCACTTCGGCCATACTGTTTACAAAGTTGACTACTGATCACAGCACTAAAGTAATTGTCATGGTAGGTAGAGCTCTGACCTTCGATAATGGAATATGTACCGCGTTTTCTTATTGTTTACCCAAAAAAACGGCTTGGTAGGTAGGATCTTTAAAAAGTCGTAAAACCGATTAGTACACAGAAAGCTTCGTGCGTTGAAGATTTCCGCGGTGGTGTTATGTAGATTCTTTGAAAGCAGCATTGTCTAATCTGTCAAGAATATCTCCCCAGAGGGAAAATCTGGTGGTGGGTAGGGATGCAGTGCTCGTCAGCTGCCCGGCAATTTATTAAGTCAAGTAATTTCTCAAGAGAAAAAGGATGCACAAAGGCACCCGCCAATATGGAAGCTTGACTTGAGTGGCCGATTGAGCCTACCTACTTGGAACCGAGCTCAACGTTTTCCGACGCCGGCGTGCCACACATGAAAGATGCGTTCCCCGTGGAGTCCATAAACAAATTAATACTGCATGTTTTGACGGGGGCGGAGACTTTTTGGCGAGCGAGATACTTCCACGTATCCCAACAGATCCCATTTTTTTTCGTTTATGATTCGTGTAATTGGGCACTTTGACAATTATTGAAGCTTAAGAAATTAGATATGATTTTGATCCCCACATATTTTACAAATGATGTTATTACTCATGCGACTCTTCATCGTTTAAGCAACGGCTTTAAGAAATCTCCACATGTTTTGCGTGAAATGACACGCCTTTTGGACTTTCGAGCTCCTATATTCGGACGTTAAGCAGTTTAATTTAATTATTATAGAAGGAGACAACCTTGTTGTCCACATCCCTTTTGAAGAAAACATAGTAAGAGGCAAACTCATAAGGCAATTTCTCATACCTTTCGTGTCAGGCAAATTAAATGATTCAAACTTCCGTTAATAACGTGGAAAAATAGTAAGAGAAAAAAGACAATTGCACAAAAATTATTTTATGGGCTACAAAGCACTTCAAAAAAGCTATTAAGTCAGAAATATGTGTCATATATAGCCTCTATATCGTGAATTAAAAAAAGGAAAGATCATCTTCAGATTGTCTTAGTGGTAGCGCATGTTTACAGATCGCTCCAAAATTTTTATTTGCAAATATAACTAATTCAAAATATTTATAATAAAATTTTAAAATCATCTCTCTTTTCGTTAAATCAATTATTTTCGTTATCATAAAAACAAAAATTATAATCTACCTCAAGTTTCATAATATTAAAAAAATTTAGTTGCTTTGTGATGAGTTTTAAACTAATCTTTTCGAAATTTACTTTTATGTTAAGTGGGTCCACCCGCAAGGGACTGCCGTACAAGATTTTTTGTCGTTGCTCAAAAAGAAAATTAGGTGAAAATAAATATAATTCCTGAAATATATAATTGAAGAACAAGCCGTTCACGTCTGCACGAGCACTCTGCATCAATGCCCTTCCGCTTGTCTTTTATGTCTTGTTTTTGTTTTCTTTTACTTTTTCAGACCTAGGTAGCCAGAGAGTTCTTTTGCAAAAGACGACCCAATCGCTATATATGTCTTTTCTATTCTTACGAACCCTTCAAATTAAAAAAAAAATCACTAGAATAACGACTTCCTCTCGGCCAGATCTGACCGTCCATCCATTGGGAATTTGTCACCCACGGGAATTTTCATGTTCTGTTGTTCCTTACAATCTACTTACACGTTTCTTCATACTTGGAGTTGGGGAGGGACGCAACATGCAAAGTTGGAACTGATGCGTTGCTTTTGATGACAAACGCATGCACGATGTGACCAGGGCCGGCTCATTTCCACGTCGACTCCAGCTGTTGTTTTGTGTTCAAATCTTTGTACTATTCGCATGCGACACGAGCGTGCCCCACTCCGTGACAAAAGGCACTTCCCTACCAAATAGTCTTGACACCGATTTCATGAGTTTTATGGAAGACAGGTTTTTTCTTCTCTCGGGGCATGTTATCAAATTTGGATAATCTGGCTGACTTTTCATTAAGTTCAACTAAACTCTATTACAGCTTAGATAGAGCTGGAGAACGAGTATCCAGTTAAAACAGAAAAGTAAAATAACAATTATTCTACTTTTACAGCTGTACAAGTACACATGTACTCATTGACGAAATCTTCTTTATACTGTGTTATTTGCTTTATGACAGCAGTTTGCTTCTATTGCTTAGGTGCAAATTTATGCTCTTCACACTCCTCTCAAGATGGACAACATCATAAATGTTTAAGATACCCATCTTGCTAACTAAAATACTGAACTGATGATATCCCAATGCTTTTGTAAAAATATCCGCAAGTTGCATTTTAGTCTTCACACGTAAAGTTTTAATAACACCAGCTTGGACTTTTTCTCTTACAATATCACAATCTATTTCTATATGCTTTGTTCTTTCACGAAACAGCGGATTTGAAGCAATATGCAATGTTATTTGATTATCACATATCAATAGGGCAAATTTATCATGAGATACATTTAAATACTTAAGCAATCTGATCAGCCATACAATCTCGCATACGGTAGAAGTCATAGATCTATACTCGGCTTCGGCTGATGATCTAGAAACAGTTGATTGTTTCTTTGATCTCCATGGAATTAATGAGTCACTAAGGAATATACAAAAACATGTTACTGACTTTCGGCTATCAATGCACCTTGCCCAATCTGAGTTTGAAAATGCTTTCAGATGTATTTCGGATGTAGCAGATAACAGAATTCGTTGGCCTGGTGTTCCCTTTATGTATTGCAATAATCTAGTTGCTGCCTTGAAATGAGTTTCATGCGGTTTATCCATAAATTGGCTTAAAGACTGCACAATGTAGGCAATGTCAGGCCTTGTTATTGTCAAATATATGAGTTTACCAATTAACCTCCCATAAACCGAAGGGTCCTCCATTAATATCCCATCCGAAGCACTCAATCTGCTTCTGTAATTGAAAAATGCGTGGTCCGTTTGCTTGGAAGAAGCGATCTCGTAAATCAGTCCATACATCCTTAGCATCTATGATATATATCACACTTGCAGCAATTTCTTTGGAAACGGCATTGATGAGCCAAGAGAAAATCATGTTGTTGCATCGAGACCATGCTCCAAACAAAGGATTAGTAGACAAAGGACGAGGAAGAGATACGCCAAGAAATCCAAGCTTGTTCTTGGCTTCGAGTGTAATAAGCATGGATCGACTCCATGTATGACAGTTCTCGCCAGATATCAGAAGTAGCTGGGAAATGAGATGAGATCCAAGACTTTTCACTAAAGTGGAGAAAATATAGATTAGAAGGATGATCATCCTTTGAAGGATTTCCAGTAGGAGTAACGTTACTGGCAGGATTACTATTTTCGGGAGTTGCCATTGCAACAGTGTGTTGTAATGGAAAAGCGGAATACAAGTGTTTGGTAAGAAAGAAAGTGTTTAAGAACGCTCTAATACCATATCAAATTTGGATAATCTGGCTAACTTTTCATTAAGTTAAACTAAACTCTATTACAGCTTATATGGAGTTGGAGCTCGAGCATATAGTTAAAACATTAAAGTAAAAATAACAACTATTATACTTTTACAGCTGTACAAGTACACGTGTACTCAATGACTCGAGTCTTCTTCATAATACGTTATTTGCCTTGTGACAGCTTGCTTCTCTTGCTTCAGTTCAGATTTTTGCTCTTCACACATGTCACGGATCTGGCCCGCGGTCCAGGGATTCTAACGCGTAATTAACAATGAGGTAGAGTACTTAAGTCACTATTTACAGCTGGATCCGGCCCGTGGTCCCAGGATTCATGTGGTTTGTCGTCACGCTCCATTTGTCTTAATAAGACAAACGACAAGCAAACAAAAGGACTGCAAAGACAGCGAGTTTCAACAAATTGAAAAATGCTTCGATTCACCATAGACAAAGAATCCGACGTATTGATGCCAACTTCTGCACGAAAAATGTAACTTGGACGGAATCCTTGAACTTAGCCAGACCCTTTACTGAGATTCTGAGCTCCCTCGTCCCTGGAAACCTTCCCGTGATCCTTATTGGAGCGAATCCACCATCGTGTGAGGCCTTTTTTTTTTATTGCAACTTCCCCTGGGCTCTTATCTTGGGCACTGTTTTTCAGCTTAACAAAGCCTATATTGACAAACGGGCTGTGTCGATTGCCGTTTTCTGGCCTTGAAAGCTAGAGCTCAGCTCAACAATAGATGGGCATGGGCCAGCAAACCATCGAATCGCTCTCCAAGAACTGCAAATTTTACCTTGCCGGGAACCCGCTGAGAAGCAGATTGCAGGAGAGAGAGATAGAGAGAGAACGGTGGGTTCAAAAGAAGCAGATATGAATTTCGAATGCTCCGACCTTAGTCTCTGGAAAGAGGCTCTCTCTTCCTACTCATCTCGCGTAGAATCCCTCAACAAACCCAATTTGATTTCCCTGGATGGCTTTTACCGCAACCAACTCCCTCAAATCCTCCGCCGGCGAAACCCTAACCCCTACATCACAACCACTGAGCTCTCCGAGCTCATGCAATGGAAGCTCACCCGTGGAAAATGGAGGTTCTATCTCTCTCTCTCTCTCTCTGAGTAGATACGCACATGTAACTGCGGGAATGAGAGTAACTGATCAGAATGTATGAATTTCAGGCCTCGTTTGTTGGATTTCGTTTCATCTTTGGACGAGGCCCTGGTTAAATCGTCATCTCAAAAGGCGTTTCAATTTCTTCCTGATGTTTCCAAGGCCGTTTCCGAGCTTACTGTGCTCAAAGGCGTCGGTCCCGCCACCGCCTCCGCCGTTTTGGCCGCTTACGCGCCAGACTTGGCTCCGTTCATGTCCGACGAGGTATAATAAGAAATTCGATTTTTGCCGCGTTATTAAGCTACAGCGTGTGAGAGTGGGCGAGTAAGTTTTAGCTATTGATTTGTAAATTGTAAAAATGTTGCTGAAAAGGCTATGGTGGCGGTTCTCGGTAACTCAAAGGATTATTCACTGAAGCAGTACCTGTTATTTGCTGATAAACTCCAGTCTAAAGCAAAGGTCAGTAAATGCTTCCTACTTCTCTAACCATATATTCACGTGTGATTTAAGTCAATGAAAGACTGGAATGGCTTCCGTGCTGTTATAGATGACAGAGTAGTCGCATCACTTAGCAAAGTTAATTGCATTTGAATAAAAGAAGCAGAAACCTCAAAATCTCTTATTTGGAGGAGTAAGAAACAGTTTGGTAAATTGAGACATACAGTATGAGATGATTAAAAGGATGAAAGTCATAGGTTTTGCCAATGCAGCACCTCAAAGTTGGAATGTTCCCCAGTTTTATGGACCGTGTCTGTCTTTTCAATATCTGATGTTCGCGAGATGTGCAGGAATTAAGTTCGGAAGGGGAAACCTTCACGCCATCAGATGTAGAAAGGGCTCTGTGGAGTTCTGCTGTTGGGGTCAAGTTGCTAGCTTCACATTCAGAGTCAGTTTCAGAAATAAATCCAAGTAAAAGCTCCAAGAAAAAGAGAAAACGTTGATTTACAGTGATCAGAAAGTTGACAGCATGCTTGTAAGTTTTGAATATGTTCTCTGTAAGTTGCACGTTTCCTTACAGCTTGCTCAAGGACTTTCCATCCGACTATAGTAGATTTTCAACTCCTCCATAGCAAACTCTTCGCTTTCAGCCTCAAGTCCATTGAACGCTATGAGACTCATATGTAGTTCCTGTATTTTCTCTTTATCTAGAATGTATCATGTATGTGGCGACTGGGGCCAGTTTATTTAGTTTAGGCCTCACCTGCTCTACCAAAGTCCGTGTTTAGGTGGTGACTTGATTCAATATGACTAGTTTTGTTGCACAAGAACATTTGGGAGACATTGCTGCATTTTCCCTTTGATCCTTCATGGAAGAAGCGTTGTATTACAAAGAACATTCATTTCTGTGAGGGGATTTGCAGCTTGGACTAGACCTGAAAGATATATTTAAGTGCAGATTTCAGGGTCTGGAAGTGATGTTTTCCGAGGGTGTCAACGGTGCATCTTTTATTTTCTTTTAAGGGAAACATTATAGTTTGCTCTATATCGATAAGCAAAAGTTAAATTGAACTTAATAATTTATTATTTATTTTTTTAAAGCCTCATAAATTTGAAAAGATATCAATCCTCGCTTTTTTGTTTTTTGTTTTTTTTTCAATTTGGCCAAAAATTTAAAATTATTAAAAAGATTTAAAATAAAAAAGTAATATTTTTAAATAATAATATAGAAATTTTATTTTATTTATTTTTTTAGAGGGGTATTTCAGTTAATCTACTCACTTTTCGTTGGATTTTACTGTTCAAATTGGACCGAGTATTAAGTAAAAATAAATACGATTTTTTCCCATGGTCCCCCTGTTTTTGGTCCTATTTATGCTATTAGAAAAAATAAAATTAGTAAAAGGTCCCTCCTGAACTTTTGGTGAGAAATAGGAATCCAGTGCGGTGGGAGGTTCCGTCAACTGGTTTGTGTCTGCGCACCCACGTCCCCGTTTGAAAGTCAGAGATGGACATATTCATGGTTTGAACGGAACGTGGAGCTTGCAACCTGAAAAAGTCAACGCGGTGCGGACTCAAGATGGCACTCAACTCACAGCTACCTACCTCGAATTAGCTTGTATGTTGCCTTTGCAACCTGCATAGTTGGCTCCGAAGCAAGCGAAGCACAAAAGTTTTGGGGTAGGTTTCCCATCCCTATTCGGCTTCCTTGTGCTTTCAGTAAAAGATTCGTCCCGCAGACAGGGTTCCCTTTGTCCGGCGTCCGGAGAACGAGTAACGGCACTCGAACAGTGACGTGAACTTCGCAGCCTGCCCCAATTTTGCCAAGCCCAACCCAACCCAACCCCCTATCCGGCCTCCTTCGAGCGTTGTGGCACACGTGTCCAGAGTTTAGCGAGCACTGTAGCGCGTACGCCTCTGTCCCACCACCGAACGCTCGTTCTGATACGCCGGTTCCCGCGCTAAGCTCTACGCCTCCAATAGCGTTAAAGTCCGTTCCAATTCTATTCGTTGTTCCTCCACCTTCTCTTTCCCTCGCTTAACGGCTACTTCCGATAAAATGACGATTATGTCCTCCTCAGACCGAAAGTACCGCCGTAGCCCTCGAGCCCCGCTGCTCACCCCGCAGAAATATGATGACCACGAGTTCAGCTTTGGTGGCGCATCTTTCTCTGGCGCCGTCTTCAACCTCTCCACCACCGTCGTCGGCGCGGGGATCATGGCTCTCCCGGCAGCCGTCAAGCAATTAGGACTGGTTCCGGGCATGGTCATGATCGTCTTGGGCGCGATCCTGACCGGGTCGTCCATCGACATGATCCTCAGGCTCACTCGAGCCTCCAAGCTCGCCACGTATTCGGCTCTTGTCGGCGACGCATTCGGTCGGGCCGGGCGGACCTTCTTGCAGGTCGCAATTGTAATTAATAATTTGGGCATGCTCGTTGTCTACATGATCATTATCGGTACGGAGCTGGCTTTTCTCTTCTATATATGTATATATGCTGTATACATACCACGTTCTCTAGTGAATAGGTTTATGTATATTCTTTTTCTGGCTACGTTTGTTGAATTTTCCTGCTAGGGTGTCGAAGTCCTTGAACTCCTTGTTGGAAAAGAGCTACATTTTTTTTAAACTACAGTCTAAAGAACCTGCAGGTTCAGCTTCGTAGTGTCGGTGCTAAATTGGGAAGTTTTGTTGAGAGTTCGTCCAGGGAATAGCAATTAGTCCAAGTAAAATCGGAATTAATTAGCTCAGATAGTCAGCAGACGAGCATCAACCACTTAAATGAACCGCCTGTAAGGGCTTTAGCAAGCATAGGGAGTGACCGAGGAATATGAAGATATCGAATGAGTAAATTGCGTTGTGGACGGGATTAAAGAAAAAAGGTTTGGCCCAGAGAAAGGGGATGTCACAAGGTCTGTGAAAGAAAGTTGAAGGTTATTACGGGATGTAACTTCGTGTATCTTAATCTTTTATTTGATAAATGTCTTATTGCTTTCAAGAGTTCCCTAGTTTAGGAGAAGTCCTCAATCCGTGTTTTGTAAGTGTCAGAATTTGAGAAAGAATTGCAATAATTAAATGGTAGTGTGCAATACGAGTAAGCCAGAGACCCCCAACTTGTGGGCAGTGCATGGAGCGACGTCTCCCAACAGATCATGGTCAAATCTGAAAAGCCCTTGGAAAGCCCGATCAAAAGAAAAAAAGTGCAAATTGTGCCTATAAGGGAACTATGCATAGAGTTCATACTCCATTAGTCCATCTGTCGATAGAAGAGAGCTAAACAAGTTCTCAATCCTTTACAGGTAATTGCAACGAATGCCATGATTTGACATTTCTAGTAAATGGGATTATACGTATCACTCAAGAGTGGAAATCTGCTGATATTAGTGTACGAAAGATCACAACTAAGATGTTAGGCATTGGCCCCACTCAAACCATGCAAGCTATAACCCTTAAATGCATCCTTGGCTTATAACCGCCATACCACCATGGGCATCCTTCAGTTTCGTAGGCCGGGAAAACTTGTGCTAGAGCAGCTTGAATTCTGTCGTGCTCATCTACAATGCCTTTGCAGCATTATTATATGATACACCTTGTGCCCGTTGGATGCCTTGGCCAAAGCGTGTTCATGACTAAGGCATCTTGGTCACATGTTTTAACTTGTCCATCGAAACCATGTGCAATTTTCTGGTGTCAACAGATGGTAAAAGTTGGGTTTTGTAATTTAAGCTTCTGGAGGTTACTGCTATCTTATGTCAGGTGCAACATCCAATCCAATTAGCATGTTTCAAAGAGCTGCATAAAGTCCCGCCTAGGACATTATGTTAACAGTTTCATTGGTAGAATCACCTTTGAATGTGATCACCAAGAAGATACCATTGCAGAAAATGTGTTATTTAATACAATTAAGAATTATGCATTTATGTGCAGGTGATGTGTTATCAGGAACATGGTCGGACGGGGCATGGCATTCGGGTGTGGTGGAGGAATGGTTTGGTCAGCATTGGTGGACAACACGCTCCTCCTTACTGCTTCTCACTACGCTCTTTGTTTTTGCTCCTCTCATTTCATTCAAGCGTGTTGGTGGGTCTTCTCTGTTCAGCTTAGCTATTCATGTGTTTGATTGCATTTTCTCATACATGGCACGTTATACTCTGTACCTTTAGTGTTCTATGCCTCGTATGATTCCTAGGTTGTTCCCCCCAGCAGCTTTTCTCCTTTAAGCGGCATTTCCTAGCTTTGGAATCGAGAGATCTTGCCTTCTTCCTCTCTCAAGTAATGGCTGTTGCTGGATGCTACTTTTGCCCTCCTTTCTAAAACTAAAGCAGCTGAGTTAGACATTGGGTAGTTGGTCTTTGGCTTCCTAGTCTTATCATTTCAGGGAAAATCTTTTCACATCAGTTATGTAGTTCTGATAGCCTTTTGATTGCAATCAAGGTATACATAGATTTGCAAAGAGTTCCTTTACTACTCTACTAACTTGACGGGGTAGACAAGTAAAGGCAGTTACATCAGTTTGTTCCCCTGTTCCTACAATATGATATCTGATTGAAGGACGCCTACATATAGACTTGCAGAATTTTGTCTGTTTGCAGAGTGCATTCGCCTTTCTGATTTAAATAATGGTTAAGTACATTTTTCACCCACCGACTATTGGAGTTTTGACACTTTGACCCTGAACTATTAATTTCGTTATAGATTGCCCCTCAACTATTAACCGTTTACGCTTTGCATCCCACCGTTAATTTGGACAAAAAATGATATTTGGTTCAGTGATGGGCAAAAAATGTATTTTTCCCTTTTAATAATTAACTGGACTACCAATTTCAAGAAATGCTGATTGGTTTTTGTGCCTTTGTCTTATTGGTGCTGTCAGATTCCTTGAGATACACTTCAGCATTGTCAGTGGGTTTGGCCATTGTATTTGTGGCAATCACAGCAGGAGTCGCCATTGTTAAATTGATGGAGGGGAGCATTAGAATGCCTCGCTTGATGCCTGAACTTATTGATCAGGCATCATTTTGGAAGCTTTTCACAACTATTCCAGTTCTAGTCACTGCCTATATCTGCCACCATAACAGTAAGTTTTGAAATCTAACCCAACATGGCCTTAAAAGTTCAATCCATTATACCAGATGTTGCATTTCCACTCCATTTTTTTTCTTTTTCTTTATCTCTTAAAAAGGGCCAGCCCTGCTTATTTATTATCTTCTTATGACCCCATGATATACAAAATTTGAGTTATTTTTTCTAATAGAGATATCACAAATGCATGATATCGTTTGGAAGGATTTTTAAAAGTATCTATATGTTGGGTCCGTTTGTAAATTTCCTGGTTTAAGACATGTCAACAATGTTGGCGGCAAACAGGCTCGTGTTAGTAACTAGTTTATATTTTTCTGACCATGGAAGGATATAAAAAAAGAACAAAAGAATTTTCAAGATACTATTGTTACAGGGAAAAATGGTCTTCAAATATCAGAATATGTGGCTACCTACTGTGCCATTCCAACAAAATTTCCATAATCACAGCGACTTATCTCTCTATGATCCACAACTTGACTTGCCAACCATATTTCCATGCAAAGGCCTCAATGGGTGGTCATTGCTCTATTTTTCTTGTTCTTTTTCAAGAAATAACACACAAAGATGGTGGAAACCATATAGGCTTTTGTTGCGAATCAGTATTTATAATTTATGTGTATTTCTTTCTTGAACTTGTAACCTTTGGGTTGTTCACTTACTCAAAAATGCATTTGACAGTTCATCCCATAGAGAATGAACTGAAAGATCCCTCCCAAATGAAGTCCATAGTCCGAACGTCACTCGTTCTATGCTCATCTGTCTACATTGCTACCAGTTTCTTTGGATTTCTCCTTTTTGGGGATCACACACTAGACGATATCCTCGCCAATTTTGATGGTGATCTTGGAATTCCATATAGCTCATTACTTGATGATGTGGTCAGGGTCAGCTATGGCATCCACCTGATGCTTGTTTTTCCGATTGTGTTTTTCTCACTTCGCCTGAACCTAGACGGTCTTCTTTTTCCCTATGCAATTCCCATTGCATTTGACAATCAGAGATTCTTCTCAGTAACCGCAGCTCTTATGAGTTTTATCTTTGTGGGAGCCAACTTTGTGCCTAGTATTTGGGATGCCTTTCAAATTACTGGTGCCACTGCTGCCATCTCCGTTGGATTCATCTTTCCAGCTGCAGTCACTCTAAGGTAAGCAAGTGACCATGCCAGTTTACTTGTTATGAAACACGATGTAGTAGTTGATCTGATATCATCAGAAGCCTTGTTGCCTTTCAGTATAGGTGGGCTGAAACTTGAAGACTAGCTGACTTATTAGTGCCACTAAGTTTCAACAAATATTATGTTTTTGCTTATTTTCACTATCATGTAAATAACCGGAGAGAAGTATCTGGTTAAAATTCATGGACATGTGTGAGTTTTTTTCCATGCGTCTGTTTTCTCTTTTGCTAGCTAGGTGGCTGTCAAGGATAGGACCCAGGTTATAGGATTTTTTTAAAACTATAAAAACTAGCTGGTGTATGGCAGGTGGTAAAGCAGTTTTACTTTGCATCTTGAACTAGGAACAGTCAGTCTATGGTCCAAACATCAATTTTCGATTCTTCACCAAAAGACAAAGGAAAGAAAAATGATATACACGTTCCTAAGTTTCTTCATTTCGAACTCTAAGTTCAAGACAATTTAAGGGAGTGAAAGAAAACTCGATGGCCTGTTTTGACGTGTTTAAAGATATAGGCGTATATAGAAATGGATGGTGTAAATGTATCTGTGAACTTATTCTGTGAAGAGTTAAGGCTTTGCTGATTCAAGTGCGTTTATTTGTTCCGAATTCTACTGCAGTAAGGTTGCTTAAAGGGATCTTGGCCCTTATGGTCTAGATAGCTGCACAGGGAATCTTATTTCTTGAAATAGGACAATCTGCAAGAAAATTGATCTGAAACACCTTATTGCTCTGCCATAAGGCGATGCTTTCTTCTTTTAACATGTTAATTGTGAGTACTTGTATCCATTGTTGTGCAGGGACACTCATGGAATTACGACAAAGAATGACAGACTAGTATCATGGGTGATGATCATTTTAGCTGTCTCATCCAGCACAGCAGCCATTTGTAGCGACATTTATAGCATTTTCAGTGGCAAGAAAGGAGTTGGAAGCTAACCTAATAAGGAGGACGACTATGCAGTCCACATGCAAATTCCCTCCCTGAAATGCATGCTGGTTTTCCTTGATTTATCAAAAGAGAAGCACTGTACTTATGAAGAGCAATGCTCCTGTCCCACACCTGACTGCTGGTGCTCCTCTATTTTGTAAAGTAATGCAGGTGACCATGATATTCACACGATTGTAATACTTTATATATACAATTAAATTGCAATCTTGACCACCCCCCGACCTGGCTTATACGTCTTGGGTACTTTTCAGAAGCCTTGTTACTTCAGATTAGAGAATCCTGCAAGCAAAGTTGCGTTTTACTTCACAGAGTAGTTTGTAGTTTTTAGAAAACAATGATGGATAAACATTGAAGAGACCATATGGTCGGAGGATGTATGCACGATAACAGAAAATCAGCTGGAGATCTCTTCAATACTTTAAGATTTACAATTGAGTTCTGAGACTTTGATGTACTCCACTCTCGGCTTACCGTCCTGTGTTCCCCTTGCTACATTGATTTTTCAGTTTCACTTTCTTCATTCAAACCATTTCTGTAAAGCTTTGTAGTTCTTCACCCCCATTGATAAAAAGCTCTACTGATTTTGTCATGTTCTTTTTTTGGCCCCTTCAGAATTGAAAGACTTCCATGTGGAGTCCACATATGGCTGATGTTGTTCTTTGTAGATTATTGCCATTATTGACATCGTCAGCAGGATATTGCTGATGGTGACAAGAAACTGTCCATGTGGATGTTGTTGAGATTTCACGTGTGAAGGTCATATTTAATTTCAACAACGAGGAAAGCACTGAAGTTCATGCAGATACCAACCTAGATGGTTCAGAGCTTTTTCAGATTCACATCGACCAGAATCGTGTAAAAGCTTTGTGGACGTCAGGCTTTTTCAGGTGATTACTTAATTGATGCCTACAAAATCTTATGTTCTATATTTAGCTTGTCCTCTGTGCTGCTTACCTATTGATAACTGCATGCGTGGTGTGTCATTGCATGTCATACACTAGCGATGTAGCCTAATAAAACCTATCTACTTCACAAATGGCTTGTTTACAATGCTCCTCCATGCCTTCTGAAAAACCCTATTTCTTACTAAAGATAACCTCTCCATTCTATTTATATGCACGGCTGAGTCTTTTGTTTTTTTCTGGTTGATCCTAGTGGATGAATTGCCTACTTCATTGCAGGTAGGGTTTAAGTCACAACCCCTATCATTTATGCAGAAGAAGAAAAAAAAAAAAAAACAAAGAAATCGCTGGCATATGGTTCTCACATGTCAAGATCTATGTGAGTTGTGACAACATATAGGTTCACGGAATCGAAGTTAATTTATTGAAGCTGTTCTTCAGTAATATATTTATTTATTTACTTTTCAATATCAGGTACGCGTCATCTTTCACCTAACACATAATTTATTCTTCACATTGTTTGAAGACATGACAAGGCTGCGGCAGCAGCAGTTGCTATTCGTCTTCAACTAGGATATTTTTTTTTTTCTTTTAACGTTGAAATTTGAATGATACTTACCGGCAGGGACGGAGCTAGCCCCCAGGCCCCAAAAAAATGTTTTTAAAAAAATTCAAAAATATTTTTTTGTGACTTGTTTTTTGGTCCCCAAAATTTCTTTTTATTTAATTGTCTCCCATAAGTTTCAATGGCTTCGTCCCTGCTTTCCGGAGATTGCTTTTACGAAGCAAGGATGTGGAATTATAATTCATGGATTCCGGAACCTGGGCTATTTAGAGGATGAGAGCAGGAATTCTGATTCGTATAGGATTTTTTTTTCCCTTCCTTGATATTAGTAATGCATCATCAGATAATATATTGTTTCACTTTTGTCGGCGGCTTAGAAAAAATAATTGTTTTGCTTGACCAAAAAAAAAAAGTGTCGGCGCGACCGTAAAATTTCAGACCTTAATCTTTCTTTCGTTTTTTATCTGTTTGAGGGTGGGCCAGTCCCGTACATACCTTAGCATACGTATATAGACCTACTGCCTGATTAGAAGTTCGGGTTATATGTATAGAGACCTTTCAGCGAAAGAAAGAGCAGTATTTTGTTGGACAAAATTTTCACTCTACAAAAGTACAAATATATCGTCTTCAGGGGACAAAACTAGTATGATTCTTGATATTTTGTCTTCGTACTAATACTCGGTAATGTTTGGGCATATAATTTTTTAAAAAATATTTGAAAGTGTTGTGAATATTTATATTGAAATTAGTTAAATTATTTAAATATATTTGACTGTATAATTATCTTTATTATAATTTTTATAAAAAAATTGTTCTTTCAAAATATTTCTTTTAAAATAGTAAAATTTTCATCTGGCCTAACATCAAATAAATGAACTCTAGGAATACTCTCTCTTAATTTTTCTAAACAAAAGATAATAATATTATTAATAATACAAGCGATAATATTACAAAGCAGGATACTTGGCTTATGAAACTGGGACAGGAAATCTGAATGGGGCACGTGACCATTTATATGAGATGGGGGTACCTGGCTATTATATGAAGGGGGTTAGAGTTTTGAAAGGAGTATAATGGTATGAGCTTCAAGACTCTTTATCTTTTCTGGAGTCCTGAAGCCTTTTTGATCATTGTCTTACTTATAATCTTTATCATTATAAGAGGAGGATGCTAGAGTCGTAAAGAGAGTCCAGTAGTATGGGCTTCAAGACTCCTTATCTGGAATCCTGAAGTCTCTTTGATCATTGTCTTACCTAGAGTATTTATCATTATAAAAAAGAGATGCTAGAGTTTTGAAGGAAGTTCAGCAGTATAGGCTTCAAGACTCATTGTCTTACCTGAAGTCCTAAAATTTTTTTCTCGATCACTCTTAGAGTCTTAGATAGATTAATTTATACATATGCAGATTGAGATTGTAGAAGACGCTTGTAGCCTTGAATGAGACTGCAGATAGGCTAATACGTCTCAACGAACTGGGCCGATCATATTATGACTTATTAGAAACTATAATTGGAGCGACAATGATGGGGATATATGGAGGGACTATTTTATTGGCTGTCCATTGAGCCCCGGCCGCAGTCTCTCCTTCGCACAAACATTGGATTGGCTAACGCCGTATTCGAATTGCAGTTGAAAAAAAAGGAGTATTCTCCCGAAGCTTCGTTTGTCTGAATCAACATGTAATTCTGTTTCATAGTTGAACTTCAAATTCTCCCTGCCGGTTCCCACACGTATACCCCGGTGACCAGGCTGTTGTCCACAGTCACAACAAAGAAAAGTAAAAAGATTAGCAAATATATATTATAGGGCTTCTTAACACGTCTGAAAAAATACCATCTGGAGTGGGACCTGGGGCTTTTAGGCACCGTCAAAAGTAGAGAAGAAAATTTCAGAAGAAAACAGAAAGCGAGCGTGGGATACGATTTCTCACGACTTGGACTTTTCACGATGGATGATCTAGTACGACCAAATTTGTGCATTTCATTGTGAATCGAGAATACGTAGGACAGTTATTTTGGTAAAATTTAAAGAATTTTAAATATAGTGTCCAATATTTAAGTAATATTAAAATTTATTGATATTTGTATAAAAAATTTTGAGTAGTATTATGTTTGTAAAAAAGTAATATTGAGTTGTATTGGTATTTATGTAGAAATAATATTGTGATTGTAATTTTAAAGAGTTTAATTCAAATTCTAAAATTTTTATCAAAACGAACGTGCCCTTAGATATTGGTTGGAAAAAAGCTATTTTAAGATATTTGAAAATTTTAGAAATGTCGAACTAAATTAATGAATAAATTTTAAGAAAATTAGTGGAAATTATAATTTATAAAACTTAATAAAAACATGCATAGATAAATAATTTGAGTAAATTTTTATATTTTTTGTAATAAAAAAAGAAGAAGATGATTTGAGGATTTTTTGTTATATATTTTGAACAAAATTTTGAGTTAAGTTATGTTTGCAAATGAAATGGAATAGATATAAATTGAGTTTGTAAACATGGACTTAATACCAAAAAAATAGTTTAATGCACGAAATAAAAATATTGTCACCTTATGAAACTTTATGGTTAATGCAAATTATTTTCAAATAAAAAGATTCATTTTTTTTTGGTTGATACTGTCATTTATGTATTGGATTACATGTTCTTTTTAAAATTAAACTAGTTCAATAGCATATGAACTTATTTTTCTTTGTACAAGTCATCTATTTTTCGCTTGTTAACAAAAAAAATTAATTAATTTTATTTTTTCTTGACTTATTTTTTAGGATTTTTCTAAGGTATTCTGTTTTCAGTGATATGCCTGTTACGAAAAACGTGTCCCACGTAAACTTTTTGCCCAAGTTATTCCAATATTCCATACAGCGACTATTAAAGATTCCAAAAGCGCAGTGTCGGTTCCAATCACTGACGTGACCTGAACGAGTGGCAACAAAAAAGAAGTTTAGATGTCACCTATAATTGGATAACTAATTAAAGTAATTAATTCCTCATTTAATTAATAAAAAACTAAATGAACCATCCACCTGTACAAGCACTATTGTCCCGAAGATAATTATGGTCAAAGACCACTACTAACCCTTTATTCACACCAAACCCTTTGATTAGATAATAACGATGACATAAGGGCCTACATGTCCTGTTGCGTTTTTTTTTATTTATAAAAATTAATCTTTTACGCCATTGCACACGAAACTTCGACAATTTTCCGTGTCCCTCTGGAAAAAGGACAATCCAGAAAGCAATCATATGGAGAGCTGTCATCCATTAATGCACCATAAAGCACTATTCCCGGTCTAAAAGTCCACTTGGTTTAGATCAGACTACTTTTTAGATCCTACAAACGATGTTATTTGTGCGGTACAAAATGTTTCCTGGCACACCGAAAAGAGAGGAAAAAAAAATAAAAATAAAGGTTTTGTCTATTGTCAGGTTCGAATCAGCAGGCGATTTCTTACGGTAACGACGGATTTACATGATCTTGTAATTTGAAGATTGTATAGAAATTTATGAGCTCGTTAAATGGGTTTTATTTTAGTATATTAAGTTAGTATTTATTTGCTAAAATTTTAAAAAATATTCTTAATATTTTTTAAATCTTTTGAATATTAAGATTTTATTAAAATTTATAAAAAATTTTGAAAATTTTAGAACGTAATTCTTTTTTTCAAAATTTTTATATCTTGAAATGTTGAGTAAACAAATACCACATAAAATGTTAGGATTGTTTGGGTGGTTTAGGTGCACTCGAAATGATTAAGCTTTCAAGTTTTGGAATGTTTAGATTTTGCACTGCAATCAAATTAAACTAGGAGAACAATAGCGTGTATAAGTAAACTATTGGGTTACTAGCTACACCAGTTGTTTTGATTAGTAATCCGGGACACCATCTGATGGGTGCTTACGCACGAGAACGTGGGCATATTTTTGGATGAAGCAATTAATTTGGGGAGGTTTATTTGTTAGGTCGCAATTAAAGATTTGTAGTGCAGATAAATTGATTGCAATGACATTTATTATTGTTAAAAGCTAATTGCCATTTTTTTTGTATCAGGGTTTTAAAGGGTAAAATTCTTAATATTTTAAATTTCTGTTAAGATTATTAAGTACCATAGAACGAAGTTTTATTGATATATATATATATTAATGGAGAAATGCTAAATAATTGGGCCTCTTCAAACGTATCACATAGAACAATACTGATTGGGGAAGACACCACTACAATTATGGGTCGTCGACACGTATCACGTATTGATTTAAGAACAACGTCACAAATAAATACCATAAAACTACTCAAAGATATCAGGCCAAAACATATAAAATAAATAAATAAAATTATAGCAAGCTGCGCTTTAAAGTTGTCTTATTACAAATACCATACTGATTCTGCGTGCGGGCACCTGTACAAAAAAACAAAGAAACGACGTAGTGACGGCCATTTTTTGTTTTTCTCCGAATTTCAGATAATGAAGCCGCAGACCAAGCTCAAACAAATTTTATAACCATTGATTGAGCTGATTAAGGAAGCATAAGACCAAAAGTCAAATCCAGGAAGATACATGGTACGTCAAAATCGTCATACCAAAGAAGTCAAGGTACACATGTTTGTCCAACATAGGGGCATAAACGTGATTGGAAATAATTGATTACCTGTAGAACGAGGAATACTGATTTAAATTAATTATTCTTTTAATCAATATCAAAGTCTGAGAAAATTATGGAGCAATCTGTTGTCGTGTCAAAGGTTCTGAATGCTTATGAATTTTTTTTTCTTTCTTCAAATATTATCTCATCACATATTCAGAAAGTAGAGTTAGGTGATGAGGTGGCGCGGAGATTGCGCGCAATTACCTTCGGGCACGACATGGGGTTGCCGGCTGTAGTGGCCAGCCTGTTAGTCAGTGTCTGAGTTGGGACCACCGCTCTCGCCACGTGTCATATACTGTTGTTCATGTTCGGTTCCTCATCTCTGCCTATGTTCACTCTCACCCACCCTCCCAGTGTGGACGGTCCAATTGACTCCTCCGAGGAATCAAATCATCCATAGCCTGGTTAGTCAACTAAATTCCCTTTCACTCCCTGCAATTCTCGTAAAATCCGAGAATACCCCCAGCGTATTCATCAGCAAGTGCATTCTTTTGAAATGCCGGTTTTACCCCTTATCCAGCGCGCCCTTTTGCAGTAGAGCTTTGCCCCCCTTTTTTTTTCGTTTTGAATTTTGAAACGGCGCTCAGTGTCGTCATGTGACTGCAACCACAACTCATTACTGCAGGGAGCGAGGTTCAGATACAGCTCATCCTTACGGAGAATCGTGTGCAAGCAGTTTCCTGACCGCAAATGAATTCGCGATCGAGTAGAGTTTCGTCCCTACGCAACGTGAACGTCGTGATCGAATTGTGCAAGATAGCAGAGGTGCTACCGTGTAATATCTTGGGCGGTGGGGGCAGGGGGCCTTAGGAGCACTTTCGTACTGTCTCCTGAAGTCCGCCAGCTAATTTTTCAAGCGAACTGGCCACAATGCCCTCCGGCTGAAACTGTCGGTGGCCTAGGTGAAGGCAAGGTTAATTTAGACCATTCGTATCTTACCCTTCGAGTTTGAACGATAAATGGGGAAGCACCGTTAATCGCAACCGCAACTGGAGCGCGTATGAGCGCCTTGGGCAAGGATTCTGGAACCAAAAACAAATATACTAATAATTAACCACGGCAACAGGCATCGATTAGTGCACATTAAAACCGATTACCCAATAATAACCTCCTCATTTACCTAGTCTATCTCTATTGGTTCTCTACGGAAACATAAATATGAATATAAATAGTGTTTTTCACTCAATTGTTGAGACCATGTTGCTATTTTTGCCTTTTTTTTTTCTAGTGAATTTAATATTGTTACGTTCTCTTAGTGATTAGCAACAAGAAGATAAATTTAATAGTGTTGGGACTAATAATAATTAATTTATATTTTTACAAATTCAATGAACAACCCATTAAAATAATCCTAAACAAAAATCAAAGAAACTCTAGGTATTATTTTATGATTGGATCTATAAATAGGTAATAATTGGTGAATCATACAACCAATTATTCAGGTGAAATCCTATTTCCACGCCAAAATGTCCGTTTCATTTGCATTTTAAAATTTTGATTAAAAAAATAATAACTACTTTTGTTACACGAACTTTCACGAATTAAAATTTTTAATCGCAAACACCGCTTATAATCATTGGTTGACTGTGTACTGGACGCTCTCCGCTGGAGCGTGGGGGCAAGGCTAAAAGAGTTCCCTAACAAGACAAACAATCCGACTCGTAGCTTCCAGTTATTCTGCTTTTACTACGGTGACTTGGTCTTTATCCTCTCCATAAATTGAATGCTTTTTAAGTTTTAACCCCGTCCACAAAATGAGACGACGTCGGGTGACCCATTAAGCTCTTCTCCACGACCCCACCCAATCGAAACTTTAACACGACCTACAAGAAGTTAAAAAAGAAATAGAATATTTTTTAAAAAAAATCCAAAACTAGATTAGCCGAAAACATGCACAGTGAGTGGCCAATTAACAATTATTTTTTTAATTGTTTTGCCGGTTGTTACTTGTTACTTGTTAGACTATCTTTCGCCCTTTTCCTTTTCTTTGAACTTTCTTCTCTCTTACCGCATTATTTCTCCTTTTTTTTTTATGAATTATAAAATTATCGTATCCAAAATATCCAGCAAGAAGAAAGTATATCTTCCCATCTAGAAGGCAGGAGAGAAAAATCAAGAATACCATTTACGTTCACAAAAATCTCTGTATAAAATTTTTGTTCATGAATCCGCACTTTAATAAAAAACCAATAAAGAGCAAGGAATTTTAAAGGCCTAGGGCTTACGTTGCTGGTTGTCCGTGGTTTTATTAGAGTTTAACAGGAGTAGGTGGCGTAAGAGGAAATGAGAAGAAAAATAAAAAAGCTGTCTTTGTCGGAATTCTGTCGTTTCTTTTGAACAAGTACAGGGTTCAATTTATTGACCTTTTTAATTCCATACCAATATTAGCTCGAGTCCATGACTCATGATTGATTTTCTTTCCATTCAGACACTGTTAATTGGCTTAAGATTTTGGTAAGAAATCTGTCCAGATTTTGAAAGCGGTAAAAAAGAGATTTGGGAGTCCTTTTTTTTTTATTTTTCTAAGCACTCTCTGTGTAGCTATTTTCCATTGAATATTCGGTGTCAAAACTCAAAGACGTGTTGAGCTGTTACCACATCTTCTCTCTGTAGACTGTATCAGTCGCTGTCCCTCTGTCTCTCACAAACCAAAAACACGCACCCACACGCTCACATCTTCTCCGCTTCTTAAGAAGTTTGAGAT
>CM025856.1:24367493-24431896 GCA_003952965.2 Morella rubra
CACTCCTTGTTCGATTTGAGATATTACAGTCGTATTAAACAGAGATGGATTGTGCTGTTGTTATTTTTTTTTAATATGATGTCTTTTACACAATAAAATTATGTCCAATATAAATAATTGTTTATCTAACTTGCTCAGTGTTCTATTCTGATGCTGACGACGTCTGGTATACTTGGCTCTTCTTCTTAGACAAGGGAAGTAGTATGGTTATTTTGGTTGGATTTTTTTGTTGGATTATCTGTCTAATCTGCTTGCGGCCTTTGTGAACTTGTTAGTGTTCCTTATGTCTGCCGTGAACCTTGCATTTATTATTCTTATGTTCTGCTGAAGCCTTTATTTTTCTTTGTTGATAATATGCTTATGCAGCTTCTATTATTTGCCTATATTATAGTATTGTTCTTATAATAGTTGGTTGGGATTATAGTTACTGGGAAGTTGGATTGTTGGATTGCTCTCTATTAGGAAATGGAATAAGTACTTTGGTCTGTGGTAGTATTTGAAGTGTCTATTTTCGCATTGTGAGGTAGTAACTGGGAGAATACTGTAATTTTTATTTATTTATTTGCTGGACTGCTGCTTTGATTGATTAGCATGAGGCGTTGATTATAATTTTGCTTATATTGCATAAACATGCTAACACATAGGGGGAGAGTCCTTCTATCTTCCTTCTATCTTGGAAGGGATACTCGTCTTAGGGGGAGAGAAGTATTCCTAAAAATAATATAATTAACTCATATTTCTTTGATGTTAATTTTAATCTAATAAGGTTAAAGATTGTGTTTTGCTGAGTTATTTGTTGCAGGTATTTGGAAATCTCAGGAATTTATAGAATAGGCTATGATAGAGTTGATAGGCTTGTCATATGTAAATGAGTTTTGTGGTGGTGATCAACAGAATCTATGTCCTAGGGGTGAGGAGTATTTTTGTCATGAAATTAGCAAAATGGGGAGATTGTTAGGGAATATTTTTAGTTGGTTATACTTCACATGTAATTTAGTTTGTTTCTTGAGATATTAAGGTGTTTCAAAGCTTCTATGAAGAATTGAATATAGCAGTAAAAACTGAGTTTTTATCCAGAAATGTCAAGTCAGTTGGAAGTCAGACGCAAGTTAGACAGAAGAGCGATTTAGGGCACTACAGCAACAGAATTTGGTTAGTCCATTTCTAACTAAATTGGATGACGTCAAGAAAGACCCAAAAAGCCTAGAACCTTCCACTTTAACCGTGAGTCACCCACAGCTTATAACCCCTTAATTCTATTATGAAAGTTAGAGAAAATCAGAAAAATCCAGAAAAATCGTGCTTTCAACGTGAAACTCTCTCTTGAATCTTTCTGCCCATTTTTAGCCTTTGTGTGTATGAACTGAGAATGGAGCCTTGAAGTTAAAACTTTCTCTTTAGGATTCTGAGTTCGATATTTTGATCACCATTGTTATTTCCCAAAAGAGATTCAAGATTTTCGAAAGGTTGCTGAAATCTTGAAAGTCCAAGTGCCAAGTTCGTGCGTTTGCTATTGTTGCGAGTTCGCAATGGAGGATGGCAAGGTATGAATAGCTAGGTAAAGGTAGTTAGCTTTTTGAATGGATGAGAGGTTCTCAATCCTGCTAAGGTGCAGATCTGAATGTTGTATTTCAGGTAAGAAAACAAGTGTGTTAGACTAGTGCATGGTTGGGCGTATTCTTGACTGTGGAGTAATGCTTGTCAATTCGACCGCTGCTGAAACACGCAGTCCGAAAATGTTTACCCCCTGGCCTACGAATGCGTCCCGGAGAGTGTCTTTGTCTCCTTAGGGAGATGTCTGATTTCCAAGAACGACTTTCCTTCGGTCAATTAAGATAGATTGTCTGGTGCTTGTTGGCTGATGTGATCCGTTAATATTATTCTTTGTATTAAGATTAATAATCGTGAACTACATAGCTGAATTTTCAAGATGTGTCTGTGGGTTTTAAACTCTTGATAGGTTATGAATTTGGAAATTAAACTTGATTTACAGTTTGCTTGATGTATTCTAACATTGCTGTAAGACCGTGTACAATGAGATTGGATATGTGTCTGAATATCGGTTTGTAAGAAGTCTGTGAAGGCAGAGAAAAGTCTTGTTTAAATAATAAATGAGTTTTGAAATATTAGTTGCATAACCTATTCACACCCCCTCCCACTCTAGGTTCGGCTCGGTGTTGATATTGAGTCGTAAAATCATTCCGTTCACTTTCGGAGCTATAGGCGTAATACGTGCTAGTATGTGAGTCGTTCGGATGTGACGAAGTGAAGAGTTCGCACATGGACCATGTAAGTGGAAGCTCATCTCGATAACTAGCTGGGCGCGGCCTGCCCTTTCCTCTTCAGGTTCCGTTGCTTATTTTCTTTTAAACTGCGTGGTTTGTGGAAATTCGATTGATCAGCACTATGTGAGCGGGATAGATCACCATCAGATATACACGCTCTGTGCATATACTTGTGTCAGAGGTCTTATGTCCGTATGCGACTCTGCGGTTGTTGGGTCTTTTACTGTTGGTTTTCTCTTTTTCGTTGTGTTATGTTGTACTTCTGTGATTTGTTTTTCTTGTTCAGTGACTCTTTTGTCCTTAATCTTGAATGTTGGTCTTACCCCAGAAAAGAAAAATGAGATCACTCTCCAATTTCTTCAAGGAAAAAAAAGCAATAACATGAGGATTCGCAGTTCCACGCGATCGCATATTCTCTTTCTCTTCATTTTCTAAAAAAACCGCAATAATCCAAAAGTCATTTTCCTTGGATTTCATTCCTCCGCTTTTCTGTTCCTCCTACAACCGCAAACAGGAGACAGAGAGAGAGGTATCCGTTACAATAGTGCTCAAGTGCGACTCGCACCGCTAGAGAGAAGGGGGATGGGAATATGAGTAGTGGAGGCTAGGATTTGGAATATTTAAGGGTTTTGATTATAGTGTATAGCTTTCGGTTTAAGGTGAAACTGTAAATTTGGTAATACGGGCTTGTTCAGGAGAATACGCAAAATTTTCGATCTCCCCGGTCACCCAGTAAGGTCCGTGAAAACGTGATTTCTGCATCGTTAACAATAGTGGTAAGGGCGAATATTAAAAAACGGTACCACGGTTGGCGATAGCGGTTAGTGTCATATAACCCGGCTAATTGCGTACTGAATGTTGAAAAGCCTAATTGTGGTTCTTATGGGGTATGGGACTCTTGCTTTTTGGGTCTTTGTGCGGTTATTTTTTTTTTCCGCCAACATGGTGTAGGTTTACTACTCGTGTCAACTTTGAGCAATGGAATTCCGGACGAGTTGGTTGGGGGCACTGGGGTCATTGTCGCGATCCAAAAAGAGACTCTTTTCTTGATCGGACGGTTAGTGCTCAGTCAAAGCTCATTATGGGAGATTTGATTGCGCTTGATGAGATGACCCCACTTTGTTGAAACCAAGTAGTGTTGTCGTTGGGGATAGACCAACACAAACGACAATTGCCTAGAGAGAAAAAAATCTAACACAAATGACAATCAAGTCCCAAAATCTCATTTGTCAAGGGAAAAAAGAAGAGGGTTGTAGAATGGCTCAAAAAAAGCAAATGAAGAAATTATATTCACTTTCTCCAACTTTAAACTTAAACAAGCACTTAATTATTAAACCTAATACCAGCTCAATGTGAGTGGACTAGTAAATCCAGTCAATTATGCAACAATAACTGAATTTATAAAAAAAAAATTTGTTTGATTTATTTTTATTTTCCCTATAATACTCGAAGACGCAAATAGGACGGTCTCGTCGACTGCAGAGATCGCCTGGAGGTAGGCCAGAGATCAGAAATCTTATTAGAATGGAATAAGAGCTTCACGAAACTCTTATGATTATATTTATTGAGTCTATTCTCGCTTTCTCGGTTTTTGTATCACTAGGAGGTTATGCTGACACTAATATCAAAACTAATAAGTAATTTTCCTTGTTTCTTGTGTCGTTGTTTGTTTGGGTATGTGTGTCTGCCTAACATACTCCCTGTAGGGTGGTGTTTGGGACAGGATTCATACTAAGGAAAGGTTTGGGAATTCGGATAAAGTATGATAACTTGATTCGTAACAGTGTTTGTTATTCATTCAACAAGGAACACCCTTAAAATTTTATTGGGTGTATTACTCGGTTAGTTTTTCGTGGAACGTGTGTATCCTCTTGGCAATTAACCCTCGAAAAGCTGAAATTGGCTAGCTAGAGATGTGTTCTCTAGGGAGGTGAAAAATTAGTTGGCGAGATTAGAGCATTCTGCACTAAGCTTACACGTGGGGCATATATTATTTTAGTTGGGGAAGTGGCGATACATAGTTGTGAGTGGGTTGTTTAAACAAATTTATATTATAATAACTGCCCGTCGCGCGCACTTCCTCTATTTTCAAGTAGGCAATTATTCACATTGTCAGATTGGGTCATGACAGATGTTATTGTAGTACATAGTCCTTAATCCAGAGCCTCGATAGGCTAATTCTGTGTCTGGGATGAATGTCCTCTACGTTCGTTTGATGAGAGTTAGAGTACTAAGGATATACTTAGGAGTGTTTGAATCTCACGGTTGTTTCGGCAGGCTCAATTACATCTCTCATATTGGATATACAAGTCACGCAGTTAAATAATGACTGGAAGTCGTAGGAAGGGCGCTTGATAAGGCTATATTAATAGACGGTGACTTCCAATTTTGGTAGCTACATGGTGTTCTAGTGAAGTCGGTTCCCATGTGCAATGAAAAAGAGGTAAATGAAACTTTGAAACTGAAGCGTATCCCCGCCCAACGTTGGGAATTCTTTCCACGAAATTACTTCCTCGATTGGTGTAAAACAGCACGTCATTAGAGAGTTAGGGTTCTTTCTTTAGTAGATTTTTTATGAGATATGCTCTAGCATGCATACGTGATCATAACTGGAACTAACTGTTTTGTCATAAGTTACAAATTTATTTTCCTGGGTCGGTGTTCCTTGCAATACTCAGAAGTATACAATGCGCATTCAGTGATAAATGAATCGAGACTGATGTGCTGGATGAATCCTGGGTAATTGATAATATATTTGGACCAATGAGCCGATAAAAGTACGATAAGATCCATGGGGAAAAATCATTAGTGCTCTAGATATGAGGCTCCAAGTTCTTGTCATATTAAGAGGATAAAAAGCGCGTGGAGATGAACATACAGTAATATTCGATCACTAGAATTTTAGCTTAATCAAAGAAGTGAGGTTTCTAAATAGGTCATGAGCAAAAAAGAAGAGAGAGTGGCCAACAGAATATTGTTTGGGGATTGATACCGTAGTGGCAAATAACCATCTCTTTTGGTTTTGGGGATGATTAGTAGAGATATTGGAGTACTATAAAGGCTCGGGTAACTTAAAAAGTTCTTTCGATTGTTCACAATGGATTGATCATGTATGAATACATACGATCTAACAAGACAACGAAGTGAATAGTATTTTGTTTGGCGCTTAGTTATTTCTTAATTAGTCGTAATGGTTTACCTATGTTTGAGAGTTATTATTTATTCGCAACGAATTGCATGTTACCCCCCGTCACACAAATTAAAGATGCTTAGTTGCATTCTATATACGATATATCAGTTGAATCTTTTTCAATTTCATGTATTTTGTAATGGAGTACATAATCTGGAGTTTTACTTTGAATTCTTGTGCTTTGCTCTTTGACTACGGGGATTTGTGTGCAAGTGAGCAATCAATTTATCGCGCAAATCGAAGTGTAATAAGAAAAATTGAATTCTGGCTGTTCGTGCGTGCTTAATATAAGGACAAAGTTTACTAGATGTGCTATATATTCTTGGATCGCGAGAGTATAAAATCTTAGATATTCTCGTATATAATCATGGTCCCGCTTCAAATATTTGTGGCTTAAATCTCATGTGGCTATACACAGGTGAAATTGTGACGACAATTTTCTATTGGTATAGTGATTTGAGCTTGTGGCTGACGGCTGGTTTCTTGTCCTTTTTTTTTTGCATGATAGAAAACTTAACGGGACCTATAAGAAGTATATTTTTTAATATGAAAATGTGCTATGACCTAAGTACGACATTCAATGACTTATAGTCCTCTTCTAGAACAGAAAATGTCCTTAACTAATAACACTAAAATCATTTTTAATGAATTGAGTAAAAGCATTAACAGAACTAAATTAGATATAGATTGTGTAATTGGATAGTCTATAAATTGTGATATAAGAGATATATTCTCGGCACTGGTAGTGTTGTTAGGGTATTTATCAATTTGTGGATTCTAAAAAGCTGCGTGCTAAAAAGTAGTAATGAGTAGGGTATAGTGTAAATTATTGCTCCTTTCTGTGGTGTAAGTTGACTTGTTTTGTTGAGCGTCATGTTGTAATATTGTGATTAATGAAAGACTCATACCTAGTGGAGAGATAATGCAGGATAGACTTGTCTCGTTGCTCTTTTGTAGTATTTAATTTCTATTAGGGTAGGATGATAATTTTAACTATTTATTTTTTCACTTATTTAATTGTATAAGAGGTATACTCTAATAAATATCCTCCTATAATATCTTAGTGCTGAGGTTTATTATATAGCAAGGATTTTTGTGCTTTAACATCTCAGTGTCATTGGTGGTTCACACAAAAATATAGGTTATAATTACTTTCAATACTCGATATAATTTTATTGGTTGGTTTTTGTTGTCACTTCTGACTTTTTCAATTTGTAGTTTGTCTGTATTTTTTATACTTCAACATTACCAAATCTTAATTAGATATTGATTTACATACTATCGTATGGAAATATTTTTATTTATGGCACTACAAAAATCTACAATTTTAACAGATATTGGACAATGATTCACATGTGATAAATAAAAAAATTTTGCATGGGTGGACTAGTAATTATTTTTCATCTTATCTTGATATGTGATGTTCTGAAAATATTATAATATATATAATGGATGCGCTAAAGAGTGTTTATTATTTTGATTGACAGCAAATAAAAATAAGAAATAAGTATAGTATTATGCCCTAATTAAAAATATTGCGGAATAGCAGAAACACAGAGAAAAAGTGTGTGCTGATGACTCATCTGTAATTATTTATTAAATTTGGTTTTCTTATTTTTGCTCTTGTTATTAAATCTATTTACTTTTATTATGTCGGTAAATTGAAATTGAAACTCTCATAGTATGAGTTGGTACTATTCTTGCTTTTACTTTCTTTAGGAGACATTAGAAATTAGACTGTCTCTTCACTATTTCATTCTTAACGATGGATGCATTTATGATTCATGCATTTTAAATGGACTTCGACCGAATATTGTACAAATGTTTTAACGGATCTATGTGAAACGTGTTTGAAATTACATATTGATGAGTGCGCTCAGACATGTTGCCATAATAAACAATTAACGCAAGATGGAGGAGTGATAACGGTGTTATTATTGATAATATATTACTTATAATTTTCCTAAGCCGCAGTCAGAATATATATGTTTCCAATTTCTAAAGTTATATATCTTCTCTCAGTCTCACAAATCTCATTGTGTACTCTCGAACAAATATGGTAATTATGTAAATCTCTGCTTTTCATATCTCCGTTCTTTTTCTGAGGTACACATGCCCACAGGTTCTCAGGTGAACAAACAATTATCAAAAAAGTGGCTTCATTTGATTTTGTCGGCGAGCAGCTACTTTTGCTAGTTGGAAGTGCATAATACGCGAGTGGAAGATTTGTGGTCATACAAAGAAGATAAAAAGAATATACGTGGGCGCTTCAATAATCCAGTAGTGTATCTGAATAAATGCGAGTCTCTGGCTTGGTGGTGTGGTTTGAGGAAGAGGAGTCTCCGATGACCAATCTTAAATATACGTTTTGAAGTGGAAGGACTCTAAAATGTGTCAATTAAAGTTTACTATATAATGATTGAAGTAGATGGGAAATGTGATAGGAAATAGAGATGCGCGCGCAGTCAAGACTTAAAAGAGAGTAATGGATGTGCGTCTGGAAGAGAGGTATAACGATAGTATATACTATTAAGGATAGATTCTTGAATGATTCCCCGCACACGGTGATAGTCTTGATTGCTTGGCTTTTGTCGCACATCTCTCTCTTTATCGGTAATATAGCTTCAGCAAGGAGGATGCTGTATTCGATGTCGTCACGGGACTCAGGGAACCATGTTCTACTTCTTTAGGCGTTCGTTTTCCAGGGGGGAAGCTTCATAGGAAGTCTCATTTGTCTTGCTGTGAGTAGTTTTGAAGATAGTTAGTCTTAGATTTGTTTCGCTAGAACCATCTGAAAGAGATTATACTTCCAGCTTTGATCTAAGTGAGGATATAGAGAGAACGGAAGATTGTCTATTTCGGTAAGATGAGTCACTCATGTAAACGTGGGGGGCTCGCGTGTTCTCAATTATAAGGAGTGAGGCAGGTCACGGTATGGGCTGGTATCATATCAGCAATTATCACTTGTAGTTCGCTCAATGAAAGAAAAAAGCTTACGTGAGTCAAATGCTTGTAAGAGTCGCATCATTGAGGTATAGTTGTAGCGTTGTCTCTGTAAATAATTAATAATTTTAGTTACTGGATCCTCAATCCACCCTCCAGATCCCCGGTCAGAATCCACCCGATACAAGAAGAATTGTCTTACATGCACAGAAGAACGACTTTCATCTAGAGAGACGCACTAGAAAACGGTGAAGCTCTTCATATATGTAAACTCGGGTATCTTAATAAGGGGTTGTCTTCTTCGTATGCAATTTCTTGGGTAATGTACTCTTATTTCTTGTTGTGTTTATTTAACTGAGACATTTTTTTTGTTCGGCTGGTCAAGACGGTCGGATTAATCTTTGTCTACTTATAGAAGGAATATAAGTTCGTGTGGTTCTCAAAGACATGCGAAAATCAGCGGAAGACTTGTATTAAAAGGTTGGTTTGGTAAGAAGTTTCGCAAGTGTCTCTAGATAGTGGCAAGCTGCATATTGGTGCTTGGCTCGATTTCAATTACTCATGGTATAGAGAATGGCGTTGTTTTTTGATGATTGATGTATCCTCACAGTATGGGTACAGAATTAGGGAAGAGAAATAAATTTAATAGATAAAAATTTTCATTACGCTGTTATTATTGGGGTTATGAATCATATTTTGGAGGTATACTTATTTTATTATTCTTATTAAATATGTTATAATTAGTTAATAATCACAGATTTCTCAAATAATAATCTTTAGAAGGAAGGATAGATTATTAGATATAAATATTATGATGGATATGCGCGAGTTTTTTATGAGGAAGTGTTGTAATTGTTGTTGTATATATGCAATATTGACCACTCAAATTGTTTATCAGAACACACGCTCCTATCAACTCTTCTTATTGTCATGAGTGGGGATAATTGTGTAAATTGTTTTAATATGAGAATAATGAAGCATAGGTGTGTAGGAGCAATTATTTAAGTTATATTAATGATTTCTATACTTGTATATGGCTTCCTTGTTGCAGGAGTAACGCGGCGCAAGCCGATGGTCGTTACTCGACGTTTGAGCTGTCATACTAGAAGCGTAAAAATGAGTCGGACGCTGATAATATAGTTGTACTTATTGTAAGATAGCGTGGGGTGAATAGAGCGCAGGATGGAAGAAATGTGGTGAATACATATTTCTATGGTGTAGGTTAAGTAGTTTCGATAGCGTTATACTGAAATTGTGTTATGTAGTTCATTTGTGTCTTACTAAACTCTTGCGAGCTTTAGATATTTCTGATTAATATCGTGCCATCACCTTGGATATTTCCGCTATTAGGATGCTTAGACAGGCAAAAACATTTGTGGGAGAATCGAGAAACATTATCTGATTGGTTTGGAGAAATAGCAATTTAGTCTCAGTGCAGAGGTACGTTGATTATGCGTATGTCTCTCTTAACTTCGGAGTACTGCTCTCTGATACGCCTCATGAAGTCAGAGAACAACAAGCTAAAAGGTTTCACGGTCTCTGATTTGTATGGGTTAATATGTTATGTTTATGATCTGGTTAATTCGGTTCTTGATGAGGGGATTGTGCGCGGTCCACAGGTGAATGAATTGTGGGCTGAATATTATTTTATTCTTTGGGTGTATAGGTTCTTTTATTGGTAGGCGTAGGTAGCATTTCAAGCTTATATTTTTTAAGTTGCGGTGGTCGTGGGCTCCTGCTTATATTTTGGAACATGCATGATTTAGTTATGACATATTATTTAATTTCAAAACAGCACTAAATTACTAATATTTCATGATTGAATTAGCATATTTCATATTTAAGTATATCACCACTATTAATGATAAATTTGTGGCTCATTGTTTTCACTATTTATTTTCTTGTAATAGTGTAAATATTTCCTGTTTAATTATTATTAGAAATGAATACTCCATATTACACTAATCAGTGTTATGAATATGAGTTGAGTGAAATTCTGCACACGTTCAGATCTAATTTCAATATGACAGAGCTCTACATCTGTGTATTAATAAGTGTGAGTAATAAAATGTATGTTTGCCTAATCAACAAAAGTAGTCTGCCGGCACATAAAATAAATATCATATAATATGCTTTCTCACGCCTTGAAGTACATGAACAGTGAAATTGGGGTCCATAAAAAACCACAGGTGTAATCCTCCATTTCCAATTTGATCCCAAATCTGTGGGAGAAAATTACAAGAGCTTTCGGCGGCGTAAATTAATCATTCGGCCTCGATAAGATGTCGTTTACTTTTTGAGTCTTCTGCTTGGCGAGGCTCGGACATATCAAATGTGAGCGAACCCTCAACAAAGGGCGATCGACCTCTTTACGGTTCTTTGGATGGTCCCTTAGCCCATTTCTGTATACATGGACGTCTGTCATCTGGCAGTGGAGCTACATTGAGACGGCAGGTTTGTAGGTAGTTGTAGTGTGATGTGGGTTTCAGTTTACTTTATCCACCGTCATCAAGGCAACAACTTCCCCCCCGTTAGCCATTTTCTTAAACACCTTCGCCGGCCGTGGACTATATTGTCATCGTCCTCAAGCCATTTGGCATCGGAGGTTCCTCCAATGGGGACTGTCTTTCTGTTAGTGAGGGGGGGATGTAAGAACAATAATACTAATACGGTGTTTATTTGGCAGATTTATAGGCCGAATTTCTCAACTTGTCGTCTAATTAATAAATCAAATTTTCCACAGGCATACCACTCATGGCGTGGATCTTGTTAATTTTTCTGTAAACAAAAGCAAAACCTGGGTACGTAATACGTATCCTTGTTAAGACGAGTTGGCTTTTAACCCGAAGATCCATCTGTATAATTCAAAAGGAACTCCACTTCTCAAGGGAGTCGAGCCCGAAATCCAACTGAACAAAACACTATTCGCCAATGTATTGTGGGCCGGACTTACTAGCAGGCCCATGTTTGCATTTTAGGCAGAATCTTTGTAGCCACTTCTCTAAAGAAAAAAGAATTAAGACCTTCAACAGAGAAGGGCTGTAGATACCAACTTATCTTTTCAAGTTTTAGGGACTCGAACAAGTAGAGAAACACGTCTGAATTTTATTACAAGGAAGGTGGCTAGTGCTTGAGAGGAATGACATACAAACCAAAACAACCCGTCCTATCTCTTCTTTTCCCCACGGGTACTCTGTAAAGGAACTTTTTCTTCCATGATTTCCCCAAAGCTATCACAAAGCTTCACACATAATCATCCTAATCTACACCAACAATTGAAAAACAATAATAATAATCTTCACCAATCAAAGTCCCCTTTTTTTTTCTCTCTTCAGAATATACATGGTTTCTAATTCTAACAGGTCATCTTCTTCTGCTAAAAATTAGAAGAACAAACAGTCAGGAAATGACAGCCTATACAACTGATTTCTCTTTCCCCTTTGTAATTTGAGTTAAATGTGCAGTCAACTTGAAATGTTTGTTTTCTTTGTTAGGAGGAAATCAACACTTCCCTCTTCCAAACATTAAAGCTCCGGTTTCAAGTGCCCTGCCAAACATGAAATGTGTCAAAGTTAGAAGAATGCCAAACAACACCCCGCATTGATCTCAATCAAACTCCCGCATATTACCGTTTGGTCCCAAATTGTCCATGGCTGAACAAGAATCAAATCCCATCTGGAAAAGACCATGGAGTTCATTGTCTAGGACAGTCTGCATGTGCAAAAAGATGCTAAATATCAATGTTAACATCAGAAAAGTGATGAGCAGCATCATTTGGATAAGCCAAACTTACCTGAGGCAGCGAAGGACTGATCAGCGGCGCTGGGTCCTCTGTTTCTTCTTCTCTCTTCTCCCTCTCTTGGCATTATCTTGTTCTTTTTCGCAATTTTCCTGTTTAAGGTTTTTTTTTTTTTACATGTATCTCTTTTGATTTCAGTTGGGTTTCATTGATTTTGCAGGTAAGCTTTTTCGATTTCAGTTGGGTTTCTCCCGTGCTGCTTGCGTATTTGGTCCTACGGAACATGGCGATCAAGCTGAAATCCTCTGATTGTATCACTTCAATTCTAGAATCATTTCTTCCGTGATTATCCACTCCGGATCACACCAGTCGGTTGTAATTTTTTCTTTGGTGATGTAAAGTCTGATTTTTTCTGGGTATTGGTTGGGATTTTAAGTAAGCGTTTTTGTATTGTTTTTTGAAGGTTTTGGCTTGTGAGTTTTTGGTGCTGTGTTCTAGGTTTGTTGCTTATTGCTGGGGAAGTTTGTGTGATGTGTTTGGTTTGTGGTTAATTAGGGTTTTGGGTGGGTCGATTAATGGTGGTAGATTTTTTTGTCTCAGTTTTGGATTTTCTTTGGGGTATTTTGGGATTTGTGGCCATAAGTTAGTTTTCTTTGAAGGAGAAGTTTGGTTTGTTGTTTTAGTAGCTGTCGTTGGGTGGTTATTTAACTTGGATGATGCGGTTTTTTAATTATGTGCGTCTATGAATTGTTTTAAGCTAATGTAATTCTTGCTTGAGCTCATGGATTTACGAAGGGGATTCAGATATTTGGGGGACTATTATGTGAAGAGGATGAAGAATTTGTTTTGTATACGTTCTGAAGTATAGTTAGTTGTCAAACACATGCACTTGCATTTATTTATTTATTTGGCTCAAGTCTCTCCTCTCTCCAATGAAGAAAATCTGGGATCGGCTGCAGTCGAGCCACAGAAAGCTTAATTACCTATGCTAGCTCTCATCCTCTCTGCTCAGTTTATATTAGCTAGGTTTCCATCTATCATGCCTGTGATTTTGCTCTGTCACTGAAATTTACAGATATATTTCTTATTATTTGTTACGATTAACGTCCATTATGCATCATATTTGCTTTTCTCAACAACAGCAATTTGCATTTTCTGGTCTGGGTTTGAAAATTAGCTTATATTAGAAACAGTTCTCAATTGGGTTTGCTTGTCGGCATACATGTTCTGTTCAATCTCATTGTTCGCTTAAAGCCTCTCATCTCAATCCCCTTCCCTCCTTCCCTACCTCCGTGGTGAACTTTTATTTGTAAATTTATCTGCAGGTAGGGGAATATACATATTGTACAAGGACGTGAAGTCCTGCCCATGTGAAGATGTGCAGGTTCTATGGTCAATATTGGTCGAGTCCCGAACTTTGCCTCCCCTGCCATCAACATGAGGATGATCAGTCCCTCTTGGCTTATAGGATAAACATATGAAAGAGGACGATGATGGTTCTCCATATATGTACATGAATTCTACATACATATTCTTGTGTTTGTTGTAAAATATTATCAATCAATAAATGAAGTATATTTTGTTTTATTATTTTTGTTCTTTAAGTTTTTACATCTAATTAATTATGATTATTAAAATAAATTACCGATTAAAAAAATTTAGGAATTGGGAAAAAAAAAAAAGCTGCAAACCTTAATAGCAGGGTCGGTGAGCTGTATGGTGGAACATAGATCTTTGGGGTGTGTACTGGGGGGATACTGGGCCACTGGCTCACCTATTGAGAATATATGCGGGCATGACGCGTGTAAACGGTGAGAGGTCTATAGCGAGGGAGCTCACTTCGCGCTCCATAGGGCGACCAGACATCGACGAAGAAGACTCTACTAGATATGAGAATGCATCCATCTGAAAGTTGAAGTCTGTTATTGGTATCCTACACTCAGGGTTTAGACGCAACTCTAGAGCTGAGGTGAATTGACGTGCTATGCTATATGATCGATGTCTCTCACAAAAGGGGAATCTCAGAGACGATAATGGATTGATTGATCGACCAAGCTGCGAATAGCGATATCCATCACTGAACTCAGGACCGCGGTAATCAATCCTTAACTTTTTGACAGAATCTGTTTCTCATGCTTAAAAAATAGTTCTAGGCTTGTGCGATATGGGTTATACAGTGCGAGGCGAAGTTTTTTCTTACTATACAGCGGTTTCCCGATCGTCATATATAGGGTGATTTTTTTTTAAGTGTAAGATAGACACACTAAATCTTAGTGTATATTTAATGAGATTATATATGCTGGATAGTTATTTTAAATACTTTGATGATACTCACTATATCCTCGAACTACTATCTTAGTTCGAAGACCTATGTATCTCACGATGATCGATTGTTCGAGTTGTTTGAGTTAACCATTTCTGATTTTTCTACATATTGTTTAGACGGAAATAGTTCCAGTAGATGATAAGTGGTTTATTCCTTGGATCTATTGAATCTGAATAGATATAGAAAAAAAATAGTTTATGACGAATACATATATCCAAATAACACATAACGGGGTATAGGAAAGAGTGATATCATTTCTCACTGTAAAAACATAGTCTTAGATTCCGATTCTTCAACCTCAGTCATCGGATGTACCGAAGCATCTACTGGAGGTCATTGAAGCTCTAAAGATTATACTGAAAGTCGAAAAGTATCTTAAGGAACTCAGTACCATATCAAAATCTACGATAATGAGTAGAAGTAATGGTCTATCTCATGTCGATATAGGTATTTTAGGAGATATTAGACAATAATATTATATTGATTTTCATAAATTAGAAGTCCCACAATGATCCCTATTAATGCACAGACTAAGATGAAAAGGAAACATCGTGTTATACGATCTTACATAGTGAGGAGCTGTTCGCATATTGGAGGATCTCGATTTTATACACATAGAATCAGGATCTGATAAAACTCGGTTAAATACAAGAGCATCTGGTCATCAATAAAAGGGTTATGATGCATCGAAGATGCTTTTTTTGGGATACATTACTACTCTGATCGCATTTGAGGTATGATCGCTATCAGGGAGGATGTAAGATTAATTGAAGGTGATCCTAAACGCTCGTTTAAAAGCTTCGGGGATAATAGTAAGCGTCATCTCATATAGCGGGTTCTCAGAACGTTTGGTCTGTTGCAGTACGACTCGAACGCGATAAGTTTGTCGGTTGTTTTTATGTGCCAATAATCATATGTAGCATGGTCACCGACGCCGTATAGACTGAAGTATGACGCCTTATTGATCTTCCTAAGTATGAGAGTGGTCGGTATGCCAACTAATCAAGCGAGTAAATAGCTCGTGTAAAACGATCACATTGCTCACTCCACAAGTACACGAAAGTTAGTTGCAGACGATTTAATGTTATGTTCTTTCTATACAATTCTAAGATTATTTTTCTTAATAATTAAGGATAATTACGTATTCTATATCATATATATATCAACTTTATGTTTAAAATTTGAGCACTTACCCGGGCTCTTTGTCTCAATCCTTGTCAGCTAAAGGGAGGTAATACTATAACTGATTATCTTTTTATTATTGATTATAGTTTTTTTTACCACAACATAAAGAATATATATGTAGGAATTATGTAAATATATGGAGAAGCCATCATGGTCTCTTTCTATAAGTTTATCTATAGGCCCCAAGAGGGATGATCACTCTATGATTTGATGGCAGGGGAGAGCGGAGTTTTCGGGTCGACAGTCATTGACCATAGAATGCACAATTTAATGGGGAGGACTTTCACGTCTCTGTAATATGTTAGATTCCTTACTGCGATAATTTTCAATGATCTCACAGGCTCAAAGAGGATAGGGGAAGGAGGGAGGGGATTGAGATGATGAGGTTTTAAGCGATGAATTGGCAGATTAGAACAGGAAAAGATTATGCAGATACCAGCAGTACCATCATAGCAATTGATAAGACACATGCATTGCTAGATATTGATCTCTGATTTAGATCATACTACTATTAAACATTGGTGGTGAACAGGAAAATGGGTTTTGCTAGCCTCGCTTGAGAAATAGCACTATGAATTTTGTCGCTAAATGGGACCTAGTGACTTGTAAAAATAATTAAAGTATATGATATGTTGAGCCATCTGAGCCTTCGGGGCTCTTACTATGAATGGTATTTCTAATGCTGATCTTAAGATCAGAGGGCAATGTTACGCTCGCGCACACACCAACTCAGAGTAAATGATACATAGAATATAGCTTTGAGTTTTGTTATTAATACGGTTCACTTAGTTTTCTGTGGCTTCGTTTCAGCACGCCAGAATCCACAGAATTTATTTCGTCATTGGAGCGACGGAGTAGTAGTTTGTAGCTGATAAATAATCAATGCTTATTGGTTGTCGAGTGTTTTCGATCAAACTAACTAATATACTCTTCTTAACACGTAATATAAACAACTCTATGCTTTAATACTTTAGGACATGCTAGTTCAGAAAACATTAGTTCTCTAACTCTCAGAATAGTCATCCGTTACTGACTCACGAGACTCGATACAGATCCTAATACGTCTCAAAGAATCTTTCGGCCATACGCAGAAACAAGATATATATAATAACAATAGCTATTCACAAACTTTTAGTCGATGACAGATTAATGGCTGCTTAGAAGCAGAGACAAGAGGAGAGAAACTTCATACTATGAAAGAAAGATAACCATATTATATTCATCAGACTACGCATACTACCATACTGACCTCAAATTAGAAAATATCCAGTAACCGTAGCAAAAAATACCAACATTCTGAATGTGTAGGACTGCCTGACAGGTTGGAAGATCTGAATCTTGGACCAAAATAACGAGAACAGTCACACAAAACTCCAGTTTAGTATACACTTATATGATACGCACTATGTGCATCATGGGCTAAAATCTTGATAAAAACAGAGTATACGCGCATAGAATATTACTGAAGGATCCATCACAGCATTAACAGAAGAAATGTAAATATTTAGTCTGGCGAGTACGAATATCGCACTTCTGTTAGTGGCGATACGCGATGAGATAATCAGAGAAATTAGGCGCAGATAATATGGAATTTGTAGTTTGGGGCGTATAAGAGTTACGAGTATCATGCTATGCGACACATAGACCCTCAAGTTGGTGGAGGGGAGACGATGTGATTGGGTGCGCGTGATCGTAGATCTGCACGCGATGAATACTCCCTGACCACGCACGAGACATTTTTAAGGCTGACAATTGGCGTAAACACAAAACTGGAAGATCAGAGCACAATTTGAAGAAGAAAAAATTCTTCCTTAAAGCAAGACACTTCGCGAAGAATACATAGCATATACCGAGAAAGGCTCGCGGCACTGTGACAAAGAGCAGGCATTTAAGAGGCAGCGACGCAAGTTTTGCAAGACACAGAAGGAACGGGGGAGATGGGTTGCATCTAGATACACAGATGGGATTGTGCTGTTGACTTGTAAATTTGATTTTAGGGTCGTCCGCTGATTATCGCCATTAGAGACTGGGGGGTAAGGCGGATTGGGGAGAGATATAATCTTGGTGAGATAACCATGGAAGGTGTACCTGCGAAAATTCTCAGCTGTTGTGGGCGGATCGCTTTTATTAAGAAGAGACAAGGGGAGGGAGGGGGGGAGGAGGAGGAACGCGAAGAATTACGAGATAATGATCTAATGAGCTGCCATTATTGATATTAAAGGTTGTTTTATAGGAAACACGCTACTCTGAGGAAATGCTTGAACATATTAACTCTCATTTTAATTATAAGATACATTAACTCTCTCAAGTATAACCAATCCTTTTATTTATGGCAGGTAGGAATTTTGTTGGTTACTCGTGATATTTTACATTCCTTAAGGCTAATGTATCTCGAGAATACTATGTGTCGTAGATAGATAATATAAACTCTTCAATTTTGTTATAATCTCACTCAATGGTCACTGTAGATAGCCTAACAAATAACTAACTCTTTCAGTTAGAACACAATTACATAAAATCGCATCTATATACTATCTCATTAAACTTCCAAACAATGTAATAGATAGCCTTGCTCCAGAAAAGACTGGTGGAATGGGACTCTGTAGCAAGAATAATCTCTAATACTAGTTATAACTAAGGAGAAAATGTAGAATCAATAATTCCAAACTAAGTAGATATATCATGTTGTGAGAGTTCGAAACAGCGGATGATTAAGAGAACTTGAGAATCAGAAAAGGGAACACCGAGAAGGTACGTTAGGAGAGGTTAAAAGTAGACGGTTGTTGGCACCCAAATGACGAAAATGGCTGATTTTCCGATTGCAGACAGATCCATAGGGCTGCAACAAGAAATAGGGAATCAAGTATCGATAAAAATTAGGTGTGCAGCATGACTTAAATAGAACTCCGGACAAGACGGCTTTGTACAAAGACAAAAAAGATACTGAGTCTCTAATTTGGTCATGCATCAGCACTCACAAGTTGGGTCTAGCAAAGCTTTAAGTGGCTGTCTACAGCCGATATGTCCAATTTCGCCTAATCAAGGCATTAGTGTATATAATGAAGTGAAGGCCGTCGCAACTCAGGCCTCCCCATGTACTCCACTGAATTACTTTAACTGTCTCTGTTATATAAGCAGAGATTGTACTCTATCGTAAGATAATAACCTTAGCAAGTTTTGATCAATTCAATGCCTCATAGGTAAAAAAAAAAGAAGATGGATAGAGATATGCTTCCACATTGTAGTAAAAGTTAATATGTTTAAATGCTTTTTACACTCAAACGAAAGTGTATAAATTTTACAAGATATAGATGCATTTTTTAGGACTAAATCCAAATGATTCCATCTTAGCATATGATATCCAGCTAAAATCTAATTCTAAATTTTAACAAAGTGAAGAACAAATAAAATTATGTATTAAAAGGAATAAAATAGTACTCCGGGTGATAAAGTACATTAAGTACAAAGACAAATTATCCTCCTTTATTTTCACTTGTTTTTTTTGATTTTTTTTTTATGTGGTATTCACTCGGGAGCACGGATAAGATTTTCCGATGCATGCGTTTTATTGTGTATTCATACAGAAGCTGCTCAACCATTCAATAAGCAAGCTCATAAAATGGTGATTGATTTTATTTGAAGCAATCTACGTGAGATGTTTACGAAGCAAGACTTGATTGAGAAGGATCACATCAAGCTTCAAGCAATGAATATGGAATGAAGAACTGGCTAGTGAAGTTCTAATGAAGGTAAAGACAGGTCTTGAAGTTTTGAATCAAAGGCCCAACAACTCCAAGAACCAGAGGGAAATGGGAGTTTCAGAAACCCTTCTGAGACATTCTCAGATGGGTACCGAAAGAAGAAAAGAAAGCATCAAATTTTCATTTCAATTGTGCAAGAAAAGAAATGGGACAGAGTTTGGCACTGTTCTCTGAATTGGGTATTTAATAGTACCATCAAGAGCATCAAGTGCTCGCTTAAATTGGACAGGCGAAACCAAATTCACAATTGACAACTTAGTTAAATGGGGCATGGGAAGCATCAAATTCCAACCTTTATAGATCACAGACTAAAGTAACGAGCTATCAGGCTAGAGAGAGAGAGAGAGAGAGAGGGAAATCCAGACGATAGAAAGAGGCTTTTGCTTACCTGCCCAAGCTGACGAGTGACATGTAAGATTTTAAAAGACGAATTACTGCCAACTGCTCTTAGTTGTTGGTGAATTATTACAGCACCTAATCACTTATCCGTCCACACTTTACTCTTGAGTCTTGTAATTTATCTCTTTTGTTTTCATCGATTATAATATTATTACTTTGAATTTTTACCATTTTTAATTTTTCCTTCTCAGAGGAGATTGGAGTCTTTGGAGAAGTACTTCACTTCAAGACCAAGCTTGCTCGCTTGCTTCTTCGACATGGTACTTTTTTACTGACACACTTGCCAACTATTCCAACAGATCTCTCTCTCTCTCTCTTATTTTTTTTTTTTTTTTCTCTTCTGAGTATTCTAAACAGACCTCTCTCTTTGCTGTTACACACTCATTTTTCTCAGTGCCAACTAACCCCCCTTCCCTTTTTTATTTATTTTTTATTTTTTATACATCCCCTGCCCTTTTTATTGGGAACACGCATTATGCATCTGACCTCCATCATCCTCCATGAGGACCACTATCCATCACCGGAATTCCAAGTTCTTTCTTCTTGAGCATTCAACATGTGAGACTACAAAACCACACCTCTATCTACCTCTTGTATTTTTGCAAATAGTTTCTCTATTTCTTTCTTCTTCTTCGTCTTGTCTTTTTGTTCTTAAATAAAAGACACTTCTTTTTTTCTTCAGTTCCACTTATTAATCGATTTAGAGCAATATTCCATTCCCTGTAAAAAGGGAAAAAAACAAAAAACTGAGACAATTCTAAGAGCAAAAGTGAAGGTCTGAAGTTTGATGAGCTATTTGGACAGCTGTATGGTTGTGATTGGACAGGTCGGAGTGAATAATGTGGTGCGGGACAGGATATGACTTCCTCCTGGTTTTGTTGATATATATAAAATATCGTGTGCCAGCAATCTTTCTCTTTTTACTTTGGGGGAAGCTTTGGGTCTCAGGAACATAAGGAATAATGGAATCTAATCATCAAATTTACCTCCTTGTCATTGTACGGGTTCCAGCTGTATCTGTGCGTTGCCTGTTCAAAGCCTCCAGCCAACCAACCCAGTCAAACCAAATTATCTGGTCAACCTTTGGTCCGGTTGTGATCTCGCTGGAAAAAATCAAACTATTCCGAAATTAACGGCTAATTTTCTCCCAACTCCCGGTTATTATCCAGTGCACGACTCCACACTGTAGAAATGATTCAATCTCCTTCGAAAAAGTAAATGACATCCGTACGTTTTAAAACAATAAAAAAAAACTAATAAGTTATGCTAAGAAAAAAAAAACCAAGAAGTTAGTTTTTTTTTTTTTTTTTTATAAGTAACCAAGAAGTTAGTTATTATATCTTTTCTCACACTTTTACGAAATAGTATTATTATTATTTTTTCTCTTATTTTGATTTGACACTGATTCGTATACCAATGGCATCTGATGGTACTAAACATTAATTATCAAGTAATTAAGCTAATGAAGCTTCCTGTTAAGGCTTTAAAAATTGAACATAACTACTCAGCCATTTTAGTGAGCTCAAGATTTTTGTAATTTTTTTTAAAATTATAACATGTAATTTAATAAAAAATTTATAATATTTAATATTATTTATATAAAATTTTAAATAATTTTATAATAAGGGGAAAATACACTTTTCACCCACAAACTACCGGAGTAGTGACACATTGCACCAAACTACCATCTTTAAGACATTGCACAAAACTACCAATGTTATACATTTTGCACCTAAACTACCACTTTGACACATTACACCCTCACTACTATATTAAATTTTTGCACCCTCCATTTGACAATCCCCTTGAGAAATTAATGAATTGACAACAATATCTAAGGGCATTATCGTCATTTTAGTTTGAAAATTGGGGAAAATACACTTGATATATTTTAATTTGCACCCTAAACTACCAATTTTGACACATTGCACAACTACCAATTTTTAACACTTTGTTTATCAAATTTTCAAACTAAAATGACGATAATGCCCTTAGATATTGTTGTCAATTCATTAATTTCTCAAGGGTATTATGTCAAAAAGGGTGCAAAGTGTTTAACAGTTGAAGGGTGTAATGTGTCAAAGTGGGTAGTTTAGGGTGCAAAATGTATAACATTGGTAGTTTGAGGGTGTTGTCTTAAAGATGGTAGTTTGGGGTGCAATGTGTCACTACTCCGGTAGTTTGTGGGTGAAAAGTGTATTTTCCCAAAATTTGATAAAGGGCAAAGTGTTAAAATTGTCAATGTGTCAAAATTGGTATTTTAGGGTGCAAAGTGTAAAATATGGTAGTTCATAAAAGTGTATTTTCCCTTATAATAAACTCCAGAATATCGTAATCCAATATCTTCACTCGATTTTGGGCATCCTATATTTTTAAAACCGTAAAAATTATTTTGAATTTAATAAATAAAAAACACAAGTACTTCTTAGCCAAAGGGGAAAAAAAAAACTGGGATAGAGATGGAAATGATGTTTGATTTGTTTGATGTAGAAGGGACCCACGTGAAGTCCTGCATAGTCAAGGAGAATCTCTGGAAATGATGATTGAGATGGTACACCAAACTCATCAATGTGGGTGCTCGGGCCAAATCATTCTTCTGGGTACGTTCCAAAGCGGGGGGGTCTGGGGTAACTACGGCCTTATCATGGGAATGGGAAATCTACGAAATCTGTGAGTTCAGTTGGGGAAATATTTTTCTACTAGTCCTGACCTTTGGCTGTCTGTGTGCTAGCTGCCACGCGCAGATCCCACCCTTTCCAGATGGTTGCAAAGACCATACAGCTCGTAGTCAATGAAATCACACACGTATGGGATGGGAGGCAATTTTGCTTTCTTGCTTGTTCACGTCGAGAAGCCATAAATGGTTCCCCACTTCCCTGACCTCCAAAATTGGGCAAAAAAAAAAAAACATATTGCAATGGTTTGGTTGAAGTTTTGAATTTTGTTCATTTGGTGTTATTTTAAACTAATCAACTAGTCTTTATCTTTTACCATCTGCTCCTTCGGGGAAAGAAGAGAACTACCTAGATTGGTGGAGCCCAAGAAACCGGATCATAGGAAGTTATACTATCAGGAAGTGAATGATTTTGCTTGGATTACTTGCTTCAAAACTCTTATCCTTTTGTTTAAATCCCTCATGATATCTAATAAGCTTAAAACAAGGCAAATTGGGATAAGAAAGAGCCCCCCCAAAAAGAGGGAAAGATAAAACCCCACAGGCCACAACAAAACCATAAAAAGATCCCAAGTCCAAAAAGGAAAAAAAAGGATCAAAAATTAAAATCCCTCCCAAATAGAAACCCTCCCAAATCTAGGATTTTATCATGATCCAATCACAATACCTTCAATTATTCATGTTCTGTCATGAGGATTAATATTCAAAGAAGATATGACCAAAAATAGAGCTTGGCATAATATAAAATTACCATTGACCCACCAACATCGGTGGGCTCAGACAGTCGGCAACGGCCAGGTTAGACCTGAGCAATTTTGTTGCATGTGTTAAACATCAGTGAAACTGTACCCCAAATTGTTTATCAGCAATCAAACAGTATTATAATAAAGCAGAACCAAAAGAGGGCCCCTTGATCACGCGTGCAGCGTGCATTGAGCTTGCGGTGGGGCTAATCCTCCCTGTGGTCCTGCCTAAATCCTAATTAGCAATGATGGGTTTGATACCTAAGAGGAGAATCTCATAAGATATTGCCTCATGAGTTTTTTTTTTTTCTTCTCCCCAGCCCAATTTTTCTGCATAATAATATCACTTGGTCCTTTTTTGGGTTAAACTAATCACTTGGGTCTTTGCTTTACAAAGTTGACAGCCCATGCTTGATGCTCACTTACACACTCTTTTTGGCCAGAAGGTGTATACTTTTAATGAAACTTTTCCTTTACAAAAAGTTGCCAACCCTCCTTTTTCCAGTCACACAAAGCTCGACTTCTTGAAGAGGAAAACCAAAAACCTTCTCAATTTATTAATGGGCCACTGCACTACTGTAGCCTGAATACAAAGAACGATTCACCAAGCCTACACTAAACTATATATTAGAAAAGTTGAGCCCCATAATGGATAATTAGGGGTAGTATTATATCAGATAAAAAGAATCTCAAACACCATATCCTCCAATGGAAAAGATCGAAGCATGCGCGGAACAGAGTAATCATCATCCAGTCTTTTAAATTTAAAGCAGGAAGGCTGCTGTTAATGAAGCTGAAAACCATGATTCTTGCTATTTGATGCAACTCATCAAACCCATGACGGCTTAGAGCAAATAATCATTATGAACCCTCTGTTTTCCCACATCAAGAAGCTCCTGCCGCGTCGACTGTGAAAAAAATGAGTACCCTGTTGTATCTAAAACAACTCAGAATAGGGTAAAAATAAAACAAAATATTGCGGCTTTATCCGATGTCAGCTATCAATTTGCTAAACGTCAATGTCGACAACTAAGAAAAAGGTGGCTTCTGAAACTACAAGAGCCTAACAAGGTACCAATATATTTGCATTATGCTTGAGTGTAATGATTGGTTCAGAAACTGAACACAACTCAGGGGCCTCATGACCCCCCTGCATGTCAAAAAGGAATAAGCCCCCAGTGCACAGACTTTTTCATCCCTAGGTACCCTGCAACAGACGATAGTATCCCGGCGACATATTTAAAACCATGTTCGGGGGAAAAACATGTTTTGACACAAATACAGCCATAAAATTCTCGTGGACTTAATCAATGGTCACAATCTTGTAACATCTAGTCCAATCCTGTGCTCCTCATTTTTGGCATCTAAGGATATTGATATCCACCAAGGCTGAGGAAAAAATGTCTAACCAATTAGATCTTTCTATCCCCCCACATCTCATGTGATATAGTTAGAACTTCTTGCCATGATGTTGAGGAATATATCCTACCTGACTGTCTGCTAATAATGCACTAAAATGTCCCATCTTTCCACGTAGATAGAAAGTGAACCAGGTTTCTCAGTGAAAGCGATTTTTTTCTACTTTCGAATATTCTATGTTCATCTGTGTATGGCCGTTACACCAATGAATTGGAAGACTTCCTCGCGCATAGAGTGACCCACTCTTTAGCCGCAAGGTAATTTGGCAATCAGATACCAAAAGCAGCTACGTTGTATTATCCTTAATTCTCAAGATCTATAGGGGATGCATCAGCAATCTCCAATACACGATGCAATAATGTAGAAAGAGAAGATTGGGGCGTCCAGAGGGGCTTCGAGTTCGAATGACTTAAGTCTAACAATAATATCAATAATTATTCTTCTGTTCCACACCAGTTTTTTGTGTCTCAACTCTACTACTTAATGTGGCTCTCAAACTTCTGGAGATACTGTAGCCTTGAATTGTGAGGTCATCCTAAATCGGTAGGTTTGCAGGGAAAGCAACAAGGATAGGCGTCCCCTACCCAGCATTATAAGCTCCATTATATGAGGTCGGCGTTAATAAGGTGGTCCATCTCTGCAAATTGCAATCTGTGCAAATGGTCAGTGGAAGGAAGAGGTTAACCGAAGTGCAGACTTTATTTCGGTAGATGATCCAATTTATTCAACCAAAACATAACAATTTCCCCTCAGAACCAGCAGAGCAATTCCCCAGCTTAACTCCACCAAATCCCATCTACCCCTTTATAAGTTGCAGTCAAGCTGGTCTATTAAACCAAGAGAATAAATATACCCCTAGCGCCGTTGGGCTTCTTTGAACTAAGATTACAAAAGGTTTTTGCAGGATATTTTACAGCTCGGAAAAAGTTCATCATACTCTTGGGAAGGAGTTCCGAGTACAGAGGCATCTAGATCCCTACAATCAGGGCCGGCTCAAACCAAATTGGGCCTAAGGCGATATAAATTACTAGACCTTTTTACATATTAACATTTATCTAAAAAATTATAAATTTAATATAAAATATTTAAAGGCTCCATTAATTGTTTTATATGGAGCTCATACATGCCATCAAGGTTCTATGGATTGAAAGTTTGTGATGGACATTTTTTCTCTTTGGGTTAATGACCATTTTCTTCCTTGAGTTTTTATATAGTCCCTGAGTTTGATGATATTGTCAAAATGGTTCTTCCGTTCATTTCCGTTAGCGAATTGCCCACAATTAACGGTCATACATGTCATGACCAACCAGAAAATGAAATGTGTAAAAAAATTTATTTTAAAAATGCCATGGACTATGTGTAATAAATTCGAAAACTTAGAAACAGATTTTTTAAAAGAATAAAATCTCGAAGATGAAAATAGTTATTAACCTTTTCTTTTTTAATAAAGTTGTTTTTAATAAAGTTGTCTTTGATAAGAAGTCTAAGAAAAGAAAGATTAAGGGTGTGAGAGATACATAATACACAACAGACAATGAGACAATGCATTAGGATAAAAAAATAAAAAAAAATTACATCACCATCGTTTTGTCCTTTCTTTCCTTAGTCCATCTTTTCGTTTTTTGGATCAATCTACACGAAAACAAATAAATTTTTTTGCTGGGGCCTTGCTCTGGGTGAGGTCTTAGGCCATGGCCTAACTTACCTTACCCTTCAGCCGGCCCTGCCTACAATACATCTATGTTACACTACCATGACTAGATATCTTAGATATCCGTATGTATAAGGACATACATATTCTTTTTTAGGATTGTATTTCTTCCAGAGCATGATATTTATGGACAAGTCGCTTTTGCATTTACACAGTCAAGGAGATCAAGCAGTTCGAGTATGTGAATTGGTCCATGCCTGACACTTAGATTGAATATATTCCTCTCTCAAGTATATTGGTGGCTAATCAATCGAACACCACGTTCTCCTGGATGTGTGCACTGATAACTCCCGAGGGTCTTCTACGTCGTTGGGAAGGATTCTACAGAACAAAGGGCGCCCCCCTTTTGTGGGGTAGAGGTACTCTGATGCCTAAGTAAGGAACAAGTTCTCGAAGTGTTAGTACATTTTTGTGTTGTCATCAATCCGTGTCAAAATATGTCGTGATCGAGTTGTAATTTTGGTCCCTACATTTATTCAAGGGTTAGAGTTAATAGTCTGTCCAAAGTCATCATATTCAACAAGCGCTTGAGTGCCCTTAGAAAAATTAATCACGTTCAACCAGCGTTCAACAAGAGCTCGAGTGTTCAGTTATAATTTCAGACAAAAATATAAGTGTTCGACAAGCGCTCGACCAGCGCTCGAGTGACTTTCGGCGAATTTCAAAAATTACTAAATTTTTGGACTTTTCTTGTGAAACCCTATTAAGTTTCGTGGGAGGCGACTAGAACATGATTGAGGCATTCATTGAGCATACTTGTGCCTCCTTCATTGAGAGAAAAACTCCAATAGATTTGTGCTTCAAGATTGATGAGTTTTTCTATATTCTTCCATCAAATATCTTTGTAACTTACATGGTGTTAAAGGCGTGCTGAAGAACAAGAGTGTTCGGTGAAAAATCCATAAGAAGAACCTCAAAGATCAAGGGGAATGCCGCACAGTGTGGGTTTAAACAGGGAGGCTTGGATTATTATATTAGGGTTGTCAGAGTCAAGCAACTGAGGTTGCCCGTGTCTCTGTTTGTGAGGTTTTTTTCTTAGTGGATTTCAGGTGGCTGCTAGTCCGGAATAGTTTTTCCTTTGAATGGTATTTAAAAGGTTTTTTACTTCGTCACCAAATCCTTGTCTCTTTGTGTGATTGGTTTGTTTTAATTTTTCGTTGCTTATTTGTTGATTGAGTTTATTATTATGCATATCTAGGCTGAACAATTTTAGAACATGTTTTAAAATTATTATTGATTTGTTAATTAGAGAAAAAAATATGTATTCACTCCTGCTAAGTGTTAGTAAGTGTCAAAACCTGATTTTTCACGAATGAAAGAAAAGACCATCTGAACACCATTTGTGAAACTCGAGTAAGTTCCCAAGATTAAAAGCTTTGTATTTTTAACTGATCTAGATGAACGCAGAAGGTATATATACGACAAAATAGGTATCACATAGACACAAACGACATGCATTACATACCGCCAACTTCTATCCGAACCGATTCCTCAGCGACAACAAGATTCGACCAAAGCAGGAAGAGCATCTAGGATGAGACAAGAAAGAAAAATACGTTAACTCGACTCGGTCTAGCAAACTATCGTAGCTGATTCGTAGGACTTTTCCCTTTTCTTTTCTTCCCTACAACATTTTCACGAAGAAACTTGACCAACGAAAACCTTTAGTCAAACAGATGGACAGCAAAACAGGGAAAATCATCGGGTTTTTTTTAAAAAAAAATAAAAATAAAAATCTGTGAGTGTGTCAATGCGCTCATGGTCCAGCAGTATTAAAAACAAATACAGCAAACGAATCCGATTCCATCAATTTCATAGGCCCAATTGAAATCAAGCTTTCGACCCAATCAAAATTCGGTGAGTATTTCCGTTTGTGGGCCTAATAAGAGAAGGACTAGGTCCAACGACGAACCAGGGGTTTGATATTGAAGGTCCGGGCTGATCGTTTCAAGAAAACGAATATAAATGCGTCTCAGGCTGGTCCAAGTCTCAGAGTGGAGCCGTACTGAGGACCACGTTGCCCGTGGGGTAGACTCTGACAGCCACTAACTTGTAAGCCCAAAAGAGTTTAAATTGTATGGGCCTGCATTGGGTTTTCTCCACTTATCTCATTTCTACGATTGTTTTCAATCGGGGGACCAAAAAATAAAGCCCAATAGTATTGGGCACGTAGCAGCTTTGTAGGTGGAAAGAATCCAACAAAACAACAACCTTTCTCTTTGCCTAAATCACTGGTATTGTCTTTCGAGTTTTTAATGACATTTTCGCAATGAACAGCCAAAAAAATGCGCAACGAAAACTGCGACTGCGCCCACGTTAACTTGCATCATGCCCAAACTAAAAGTTTACAACATCATTATAATGGGCAAAAACATAAGGAATCCCAAATAACATTACTACCATATCGCGATCAGATTATCCAAGGGGAGCCGGTTGCTTTGAGGTTAATCTATTCGGATCTGCTAACAAACAGCCCCATGACACATTTTACCCCAAAAAAAAAGCCCCAAAGTGATGAACGGCGTTGAGAGAAAATAGCGTGGACTGCAATAAAGACAAAAATACAATGCAGAGGTAGACGGCTGTTTTTATGATGTAGCAGTGGATTCTCCTGCTAAGATTCTGTGATCGCTCTCTACGGCGACACTCCCAGTGTGAAAAGAGATTTAAGGCTCTTACGGCGGAGCTGTAAAAAAGAGACCAGAGAGATAGGCCTATAAAATGCCATGTGGGACAACCGCCAAGTAATGGCCTGATCACGAGGCGAAATGTCAGGGGCCAAAGATCCTGAGTTAGATTTGGGACGTTGACAGGTCCCTCCATTTTCTACGATCCTCTCTCTCCCTCTACACATAGGTCCGTAGGGTTCCAGCCCATAAACTCTGTACGGACGCCTCTTGGTCCGTCTTGTCAGCTTCTCGGGTCAGAGATAATGTCCCAAAACCCGTTCTTATCCCGTGCCTTTCCCTACTCCCTCTCCTTAGTTTCAACAAGCAATTTTGTTTCCTTCGATACGAGCCATTACACTTTTCTGAGCCTCACCCAAAAGAAAAGTTCTTCACTGTTACGTACCATACGAGTGTTAAGACACTTATATAATGCGTAAAAATCAAGTATTCAGAAAGAGTCTCAACTGTTCGATATGTTTCCATGTTTTTGTCGACGTAGGTGCAAAATCTGTAACGTGTTAGCTCACGGCTTGGCCCGTTGGCGGCTGCTTGTAATCATTCTGATTTTATTTCGCTTTCCTGTTTATCCGAGTATATCCAGTGCTGTGAGATGCGGTCGCTTCTTTAGCTCGTTTTAATTTAGTGATTTTTTTTTTTTTAAATAATGTTTTTGTCTGAGCTTCCAACCCCTTTGGAACAGCTTCAAAAGTGCGACGATCATATTAACGCTTCCTTGTTTGCATAAATTATCGTTTAAAAGGGGATAACTATGCACCTGCTCCATAAAAGTTGTAAAAGTACAAAATCAGTTTGTATAAATTTTTGAATGATTTTCAATTTGATCAAATTCAATGGCATTAAAGCTGTCCTCTAAAGATCATGGGAAGATCTACAACCAATTACGTTTTCTGCAATGGAGCATCGAGAACCTTGTACGACGGCAGTGCATTCATGCTTGGGAAGAAAACTGAAACAGAAAAATTGGAAGAGACAAATATGAAAGCAAGCACCGAATTCTTTAACAAAGCGATTCTGATGAATTGACAAAAAAAAACAAAAAAAAATGACAATTAATGCCAGGGTGCTAAGAAGCACACGTCTGATCGGCAGGACCGCTTTGCAGGTGCTTTTAATTGTTCATGCCATCGTCACATCTCCATCTCCTTTAAAATGTTCATGCCGCAGTCACATCTCTTTCTCAAATTTGACTCAGAACAGTTTATCGCCCTCGTCTGCGGTGGAGATGTAGAAGTAGAAGGAAATTTATGAGTGTGTCTTCGATTATCTTGGTGCCTAATATCTGTCATTTCCTTCCTCTTTTCCTTGCCTGCTGATCGGACGTGGTAGATTCAACAAAGGAAGCCACACAAATATCGTGGGTAGTGGGCACACAGGACATTCTCTTATTCTTTTTCTTACCTAAAGTCATACACTTCTTATATTATTGCTTTACAGATAAACACAGGGTGGACCACTCCAAACACACTACCACATTCATAGAATCATAGGTTTCAATCTTCATCCACCCCCATAAAATTTGTAAGAATCGGCTTGTGCACCAGACATAAAAGTTAAAAGAGTTTTCCACGTGCTATACTATATATGCTCTTGTAGAAAATAAAAAAAATGCTCGCTGCTGGGGTTCGTCGGCAATTGAACCATGCGTTTCATGTGGTTTGATTTGTTTTGTATGTTGCATGAAAGGTGTCCGGATATATCAAATCATCAACCTTATAGTATAAATATAAGACGAGAGTGGAAAACCCAATTAGGTTTTGAGCTGTTTATCAGGGATGAAAAGTATAACCAAAATTTCAACACGTTCTCTGCGCCTGCCAAAGCCTGCAACATGTACTCGTGAATGGACAGTAATTGTGCACCTAACAAAAAAGAAGAGTAATTGTGAATAAAAAGTTATGTTGGTAGAATTATTTGCATAATTTTGAAGTCATCTTGGATCCCCTTGAAGTTTTATTCAGTTTTGGGTAATCCTGAAAATGACCCACCATGCATGCTCTGTCTGCATGATGCTGAAAGAGTCTTGCATAAAATGCCTATGAACTTGACATGTCTTGGTTACTAGCAAGCAAGTAGACATCCTCTCGGTGTTTTTGTTTTTCCTCTTTTGTTTACTGAGCTAGAAAAGCACCGTCCCTGTCATGTCCATAAATTCACCTGAAATTTTTCCAGAGGGACTGGTCCTGTCGAACGCGAGTAAGGCTGATTCAAGGGCAGCAAGCTGGAGGTCTCCTTGGACGAAACAGGGCCCCTCCACGGGAAACATCCACCATCCTTTCCAGTACTTAATCAATTACGAGCAATCCGTCCACAAGGTCCTTCCACCACACTTTTGGACACGACGACAGAGTTGGATTAGCTCCAATAGCATTTCGCCAGTACCGCAGCAAGAAGACAAGGCCCTGGAGATGTTGGGGCCATCTCGGCTAAAAAATTCAAATTGCTTGTAATGTGTGTTTAGGACTGTCCGAGTCCACACAAGCGTGAGATTCAAACAATCAAGGGCATCTTTGGCAAATGAGAATATTCAGAAATTTTCTCATTTCTAAAACTACTTGCCAAACTTAGAGCAAAATATTTTGCAGAAATATCTTCACAAATATTTTGAAGTGAAGATAAGTTTATCCCTAACTTGTACCAGCTATATTTTAACTATGTTACCGCGTCTTTTTAATTTCAAAATATTACAAAATTTTAAAATCATCTATATGGAATAATCTCTCTCTATAAAAATACATTAAACAAAAAATCAATTCAATAATCTATTTCTTCTTTTTTTCACAGCCACCCATAAAACTTCAAAAAATTTTAACATTCGGACAAACATACTACACACATTTTTCACTACATTTTCAAAACTTCCATAAAACTCTATCTCTCTATATTTTTCACACATCCAAAATTTTTAAAAGTTTCCTAAAATTTTCATTTGCACAAATAATAAATTTTAGCCTACTTAATTTCCCCCTATTTTCCGAACATGGACAAGATTGCAAATGGGTTCAAGAGAAATTCCTAATCTAAAAGAAGGATAGCTAAGCTTATGAGGTACTCAAAAGTAGCTATTAGGTTTCTAACTAATAGTATGTTATTAAGATCTTTTTTAATTTATAGTTTGGTGCAATTAGTTTAGATATAAACACAACATGTGGATCATACACAATTTAATTTTATTCATGTAAAATTTAGATAGTATGAGCTCTACCTGTTGTATCTATTTTTCTTTTAATAATTTAATTCAAGTAGAAGATTATAGAGAAATAAGCTTATAAAGTACTTAGAAGAGCTATTAGGTTCCTAAAAACCTAATAATATGTAATTAAGATCCTCTTTAATTTTTCACTCAACACAATTAAATTAAAATAGACACAACAGCTGAATCTTACATAATTTAACTTAATATTTGGATAGCATAGTCTCTTTCTCTTAATAATATAATTCAAATAGAAAATTAAAAAAAAATCTTAATCCAATAATATCCGGCCGTTGGTACGGTATCCTCGTGGAAGCAATAGTGGCATCTCCCAACTTGCACTGCAGATTATGGTAAGCCACTTTGTATCAGTGATCCAGGCGGTCCAGCTCGTGCCCACCCAACTTAATGAATCCACCACATTTACAACTCCCTCTGTCTTTACGTGAACTTTGTTTTCGTCGTCCAACCTGTCAATCATCGGGTTGTAATCATATTTGTTGACTAATCTCAAAGAGTTGGAAGAAAATTCAGATCAGTGATTCTTACTTTTTGGTTAAAAATGAGAAGTACACTATTTGCTTTTTAATCTTTTCCACGAGGCTCGCAAACTTTTTGACCATCAATCTCGTTACCCTGTGGCCTTTTCATTGTTGGGTTGTTTCCCTTTACTTTCTTTTCCTTTGTCCAATCAAGGCGGAGTTTTCTTTTCCTTTCTCTTTTTTTCCCCCCCGTCGACTTTTCATCATCACAATTCCGAAGTGTTCTTCAAAAGTAAAATGTGCATCTTAACAGCTGCAATGCCCAGTGCATTTCGCCATCTCATACCCTTGACCAAATCAAAATATCTCATCGCAATCTAGTGGGAAACAACTCTAAACGCCTGGTCTTCTCCGTGCAGTACCAGCTTTGTTTGCAAACATGTAAGGTTATGTGTCTGCCAGGAAAAAACGAAAACCAAGAGGAACTTTAGAAACGAAACTACTGAATCCATTCCCCCTCCAGGCTCCAGTGCGCACTATAGAGTTGGGTGTGACCACTTTCTCAATCTCTGAACACATTTACAGATCCATATTCTCCGTTGTAAAAAGAAAAAGAAAAATAAAATTTCCCTGTGACATTACTCTAGAATATCAAATATCATGCCCGCTATTACCAAGCTGCAGAACGTTAGGAAAAGAAAAGATAACAGTAATATGTCCACGGAACCCAATAGGCAATAGATGTTCTATTTTATTTGAAACCTCTGCTTTTTAGTTTTAAGTACAATAATGCATACAGAGCTTGTTCCAACTTTATTTGGTCCAGTTTTCCTGCTTTTCCGGCCTTAAGGTCCTCGTTGTCGTCTTACCATTTAAGTACGTAGTGGTCGAGTTTGCAATCGAGCTGAAACGTACATGCAAACGTTGTTACACGTGGGAAACCTCCACTTAAGCGGGCATTGAAGTAGTTTTAAGCATCCACACCAGGACATGGAATCGCTTTTACATCCCAAATCTCTGAGGATTCCATCCAGCAAGTGGAACTAGAAAAGCCAAAGAATTTTTTTACCATCACGGCTTTAGAAAAACAGGGGACAAAGTCCTAACAAATTATGATCGTGCATCCTTAAAGTACTCCTAAGTAAGGTCTTCATCTGAGAATCTCTCGTCCGCTTTTTCGAATAATGAAATGGAATGTTTGTTGCCTTTGAAGAAAGCACAGATAAGAAAGGAGAAATTTGCAATGATGGTGTATTGCAGATTGAGGAACAGATTGGGGGGGATAAAACCAGATAATTGGGTCAAGGCTAGCTCCTTTGCATTATTGGAAAACATTGAGCTGGTTTCGTACTTTGGAGGGCCTAGAAAAGTTGGAAAAGCATATTCAATAATTTAATGGCCTCTTCTATATTGCAAACATCATTTCATGGAATTTAATCATTAGGACCTTCCCTAATACCTTCCCTCCATTTTGCTAAATCTTGATTCCAATATGAGCCAAAAGGCTTCAGTATCCAAAAAGTTCCTTACACTTTGGTTAAGAGACAGATAGCTGGCCCCCACCTTGTCTTTTGATTAACCTCCCATTTCCTCCACTAGCACTTGTAGAAAAGAAAAATCAAAATCTTACATAGCCACCCTCCACCGCCAACATCAATAATTTCCTTCTTTTCCCTTGTCCATGCAAAAGTTTACATGAAACAAACGCAGGCGACTTTTAGGTATCATTCCAAGCAGCAAAAAATGGCAGGTGCGCCATGGAGACTGCAGTAGGCCTCAACTGAGCTGATGAGAACCAAGAACTAACACCAGTGGTGGCAGGGGTGACGAACTTGGAAGCTAAAGGGGGCTTTGCAAAGAGCATTGTAACGCCGGTTTTGTCGGGGCTAGCTTCTCTTGAGCTGCTCAAACTGGTAACCAGAGAAGAAGGATTCGAAAAGTGGGTGCTAAGTTTTCCAGAGTCGTCCGCAATCGCCTGGCCCGAGTTCGCCGAATCTATGCCAATAAGATCTTGCAGGGCCATTGAGAAAGAGGCATTTCGATAGTTAACAGGACTCATATTTTTCTGAGGATCAAGTGACTCAACATAGGCGTTCGGCGTTTGCTGAGGGGACGGGTACAAAGCCATCTTCCACTCTGAGCCATTCCCATTGCTATTTTCAGGTTGATTGGTCTCCCCACCGTTCTGCATTGATGGGTTACAGTCAATGGCCTCAGTTCTTGACTCCGCAACTTTGTTTCGCCTGGCCAGTTCCCCAGCAAGTAGAGTATTGCTGGCCATGATCCTTTCCACGTCGTATCTGGTGATGTCAAAGTTGGTGACAGCATTTACCCCGCGAAACTTGATGGCAGCTATATCATAAGCTTCGGCTGCTTCCTCTTGGGTGCCTAAAATTTTGTTTAGGTAGGAAATAATTATATAAAACCACATTGTGAAGAGCACAGAATGTAGCCTTTAATCATGCAATTCAGTTGGAAATCCTTTGGTGTCTTTCTATCATACCTAAGAGGAACAGCCTTAAAAAAGCTAATTCTTAAAGCCTCAAAGTAGAAATTCAGCCTTATAAAAGCATCACTATTCACTATATGGCTGGAAACAGATGTCATAGACGAGTACTTTCAAATTTCTTTAAAGAACTAGCTACGGTCAAACAACTAACCAACCCAAAGAGTACCCACTAGAAAAATTGGATAGAAACAGTCTTGAGGAATTTTAAAAAAAAAAAGGCATGAACTTACTGAACGTGCCGAGATAAAGGTCCTTGTTCCCTGCAACTCTGCCAATCCGAGCCTGCCATCTACCATGCTGGTGATGCCTGCAAAAGAACTTACAATAAGAAAGACAACAAAAACCAGAATACTAGATGCAACGAGCTATTTTTCTATCCACAACCAAAACCAACCTTGTCACTCCTCGGTACATTGAAGCACCCCGCGAAAACCCACTGCTTTTCCTGCAAAGCAAAGGAACAAACAACGTGGGAAACCTTCCATAATAAACGCGGAGGCACCGGCAACAGTACACAGAAATAACTCAGCATCTTACCTCCTCAAGTGAGCAACATACTCCTGCCGGCTCATGTTTTTCATTTCTTCCAGTTCTACCCGGTAGTTTTCTAGCTGCCAAAAAGCAAGAGAGTGGGACTTCAGCACTCGGAAGCCCCAAAACAATGAGACATAAGGGTTGAATATTACCGGAAAGTTAATGTGGGTTGATGGTCCCCAGTACTTAAGGGCCGCAAGATCATAAGCCCTTGCGGCTTTCTCTTCCATGTCATAACCCCCTGAGTTCACATGTGAAATTCAAATAAGTAAACATAATAACAAGATATGCAAATATTTTCATTCCTCTCTTTTCACGAGGAAAAATAGCTTACCCAGATAAACTGAAATTGACATGATTCGATTGAAATGGCATCCACCACAGGGACGAACATAGCAAGCATCAATTAATTACAAAAGTCAGAACGTCAACAGGAAGGACGAAGAATCGCGGCCAGAAAAGAAAACTACCAAACAAATACTATGAATGGCGGTAGTTTTATTGCACTAACCTTGCCGTCCTTTCCTGGTTTGACCTTCCTTCTTGCAACTGTTATCCCACAGATGGGCCTCATATCTACCGGTCCACCTGTGTCTGGTGGAGGTAAATTGGCAAGGGGTTACTTGGACATTCAAAGAAGCAAAACAACTAACGCTCTCCCAAAATACATGACAACAACCGCGCCAGATTGAGGAACAACAAATGCTACGACAGAAGACAATCTCACAAAAGATTTGAGGAAAAAAATATATCCACTGCAAACCAAATGCTATCATAGAGAAGACCTTAAAGTAAACTGAAGGGGAAGGGACCAACCTTGTAACACCTCTATACTGGGATGTTCTCTGACCAAATGTGTCAATGGACTTCCTATGTACAGGCTGCTTCTGAGCGACTTTTCCAGGACCTCTCTTTTTTGTTTCCATGGCACCACATTCTGTTCCAGTAGGTGATATCTGCCTCGTAGCGGTAACACAGCTAGACTGAGACCCGGGACTCATGGACAAGGTGAGAGACTGTAAATCACCACAACCGATTGCTCTGACAGACCCAGAAGCTCCACCATCATCAACCACGTTGCTAGTCATCTGCTGCGCCAGGGCATGATGAGCGGAGTACTGCCTAGCCACCCAGTTTTTCAGGCAAGGGATCACATCATCTGTCATTTGAGGGACTTCGATATTACTCTCTGCAATATGGGTCTCCTTGGATTCTTCTTCCAATGGTGGTTGATAAATCCCGTGGCAGGGAAGCCCGCCATAGTATGGGTGGCTTTGAACTGGAATCTGTTGATGTTGCCTAAATGGCTGTTGAAGGAAGTCCACGGAATGCTCCCTGGTGGTCTCGGCCCCAGAATTCTGGTTATAATAGATGCTGTCTAAACTAAGAGCCATTGCTTCTCTTTCATGGCTTCCGTACTCGTGGGTTCCCATACTTGCACCACCCAGAAAGTCCTCCAGCTTTGGAGAGGAATTTGGCACCATCCCTTGACACAATAAGGTGAACATATAGGAATCTTAGATTTTAAAGAAACACTTTTGGAAGCAAGCAACGAAGTAAATAACATAATACACTAAAGCAAACCTTCTTGTTGTGATCTACTCAGAGCTTCCATCATACAAAGAGACCCATCTGACTTTAGTGGCATGACCGACAAGGGCGAGGAAAAACCACTAGTATCTCCAACCATGTAACATATTCCAGAGCTGTTGAGGTGTGGAGAAAGGTAGAAGCTGGTAGGAACAGCACTGGAAACAGAAGCAGAAGCCTGGCCTGGATGATGGTACTGTTGTTGGTGATGCTGAGGGTCGGAAGTGACCTCCATTTTCATGTGGGGTGCGAGCGAGAACCCCAACCAGTTATTATTGGTTCCGTTATTATCATTCATGGACTTCATCTCCTCACGCCTCTCCGTCTCTCTCTTCCTTTTTTTTTCACTTCCAAAGGTTCTTCTTAGTTGTATCCCTCCTGCTGGAAGGCAGCTCAATCATTGGGAAACACATAAGCTAATCATAACAAAATCTCCTGCCTCTCTTCATCTGAAGACTTGGGTTTTGTTCTCTAGCTACAGAACTCGTATGAAGAGCTTTATCCACCAGCGAAACACTTCCTTCTATGCAATCCCCACAATCTCTCTCTCTCTCTGAAGTGAACACTACTGCTGCCTACTGGTCTCTTTAAACTAAACAAAAAGAACGAATTTTAGCAAGCAATGCTGGGGAGCACCCCTGCATTCCATAGGGATCTGTGAACATGAGAAAGACCACGTCTTTTGCTTTTCCTCTCACCTCCCTCTTCCCCCTTTGCCCTTTTCTTAAACCCTACAAAAAACCCGGATCCAATATAGAACCAAAACTCTTCTCCAACTCATAAAATCCACTCCCTGGTTCCTAAATGCACCCCGCAAGTCCTCTTATTACCCAGAGAAGACCGGAAATTATTATAAACTCCTCTCTCTTTCTATCCCTCCCTGTGTTTCTCAACACGGTCGCAAGTTGAATCTAGTAGATGCGCAATGGCCAATAGGGTGAGAGTGATCTAAAGTGGTCAGATTGGCCACAACCTATTTGCTTTTATTTTCAGAGTCACAGGCCTTAGATAGATTTGACGAGCAGGACATCTGCCCCATCCAGTCACTTCATACAGTACAGCCTTCTGTGCAACTCTGCCACTAAAAAAAGGATCCAATTTAAATTCTAAGGTTTACTTTTGCTTTCATCTTAAATACACCAAGAATTTTGGTTCCCAGCTTTCAATTTGAAAAACCAACAAAGACAAACCTCTAATGTCACGACCCACTGCGACTTTAAATGGGTCACAGCCCATCATCTAACGTTTATTTGGAAAAAGCAACGATGTTCTCTGTGGGTCATCTCATCTGAACTCTACTGATCTTGAGCTTTAATTTTCTGACAGTGGGCTGTGACCGTCATTTTTTTTATATGAACTCATCGTCTATGATGTTAGACTGATTGGGAACAAAAGACTGAATGATTGTAATAATTCTCAAGAAGCCATAGCCCACTATTTTCGTTCAGTTTATTGGTTCCAGTCTCGTTTATGCAGGTAATTAATATATGGTTGTTTTAGGAACCAGGAAAATCCTATGCCCTTAATTACCCAGAAAAAAAAATTCCTATGCCCAAAAAATATTGGATATGCTTCGCTAAAAGGAAGCGGAGAAGAAAATAAAATTATGGGACGTTAATAAAAATAAAGAATGTATCCTTTTTTTTTTTCTTCTAAGCAAAATAAAGAATGTATCCAGTTAAGCAAGATGAGAAAAACATAAATAATGATAACCTGGGAATTAACTATAGCCATGAATGTATTTGCTCTTTTCAGGGCCATTTTTAGCAACTGGTTCAAGCGTCGTTAATTTGATTATTATCTAGACAGATTGTTAAATTTATGTTTGCAGAATTACTCGCATAAATTCTATGAGAAATATTACATATAATTTCTTTTTTCTTTTTTCTGTCACAAAAAAACCCATGAGAAATATAAGAGAACATCTTAGGAGTTTTCCTTAATTTAGATAGTCTTTAGATAGTCTTGCGAATCTGTAACACGAGGAATAATACAAAAACTAAGGAACTTGGAGGATTTAAACTTTGGCTAACAAGAAAAAGCATCTAAGGTGCTATTTAGGTGCCCAAGGCCTTTAGTTAGTGATGCATAATCTTCATTAACTTTATATAAAAGCAAGGGGATGTAGTCAACAACTGCTTCCAGACAAAAAGAGTGTAGTGGGTCTGTGACAAACTTGATATATTCCAAGTGATCGATGAGCAAAGGGCCCCGGCCGGAGACAAGCTTTTGGTGGAAAACGTATTTTATTTTCCATAATGCAATAGCCAATACTAATCCGTGTGTAATTTACTTTCACCTCGTGTACGTACTCACGAATTCTGTGGATGCTCTGTTTTCTCTTCGCATGTCCTCAGAATTAATTGTTTTATAATCGACGGCGAAACTTTTAGAGTACGGTAGTTAGCAGTACTCAAGGAAGATTTTTTTTTTTTTTTCCAGTCACGTATTTGTTATTCAATTAGGCAGCTGTTTTGCGGCGGAGCTTGATCTCTTATCCATCTTTTTGAGTCGTCTTCATCTTCTTCTTCTTCTATTTACTTGTTCCATGTTCTGCTTATTTGTTTAGACTACATGTCGTTTATAAACTTTCGTCATCTATTTGGAGGTAAAAGGATACTTTGGTGCAGAATGTAATGGCTTTTTGGCAGGTGTTGTTTTGAGTTGTAGTTTGTCGGGGGCCAAACAAGGACGTAACCTCCACCAGTTCATCTATGCTCCCATTTTCTGCGTCTGGAGCACTGCTTGTCGTCCATATATATCACTCAAATCAGGAATTAACGATGAATGGAGAATCCGTGTTTTATCATTGCTTACTCTCGATTGTGTTCTTTTTTGTGCTGTCAAAATCTGCCTTTTGCTATTCCTTTCCCCTTTTTGCTGTACGCTGCAGGGAGTTGGTAACATTATTCCCGAGTCTTGTAACTTATTGAGGTTTCTTTTTCCAGTGGAAATGTTGCATGCAAATGTGCATGGAAGTAGATCGTGGAGACAGAATTTCTAATGTGAATCATAATGTTTTGAACCATGACACGAAGACTGAGTTCAGGAGGGAAAAGAAAGTACCGAAGCGTGTGGGTGCATAGAGGTCGGAAGATTTTATTTATACAGCAATGATGAGTGAATCCATCATCACTAGTAGAGACCCCACAAAGTTTTTGTTTGCTTCTTTTTTCTTTTCTTTTTTCTGCCCTTTTTGTGAGGGAAGGGTGGGACTTGGGAGGATAAAATGCATGCACTCAGTAAAGAGCTCCGGTCTGCCTCTCAACAGTCCACTTTCATCCTTTCATTTTCACCAGCCTTTTAGGTAAGAACTAAGAAGCTAATGGCCCTAATGGGGGTTGTTACGCGGTGCTTCTTTCCTTCTACCTCCTTTGTCTCCTTTTGATTTCTCTTCAGACACTCAGACCTCACCACAGCCTCGTGGCCCAGGCTGCTTGCTAACACGTATCAAGATGGAGGGCCAAGCAGTTACTTTGGACTTCGGCTGTCCGGATTTGCGGGTGGGTAACAGAGAGAATGCCAATAGCGGTAGCTGTCTAGTGTCAGCTGCCTGTCCACCTCACATATCAAACCTTAACATCAATTTTTTTTTCTGTTTCTCGGCAAACCTTACATCAAGTTCTGTTGATGAAGAGACTAATAATTCAAGTATTTACCAGCAGTGAATAAATGATCTAGCCATATCATATTCATCGGCCTGTTCTCAGACGCTGAGAAATCTCCAGTTTTTATTTAATTCTGAGCAACGTTTAGACATAACGAAAGAAAAATAAATGCTATCCCCAAACGAGTCAAAATTTGTAGTTTGAGAATTCAATAGATTGCCAGCCAAAGTGGGTAAAAGATAGTTTACAGCTTCCCCTGTCCACTGGCTCTTTTGAGCGCGGTGTTGGAGGCCATAATGCGAGCCCCACTTCCACTTTCTTTCATTGTGGCGCCAATTTACATCGGACAAATTGTTCGGCCCGGTATTTTCTGTGTTTAAATTAAGACTCTCTCTCAATCCTGAGGCCCAGCCCGCAGAGGCATACAGAGAGAAAATTTAATGAGGGAAGAAGTTATGAGAATCACGTGGGAACACAAAATCCAAACAAAATCTAGAGAAAGATCACGGAATTTGGCCATAATGTCGGGCCAACAGAAAGAAAACGGATCAGAAGATCACTGGATGATGGCTACCCAACTGAGAAGGACAAAATAGCTGTGAGCCTGTCTCAGTGTTCAGCGTGCGCCGTTGAAAAATTTGCCTCTCAAGCCCCATTTTGCTTTATGACTCCCCTCCCCCTCCCCCTCCCCCTCTCTCTTTCTTCGTTAAGGTTCCCTAAGCCTTTCAAACCCTGCACTCCGCATACATACTCACCATTTTCTACTTGTAACTATCCTCTCTGTTTCACACTCTCAGCCGGAGATGACATGTCAAAATCTCAGCCCATTTGTCATGTCCCTGTCACCTTAGATTCTTTCCCTCTCTCTCTCTCTCTCTCTCTCCGCTTTTATTTCTTCAATAGAGCTTCCTTCAACTAGTGACTTATTTTGGCACTGTTGAACTAGCTTCCTTTGTCATAAAAGAAGAAAGACCTATAAGAGAAACATAAATAAGTAAGCTGCAACTCTTAAAGAGCATTCAAACCTTGAGCAAAACAATAGAACTAGCAACATCCTAAGACACCGCCCTATGGTCTTCTAGTTCCCAAAAGAATGATAGATATTAAAGCCTATAGTTGGAAGAATTCAAAGCATTAGATCTTCCTCCTTAAAGGGGTTGGACCGGTTGGAGAGCTCTTCGCTCCATAATAATTCACGCACTTGTCACCATTCGCTTAGTACAAAAGGTGCTGTCATTATGAAATCCTACATTAGCCTAAAATGTCCATCTTTTTTACGTTCCTATTTCAACGTTAATGGAACCAAGCTGTGAATAGGATGTTTCTATTCATGGTGTTGTGAGTTTTTAAGGAGCAAACATGTTCTGACTTTGCCAGGAATGTCATGAAAAAGAAAGGGAAAGTCATTCCCATACCCATCTTTGAATCTTCTTTCACAGTGGTGGACAAGAGGGCATCTCTTAGCCCGACGAGTAACCATGTCGAAGGACCTTTACCCAGCATACATTAGTTGAAAGCTCGACCTAATGAGAAGAACTCTGCTTCCATAACGCAGTTAAAGCAACATATATGCAGTAGGGTCTAAAAGCAAAAAGCCAGATTGTACCATTTTGAGCAGTATCTGCCAATAGACATACGTTTCAGAGATGGCTCAGAAAAAATGAAGATATCCAATACTTTAATATAGGGTTACAGGTCTACGGACAGGGATTTGATGTGGGATTGCGCAGGTCCTAAACATCATTGCATAGAGATAATGTTGTTATTAGGTGATGATAGCTCCGCTGCATGTATGACTGATGGTCAATCATCGCTTTAATTAGCTGCGCAAAAACTCCTCGTCCGCAGCACATTTCTGGCTCATCGGACGGCTTAGGTAGCTAATCGATCTCTGTTGTGACGGCGATAGGTAGTCTATCGCGGAAAGACTGACCAGTCTAATAACCCAGACCTAAACTTAACTGTCCACGTAGAGAGGGACGTCCAATCGGTTAGCATTACAGATGATGTAAGAAATGTTATTCACTTTCTTTTTTTTCTCCTGAGCAGGAAAGTTATCCACTCGGGCCTTGAGCTAAAAATACTACTCCTTTTCTTCTAACCGAGCTAAACATACTACTCCCTGTTTTTGTAAGGCCCCCCGCCCACGCCCATACGGGACACATTTTTGGCTGGCTTATCTGTTCATTCTTTCTCAAAAAAAGTGATTGGCCTTTTTAGTGTGAAGTTTGAGTAGTGCCCAGACAGGTCACTCCCTCAGCCTAATACGCCCGTGGCCTCAACAGACCCATAGAAAACGCTTGGTCCATTACATGCGACAAAATGAGGCTTTGTTTTCCCTGTTCGATTCCACAGGGAAAGATGGCCCAACATCGAAGTATCCATTGCGTTGTTCGGCCCTGAAGCGGAGACTTCCTACCTGAGGAATGGGTGGAGCAACATATTTCCAGATATGCTTCGCAAGATATCAGCCGTAGTTAAAGAGCTTCTGCTGGGGCAGAAAGTCAGGAGCACGGCATGCTTGGATGCTGCTCATCCATATCTGAGGGGTGTTTGTTTGCCAAAATTTCGAGACATATTCCTGTAATTTTGAAAATCTTTATTTTATTGAAATTTATTAAAATTTGTGAAAGGTGAAGTATGTGGGTGTAAAAGTTAAAAATTTTAAAGTGTGTTTGTTTTGCTGAAATTTTCATGTCCTAAAATATTGGAAAAACAAACGGTACCCTGATCTCACGTTACCCATTGAATTATCTTTAACCTGATACGAATCTAACTATCCACCATCCGCTGTAAATGCATGGTTGTTTGATTCTCTCGATCTAGTAAGGAGAATATGCATGCAGATAGTTTATCGATGCACTTATATTTCAGCTATTAATCTTGTCTAGCATACCTTAAAACAATTCCCATCCTCTGTATCGCGATTTCATCTGCTGGAAACATTACAGCAATGGCCCTAAAATTCTACAATTTTATGCAATATCCTAAACTAATGGTTCGTGAAGTGCGCTTCTCCACACTTTCTTATTCTCCAAGAGCCATCTATGGCCATAACGTTTAAACTAAGATGTAGACGACTCATTTATACGAGTTCCCCAAACCTGGAAGGCCAATGGCTGCCTATATATCTCGGTATCTCGCCATGCTCCACTCTTACCGTAGAAAGAAACAGCTCGTCACCACAGCACTCATTCACCCCCCCTTCAACTTCTTAAATTTTACTTCCAATTTTTATACTTAATCACCATTTTGACATCTGAGATGAAACAAATGTTTAAAAGGAGAGACTAAGCAAGAGTTATGGTTCTAAATCAAGAAACAAAAATTTGTACCCAGTAGATATCTATTAAAGATATTGTTCGCTTGGTATAATACAGCACATAAGGTATAAGAAGCGAGTGAAGAAATGAGAAAACTGAGGTCTAGGTTGAGGATCAGATGGTACAAGAACAAAGACAAATGCTTTCATCATTACCATCTGCGTACCAAAGACGAAAGTAACTGCAACAACAACAACAACAACAAAAATAGCTTTCTATCAGGAATCAGTACAACACAGTTTTTGGAGAAGGACAGACCAATTCCTAAGAAACGAACAAAGAGGCAACATCGCCTACTAGATCTACATTTAATAAAAACTGCACTAACAGCTATAGCATAGAAAAGATTTGGCAGGAAACTGATGGATTACTTGACTGTCAAAATATAGAGCGGGAAGGTAGAGGACAACAGGTAAAGCCATAAAGCTTAATCATATCCCTTCAAGAGTCTTCCATTTCCCAAAACCCACGCTTAGAGAGCACGAGGACAGGGTATTTTTTGTGCTCAGAACCCAATTGTCGTTGGAAGGGCCATTATCTAAGCACAAACATACTCTATTCCTCGTGCTATCTCATCAACTAACCAGGACAATGTATCAACTCCTCAGCAAAATTTCCCTCAAAGAAATTCATCTTATAGAGTTCCAAGCATACAGTGCACCACATTAGAACCCTAGACAAAAACACATACAAACTCTTACCATAAAGCAATTCGTTTGTATAAAAAAACTCACCCAGTCTATCCTGCATTGATCGTTTACAATCTACGGGTAACATTAGCAAATGGATTATGCAGGAATTCTTTCAATGGACATAGCAAAAAGCTATTACACAAATTTCAATATGCTGTTTAAGCAGAAAGAGACTTCCATACCTCAAATAGTTCAAATGGGTTGCCACGACGATATACATCATTCTTCTTGCTCTTATCGTTGGGAAGAATGTTGTGCAATAAAGCTCTCCATCCAATGAGTAAAACAGCAGTACTCCCCATTGTTACTATTACAAAGTTATATGGTGGGAAATGGCCCGATGTTGCTGCCCTTACGACTAATCCTAGCTGACATAAATGTCCAACAGAAACAGGGTTTCAACAGTTGCTTTGTTCGCTTAATAACAAAAGAAAAAAGCCTATGAAGAAGTATATGTGGATCGTGTGCTACAAAGAACAATGACAATACTTAAAATATCTTCAAGAACATATGAACCTCTAGGGGGTCCAAATACTGAATGCAACTAGTATGAATGGTAACAATCTAAGTAGACCTATGAAATATAGCAATACGAACTTGTACTCTCTCTAAACAGCAAAAGGGACACTTCATCCTAAAAACAAACATCATAACAAACAGCCAATCAATTTTAGTGGGTCTCCAAGAATGAACATGATCACCAATGCCACAGAGAATAAACTATAGTTGGACTTCTACATAGGGAAGATCATAAGTGGGATGTCACAAATGACATGGAGTAAGACACGATGAGTGGGACGGCATGAATAGCCTTGGATTTCTACATCTGGAAGATCACGATAAGAGGGATGTCATGAATGCGATGATGAAGTTGCAGGCACGAAGAGCCCAAAGGCTCCATAATTCAAGAAAACTCTTCCCTTCTAGCATTCGCTTGTTGAATCTTTATGTCCCTACAGCATCCACCAAGGTCGTTCTATGCGAGCACGTTCGGTTTCCTTCTTTGGCATTATCTATCCATAATTCATGACGATTCCTATTCCCGCGTGGAAAAAGTTAGGTAGTAAAGACTAATAACACATGAACGTTACCGGAATTCCCAGAGCCCACGACTTGGCAGCGGCAATGACGGCCTTCGAAAGACCATTCATTCCACGGCCATCCTCCGCGTAACCTCCAAGGAAGTAAGCACCCAAAAACCACCCTGATAAACCGAATTAATTTCTTTAGTTTGATAACAATTCAGTAGTAGATATAACCTTACTTCGTAGAAATTCAAGCCAATCTGACAATAACAAAACGCACCGGCAATAAAGGGGTCGGCTGTGCGCAGCGTCTCAGTGTCAAAAGCACGGAAACCGTGACTGAACCTCCCAATCGCAGCGAACAAAAGCAGAGCCAGAACATCCCCACCCGCAAGTAAAGCTACCCGACTAAAAAACATGACAAAACCCAATTCTTCGAAATAAATTCGCAACGAGAAAACACCAAAAGAATGAAAGAGAAACAGAGCTTTGAAACTACGGTACCCCCATTTGTTTAGGCGAGAAGAACAAGAAGCGGGTTTCTCGAACTGGATGACGCCCTCCAAAGGAACATTTTCCTCACCAACAAAAACGGTTTGTTGGTCATCCGAAAAGGGAGGAGGGGTGGTGGTCGGGGAGGAGCTGGAAATATCTTGCTTGGTTGCGAGAGTGAGATTTAAGAGGGGTCTGGAGCAGAATTTGGGCTTCCGTTTGGAGAAGAGGAGAGGATTTGGATTATTGAATTTGGGAACAGGAGGGGAGGCGAGGGAACATCTCTTGGCCGATAGAGCTCCTCTGGGAGCTTGGCTTAGCACAAGCATTTCTTTTTTTTTTTGCGTCTTTTCATTTTTGTGCCCAGGTTTGGTGTTTTATGCTTACACGCCCACAGGCTCATTTATTACGCCGCAATTTTCCCTTTTTCTTTTATTTATAGAAAACTAAAAAATGAAGCAAGATTCTCTTTTGGGTAATTACTTTGGAGCCAGATCTCTTATCTTTATCTTCTTTTCGGATAAAGTGAAGCTGTGTTTTTTTCCCCCTCGCTGCAAGTTCATTTCTTCTCTGCACAAGCATTGCGATCAAAACGTGAAGCATTGTGTCTTATTGTCGGTTCGCAAGAATCGACAATAAGAGAAACAAGAACTCTCCCCAGCGCAATGATTTCTTTGTTTTTTTTTTAAAAACTTCATGGGACACTGAGCTTGGGGTTACATTTCCAAGTAGAGTTAACTGAAATGTCATGTGTGATCGTAAAACACGAACAAGGTATTCGAAACTCAAAAAGAGCACAGACTACACTATGCTAGGCCTAAAACACACCTCCACGTCACAGTTTCTCACATTCAAAAGCTCCTATAATACCTCGCATGGTTGTCTGCATCTACCAGCTGAATCGGATGCATTCCCAGTTCCCACCAGCCTTCTCTCAAACAATCATATAGTGGGAAAGATCCATTATACGTTACCCTCTTGCTTTCAAAACGAAAAAACACAAGTTATAAGCAATATGGTTATGGTTGAATTTGTACACTAGTGCCCTTGATTGAATCGTCCATCAGATGAGGGCAAGAAGTCGTGTTGAATTTGGAGCATTTCAAGAAATTTTTAGAAAATAAGTGCTTGCTTTCGTTCCCATCCACATAAAGGTGATACAACTGTGGGTGAGGTCAATAATGCTGCATAAAGAAAAGCCCTAAAACAGTCCTCTCGACTAATTTCTTTTTTTTCAACTTTCCTTTCGTATCAATGCACAGACAGCACAAAAAGCATTTACGAAGATGCAAGTGCGTTAGAAGCAACTTCTGCCAATGGCTTCACCATTCTAGCATGCACGTAGACAAGCTAAGTAGTGAAATAAATTGACTTTTGAACACCTTATATTACAGAAGACGCAATCCTGTACCAATGAATCACTAAGGCTAAAGGCTGGGCAGAAAGCGGCATGTCAAGTAAACAATGATGTTGGTCTATCTTCAATGAAAAATGAGGATAATAAATGCCTAGCTCGACCAGCAAACAAGTTTACTAACCATACCCACCTAAACGATGCAGAGCATCCAATTAGAATAACCTATAACTACAATTACCTACAGGGTAAGGCTCAAATCATCCATCCCAACTCCTCCAGTTCTCTTCCCTTCAAACACAAAGAGAACATCCAACTTTACCCCAACAACCAAGGTGGTGTCTTCTCGGCCAACACATGTTTACTGCCACTGAGAACCTGATTCAGTTTCCAATTCACCTATCCGACCATAACCCCCTGCAGCCATGTCCATGACTCCAACCCCACCACTCGAGTATGTAGGGGGAATACAAGCACTGCCGTGAGGCAATGAGAATGCCCTTGCACCAGGGCCATACCAAGCACTTCTCAGGGGGAGCGGAGCAACTCCAGAACCAACACTAACGGATCCTCCTGGAGAATACCAACCACCATAAATGCTTCCTCCATAAGGAAAACATCCACCACCACTAAAACCATGAAAAGGTGCGTAACCAGGTAGAATCCAGTATCCAAAACTATAAGGAGGGTAACATCCAGGAGACCCTCTTCTGCCCTCAACTCTTGTGGTAAAACCAGTGTCACTACTGTTATTTGCCTCTTTTGGCACGGCCCTCTTAACCTCCACAAGCCTTCCATTCAGCTCATGAAAGCTATTCAGTATAACCTTCTCCACAGACTCCTCTGAATCAAAGGTGACAAAGCCAAAGCCCCTAGGCCGTTGGGTTGTGCTGTCATGCATCACCACTACGTCTGTTACCATACCAAACCTTTCAAAGTAATTCTTAAACTCCGCCTCAGTGAGACCTGCGGATAAACCCCCTACAAAAATCTTCTTGGTCCTACACTGATTATCCCCATTGTCAGAACCACTGCTCTTTGGCAATGCCCTATTCTGTAGCTGGTTTTGATGTTGGTGGTGTTCACTTCTGGGTATTGCTTTTTTCACTTCTACCTATATAATCAGGGAAATTTAGTCGTCAATTCAACAACCAAGAAAATATATACACATACCGAAATTCTGTTTGGTTTCTGGGAAATTGTTCTGCAATAAAGGTGAGTGGCAATTTGAATCTCAAGATGCGAAGCATTGAAAAAAAAAGAAAAAAAGAAGAAAAACGACTCGTTTCACTCAATGGGATTCAGTCATCCCAACGAATTGGGGCCTAACGCGAGCGTATCTTCAAGAACACCAAACAGGGAATTCGCGTCACTTTGGATAAAAAAAAAAAAATAAAAAAAAAAGAGAGAGAAGAAAGAGAGAGAGATAGAGAGAGAAGAGAAGAAAGAAAACAAAAAAAGAAGTTGAAGAAGAAAAAAAATTAACCCGACAATCCGAGGTTTTCTTTTTCTGTCGCCCAAAGTATGAAAAGAAGCCAACCTCCATTGATTGAGTATTTAATGAGAAAAAAAAACAATGATGAAATGAACTAACCCCAATGACATGCGAGTCTTGTAGGGCTTTATCTGCAGCAGACGAGTCAGAGAACCAAACAAATCCAAACCCTCTGGGATTCTTGGTGATCCGGTCTTTTGCAATCAGTGACCCCAACACTGTTCCGTACTTTTCAAAATGTTTCTTCAGAGTGTCTTCACTAGTCACGCGAGAGATCCCTCCAACAAAGAGTTTGGCTTCGTCAGAGTCCATTGAGCAGCACCTAAGAAAAACCCTAAAACCCTAGAACAGAAATAGAGAGAGAGAGAGAGAGAGAGAGTTTTCTACTTCTCCAGAGTTTCTGCCGTGAGCAGAGACTCGGTCAACAGACTCAATACAAACATTTTAAAAGTTCTATCAGGTAAGTCAAAAGGAATATTGATAAGTGGCAGCTACGGGGTGGGCTATTTGATTTGCGGCACTTCTCGTTGATTGAGTGTTTATATGGGCCAGGCCCATCCTACTTCTCTCGTGTCTTGATTATCGAGCCTGGAACTGAAGAGCAAAGTTCATATTTCTGCCAGCTCTGTCATCACAAGCGCCGACAAGTACAAAACAAGTCCAACTGTTCCCCAGCCTTGCTTTTTTTATATGGTCTGACTTCTGGGAATTTAAAGCCTTATGCATGGGCCTTTACCTGTTATTTTCTGGCTCTTTTCTCCAACAAGAGCTAGGCCATTCTTCCATTCTTCTTCTCTTGGGCCTAAAGCCCCTCAAGAGCCTTTTTATTTCATGCCATTATATAACCTTTGACAAGGAAAAACGAAAAAAAAGTCCTTGTTATTTTTGTGTGTGGTCAAGTCTAATAGCTAGTTTATGGAATTTAAAACCAGAAGCACTGTCAAAACTGGGAATAAAGGCGGAATTGTATGTATAGGCCAGCAAATACCATGACACCAAATTCTTCTTGCCAGAGGCGGATCCCCCCAAATTTTTTGAAAAAATCCATATATTGGGATTTTGGAAAAAATTTCCCCCACCTAGTTATCCTGCCCCCCAATTTTTTTGAAAATTTGTTCATATCTATACAATTTTTAAGAAATTTAGTTAATATTAAGAAAATTGATTAAGGAATTTTGAAAAATTCTCCCAAGAATTTTGAAATTTGAAATTTTAATTCAACTTCTAGCTTTTCTACGCAAATATATTGCTTTGGGATTTTAGAAATACAAAATCTCAGGTTTTTTTTGAAAGACGGTTTCTAAAGTTGAAATTTTCATTTTGAAGCAAATATTCTCTTTGAAGTTTTTGGAGTTGAAATTTTCTTTTCAAGGTAAATATTGTTACCTTTTTTTTAGACTACCGTCATCTCTTTCATCAAAATCAAAATTTTTGAACTTTTGAAGGACCACTTTTCTTTTGAGGACAAACTGTTTTTCTTTTACTCTTAATATTTTATCTCTTTTAAGACACAGGAGATTCTATTGAGCAACTTTTAGCATAAAATAATTGATAGATGATTTTTATTCTTTAAAACATCTAGAAAATTTATAAATCATAAGTTTTGTGCATTTTATTTTTTGATGTATCTAAATTGAAGTTGCTATAAAATATTATGAGTATTTTTCTTTTGTTATAAGTTACAATTCATATATAAAATAATATTTTTTTATTTTTTTAAATAATAATAAAAAATTATTATAACCTCATTTATCATTGGTTGGACTGACCTCTTCTTTCCGTGAGAGCACTTGACTCTATTAAAAAAAAAAAGGTTATATTATGTATTACTTTATAACGGGTGATGTTATCACATGTTCATCCCTTTAATTCAATTTAAAAAAAAAAAAAAAAAATTTGACGGTAACACGTACGAATTTTATTAGAATACCCTCGTTTATGACGGATAAATAGTCCCTCAACCCAAATCATCTGTGGCAGCTAATACATGCACACAACATGTTTTCTACTGTTGTTTTTTTGTTTTTTGTTTTCCTTTCTTAAAACCACTGAAACGAATGCCTCGATAATACCATGTAAACGAGCTGCTGTACTTTGCTAAACTTCTCTTAAGTAAGATTGGATCAGGGAGGAAGGAAAGAAACCAACCTGTCGCATAGTTTGTGCAGAGGGATTCAATCCCAAGATCTCCTCACATGCTGGGGTGCAGCTCAATGCTTAAAAAAGAAAACGAGTCGTTAATATAATTTGTAAGACTGGTCTTATGCGTGCGAATATTCGATAATCGCGCTCAAACTATTATTTTCAAGGGATATGTGAACATCAGAATCCCCGTTAATCATTTAACTAATCAATCTTTTCCTCTTTTTATATCTCTGCATGTGACATGGAGTTTTCAAAAACCCCAAGTTGGTCGCCGGCCCCCTACACAAGTGTTATGAATAATCTTATCACAATTCACGTAGAATCATGTGGCAGTAGCCTAATTGCTACGAGTTTTTGTTTTTTTTGTATGGGCGTTTCACCTTGTTAATTCAGATAAAACCCACCCGTTAACAGACAGTCAAGCAGAAAGCTTTACGCCACAAAGACAAAACTTTGCATTTCACTGCCTTGAGGGCATTTAGATCAAACCGGGGGCCCCAGATTAGAGGTATTAATTCTGATTAAATTAAGTAAGACTAGGGTGATGCGAGAGAAGCATCTTTAGGGGTTTTAGGTTTTAGTAGGATAAAACCCTTCTGGGGTTTCCAACCTAGTTGCAAAAACATCATGACATATAATACTCAAAGCTCTTCCGTCACAAAAGCGTTTCTTTTTGTTGGGTTCTGGGCCGTCACAATGGCCGAAGACAATGCTAATGGATGCCATAAGTGGAGCTCAAAGTCCAACCAGTTAATTTACTACTACCTATGATAAAGATAGCTCTAGTCTCTGCCAAAAATATGCATTGATTTGTTGGAGTTTGATCCGAGGGTTACCTGCATCCTCTGACCTAGAAGCGCTAGGTTAAAGTTTCGTATGCATCGAAATTTCCCTTTTTTTTTTAAGAGGTCTGGAAAGAAAGTTTTAACAGCCTTGCGACATTACAATCCACAGGGATGCAACGTATGACCCACGGGAAGACATGGCATGTGTAACCTAAATTATTAATACCAGTTTGAGCTAAATTCGTCGAACAAAATTTCAATACTCTCTAGTTTCTTCTACGAAGATACGACATAGTGGAAGGAGGTTTTAATATATCTAAATGCAGTATTATGTCAAAAGCCACTTTGCACAAAACTGATCATACAGAACTTCATTTTTCTAATGCAAACTTGGGAAACACAGGGAGATGTCATTCGGTTATTTGACACAAGTATTGCTTCTGTACATTTGTAAAGTTGACACTAAATATGGCAAGTAAAATAACTTTTTTTGAGCAAATAAAACAGAACCTCTTTTAAACCAAACAGGAAAAAATTAAAAAGAACAAGACATGCTTTATTTAATAAAATATATCAAGATATCATGTTGCCCAGTTGGTTCTAAATAAACACTTAGGACAAAAAAACAGAGTATAAAGTATGCCAACGTTGAGTTCCAAGCAGATTAATTGCTTCATGATCTTAGCTCAGGTTATGCTGGAATCCCGGACTGTTTTTTGTTCTATTTCTATACCTTTTCATAAGAAAAATAGTAGTCCGAATGCCGGTCCAGTTCTTGAGTGTAACGATCCAATTATAAGGTACAATAATGTTTAAACGAGAGCGTACTATACGCTCGAAGGGATAGTAGTTATGGTGGCTACGACTTCCAACCATCAATTTCTTAATAAGAGGCCAAGCACAGAGAGAGAGAGAGAGAGAGTACAGCGAATGAGGGGGGATGAACTGGATTATATAAGGAAAGACGGCCCTATCTAAAAAGCCAGCTTGGAGGCCGGAGGTAGCCTAGCTGCGTAGGTTTCTCGAGGAGACACCCAAATTGATGGCCCTACAGACCAGGACAAGGACAGGACAGGCATGGTGGTTCTTGAAGATTTAATTCTTTCCCTATCTTGACCGAGAACAAAAAGGTGATAAGACATGCCTTCGGGATTACACATTCTTCGGACTTGAAAACCCTATAGAAAATAGAGTCTTGTTTTTTATGCAGCTTAATAGCTTATGCATCGACACCCGTAATTTAATATTGTTCTCTATAGACATTGTTTTGAATGATTCGAGGTTGCAGCCGAATAAATTAAGCTATCCCTACACGATACGTTTCTGACCCAGTGTCCGCAAGCAAAACCATAACAACCCAGCATAAATTAAACAAAACAAAAACACACTAATTAGCGAAAGCTCATTGGTGTATTCCGGGAACTTCCCAATGCCATTGATGGATTCCTTTTCCTGGAAACTCATGCCACTGGTTTCTTCCTCAAACTCCGAGAGCGAGATGTAATCATGTCTTCATCCAAACGAATCAGATGCTGTTTTTTTACCCTTATTTTGTTTTTTTTTTCAGATCTACAAACCCTGACGTAGTTAAAGTTCACTGGAGGAACCAAGTCATCTCCTCGGTCAGCTATACTAAGCACATGGTGGGTGGACATCTTCCAACGGAATTAAGCAAAAACATTTTGTATTGAGAAAAAGCCATTACTCACGTGAGCTTCATGAAGCCCAACCGTGTGAACCTATGAATTGGTCGCCACCCCTCTAATTATTATGTTTCCGGTTCCGTTGGGCTTACGAGATATACATCAGTTTTCCTTGTCTTGCTGATTTAAGTCTTCAACGACGAAATTAAGCAGTCAAATATATATAGGGTTTTCCCAAGTGCACCCATGTGTAGTAGGACTGCGGGACCAAGGCTGAAGTTACACGCCTCCATATCATAGCCTGCAAGTCTTCCCCGCCTGGACCAATGTGTGTGTTGTAGCGCTAGGTAGAGGTGAGAGGTCGTGCAGCTGGCAGGAGAGGTTGGCCCTATGGGTTATTCTGTTTTTTCTGCTTTTTTACTCGTTCTGATCGGTCATAGAAACGAACGAGGTCAAAGGTGGTTCAACCATTACTTTTTGTGGCTCCAGAGAGAAAAAGGAAATGAGCACGAGTAACTGTGCTTATGACCCTATCATCGTCCAGGAGCCGCCGGCTATACCTTATGCTCCAGCTTTTAAGAGAAACTATATTCATGGTTACAAAAAGAGACGGACATCTTCCAATTTCCACGAACACCGGACACGGACAGAACAGCTAATTAATTGAGCCGAGATTGTTACTCGATGGAGGTTGGGACTCAATGAGAACATAATGTCGGATATTCGACTCGGAGAGTGTACCCTTTTTGTTTTTCTTTTTTTTCTCAGCTTTGTCTAACTCGTCCAGAAATATCGACTCTTTCCCCCCCCTTTTGGTTTTCTAGCATGCCCAGACCTAAGAAATTCCTCTACAAAGTGAGGCGAACTCTTCATAGATCCAGCAAATATATGTGCCGAGAGAGTTTGGTGACTGCAAAACACATGTTCCGGTCTTCCGAAAGATGAAAGGCGGTAGTTGCATGCTTTTGGCATTTTGCAGGCTGTTCGTGTTTTGATGCCTCGATCGATCAGGAGAGAGGCGTAGTGATGATGTACAGAGACTTTATACGAGGCCTCTCAGGACTACTGGCTTTCAGCTATCTAAGGGTTGCTTCTGTGATTCAATTAGCTGCCAAGCAGATCTGACTGCAAGCTTGCTTTGTTGTAATGCAGACACGTACGTACGTAGGACCCTCTACGTCATCATGGATGAGATTAAGATATGATTAGATAGGAGGTCAAATCCATAATTTTGGTGTTTACATGCAGAAATTCCTAATTGGAAAAAAAAAAAAGTCGACTCAAAACTTATTTTGATAAATTATCAAAAATTACAACTTATGTTACAAATAAGAATAAGAACGAAACCACTCCTTCAATCACATGAACTCATCAAGCCTACTACCTTACAAAAAGTAGCATCCGGAGTCAAAGAACTCCGTGCTCACAATGCAAAAAAATACTTGTTCTCTTTCCTTTTCAACACGTTACCTCTGTTCTCTTCCGAACAACGTCGTAACTTCGTAGGTTGATCAATGATTTGATCTTTATAACTTCGAATTCACACTGTGTGGTGTGGTTTGACTTCTTTCGTTGAAGGGAAAAAAAAAATACATTTTTCACGAGGAATTATTATAGTTTTTGCACTTTACACCTTAAATTATTAATTTTGACACATATAAACTTTTTAACTACAATATTTGACACTTTACATCCTTTTATCAACTTTTTAGATTAAAATAACGATAATGTCCTTGACCCATTTTACATATATTAAAGATATTATTATCAATTTATTAATTTCTTAAGGGTATTATTGTCAAATAAAAGGTGCAAAGTGTTTACTATTAATAGTTTGAGGGTATAATGTGTCAAAGTGTATAATTTAAGGTGTAAAATATCTAATATTAGTAATTTGAGATGCAATATTTTAAAAATAGTAGTTTAAAATGCAATATATTACTACTTTAATAATTTATGAATGGAAAATTGTACTTTAAAAAAAAAAACTTTGATGCCATTGGGCCGCAGTCGTGGGTATTAAAATTCACCCTTAACGAACCGGAGTGGTACAGGATTCTCTCATAAGCCCTCTTTAAAACTGAGATGGCCTAAAAGATAAATGAAAAGAATATGAGAATTGGAAAAGAAAGGAAAAATCTGAAACGCTGACAGGGAGGGAAGCTACGGACGCAGACGAAATCCGCAGTGCTGGATAGCAATGAACCGAAAATATCAGTGGTTGGTGGACCCGCCAGCTAGGAAGATGGCCACTGAAGGTGACGCGCGAATGGGGACAAAGCACGAAAGGTAGGGCCCAGCCAACCCCTGTCGGTAAAGAGGAAGCGAACCTCTTCTATCTACGTCTCGCTCTCTTTAAGCCCAACACCTAATCGTGGCGGTGAGGAACCCATGACTTGTGTCAGTTGTACAATTCTCACGAGTAATTTTTTTTTTTTTGTCAGGCGTGGAGAATTATTATTTGCTAAGGAGATAATACTTACGGCCCCCCCCCCCCCAGCTGTGGGTCCACGTGGCACTATCACCACCACGACACCCGCTCTCGACACGTCAACGTCGCTGCACACAGTACCTAATGTCTATCCAACCTCCGGTCTCTCTCTCTCTCTCTCTCGGAGGTGTGCGTGTGTGTATCCTTCTCTTTCTCTCTCTAGAAAAATAAAATATCTGTGTTTTTGTGCGAGCGATGCGAGCGTGAAGAATCCGAGACGACATGATGGGGATGGCTCCTGCTTTTTTAGTGTGGCTTCTTTTCTTTTTTTGGGTTTTAATCTTTTTTAAACTCTGTTTGTTTTGTTTGTTTTGTTTGGTCGGTCTACGGTTTGCCTCTTTCATTGGCTTTCTTTAGCTTGGGCTGTTGTCTTGTCCGATTACAAACAGGCCTTTCTCTCTGAAACTTGCCTCCATCCAATTTATTTGAATTTTTAAAAATAGTCCATTGCCGTTTGAAATGCAACGTATCAAAAAACCAACACTTTTCTTTTCTTTCTTACTTATACTTTCCCAGTTTGAGAAATTGTGAATTTGTGATGTGAGATAGTCGAACAACTTCGGTCTTTTCAAAACATTAAATTTTATGTACTGTATCAGCATGGATGCCCCGAAGTTAGATATATTGAGACAAACTATGCGTACCAGATTTTCAAATATCCTATCAAATTTCGTACAAATAGGGTTCTCGTTTTATGTACTGTATCAGCATGGATGTACCGAAGTTAGATATACTGTGGAGTCTAGTCTTATCACTCAGCATTGAACATTTAATATCTTGTACTTCAGGCAGCAATTAGTTTTTTTTTTTTTTATGGGTTTTTAGATGATATAATTTAAATAGAAAAAATTTATAAAAAAAAATTGAATAAATAAGAATTTTACATATTAGTAGAATCAAATTTTTAAATTCAGATTTTGGCTCTTCACTTTAATCTTTATTTTCTAACTCCGAATTATAATTTCACATCTCAATTAAAATATACAATTGAGAAGTTTAGTATACTCGTGATGGTGAATCTGTAAAAATATAATTCAAATATTAAAAATTTTATCTCTTACCGATAGATTACATTATTGCACGAAATGATCACACTTCGAGTTAGAAAAATAAAAAATAACCTACATCACATATGCTAATGCTAGTGTTTTACGATAAGTGAAGGCTGAGGAGACGGATGCGAAGCTTCTATTGTCCAACTTCATAACGCCGCACCACGTAGATTTATGTCCCCTCGATTTATGAGTTGCTTCATAAGAACAGATATGTCTCCTGAACTTGAATTCCCGCTTTTTTAAAAAAAAACTCCCCTGAAACATAGCACTGAACCATCTAGGCATCTACCGCTTGGCCCAGCGACATAAAGGTCGAGCTTAGAAATTGAAGTGACCAAGTTCGACGAGGACGAATAAATTCCAAGTTCAATCATCAACGAGACCGGTCGGGTGTTCCCTAGAATTTATTTGGAAGGGAACTAATACCACAAGCCAGCCACCACAATAATAACGCAAAATGAAACACGTACACAATGTCGTTAAAGTTACAGGAACAACCCCTGTATTTATGTTCCAAAGTTATTAAATTGGACCGTAATTTGGTGACAAAGTACTTCTTTTGCAATATGCCAACAGTGGACGTAATTGAGGTATTTTTCCCTAAAGCCCGAACTCGTACTAAATTACGCACATGGCTTTGCTTTTGGGATACGGAATTAATGCGAATCTTCGTTAGGCTTCTTCAATAAATGGGAGAACATGAGAGGAGGAGCTGCATCAGATGGCAGGACAATTGGATCGTAATAACCGTGACACCGTGATGCACTGGTATTACGATGATAGATGGGTGTACCAATATAGCTACATGAAAAAAGAAAGATGGGTACCGTGCTTACTACGAATTTAAATTTAGGTTTTTAAATTTAATATGTAATATTATCCCTATACACATGGTATATTAGAATTTAGTTTCACATGAGATGATGTTAAGGTTACGTGATAAAACGAACAATTTTTATTTATTTTTAAAATACATGTTAGAACTTTAATCAAATTGTTTTGTAGGGTTATTGACTCTTCATTTTTTAAGCAAAGTAAAAATACAGAGATGTTTAGCCTACTTATTTTATGTGTCTAATGTATATAATGTAAATTGACCTAAAGATATTATTAAATACTATGTTTAAATTCTTCTCTAAATCGTTTATAAACTATAATTTTACTTAGTGTTGAATTTAAAAACATAGACTTCGAAGTAACATTAGAACTGTCGTTGCGGTGATTTTTAAATTATTTAATTCAAGCTAGTAGGTTTCATTATAGGACTTAGTTCTTATAGGATTATCTCTTCATTAATTATTTAATTTCCTACCACGAATAGTGAAGAATATTGGATATAATACTATATCTCCATCCTTAAATCCTTAAATCGTTCAATAGTCCGCCAAGCTATAATTTTTTTTGTGACTTAGTCTTAATATGGCATTTGTAAACAACATTTGAGAAAGCAAAGAGCAATAGTATATGCTTTGATTTTACAAAATGGATATGTTTAATTTTATTACAATGATTTCCTTGAAGCTCTTTTGAAAATATCATAAGTCTAAATCAATAGGGTAAGATCTCACTATTTGATTGAACATTTATCTTATGGGGTTAATCTACTTAGATTTATTGAAGTAAGATTACTCTTATACATAACTACGTTGGGATATCTGAGAATATCACAAGAATCACAAAAAGGACATTAATAGTTACTCCACCCACGGTAATACCATTTCGTGGGATTATGGTCTCACACCCACTAAGAACATTATTTCAAAGCATTCGAGATAGAGTTTGAAGAATGCCTACTTAGAGGAAATAAAGAACAAGAAAACCTAAGAATGAATTTAATGGTGGTAATTTTAGCTCTCAAAATTTCCACTCAAATAAAATAATTCTTCAAAACTTATATTTTCATATCAAATCATCACTTTTTATTCCAATAAATAAGAATAAAAATCATTAAATCAATTATCTTCGCTCTTCACAATGACCCAATGACAAACAGGAACTTCTCGCACATTTTCAAACATAAAAACACTACTTAATGTCACTAAGGACAGCGTGGTTTTTGCCACAATCATCTAAAGACACTTCTTTAAAACTAGGATGTTTAAAGTCGAAGCAGTCGAGGAAGAGAGGGGAGGGGCTAACGGTTCAGGACAAGTTGTGGGGGAAACAACTTGCTCGAGGTGGGAAAAAAAACAATGTTGTTGCGTACGTGGAAGTCATGTGCTTTGGAATTTTATTAGTATTATCTATGACTCTCTTTGTAACACATCAATAACTAATACGCAAAAGATAATATAAAATTCTTAAAAAAAAAGGGTGGAGATCGTTGATATCTTGAAACATTATAAAATCATCACGTTACAATTGATTGTTGACCAGCCAATTTTTCAGAAAAGAGAGCGCAAAAGAACGACAAAGACTTCATATACGTATGGTTGAGTAATTTATTTTTTATTTTAATTTTGGTTTAAACTTATTATTTATAGATGGAAAAATAAAAAGGAATCCGACAAGAGATCCTTAGTTTGAACGTATAGGTCGGCGGTCTTAATTAAGCTTATTAAATGTATTAACCAAAAGGTAGGAAGGTTATTTATTGTAAAGTTAGGGCTGATTTCGTTTGACAAGTCTTTTCCATTCACACAGTTGAAATGGGTGATATTTACTTTATTGAAAATAATGGCTTGTGAATGAATTGCTATCTTGTACGGTTATAGCCACTGTCTTCTCGCGAAGATTAGTTATGACCTAATCTGAACATTCGGTATTGGGTGAAAAAGCTATGTTAGTTGCCATTTTTTCACTATTTTGCTTAAAAGGGAAAAAAAAATAATTTTATCAAAAATTGTTAGGTGTTGTACTTTACTTATATATATTATATAATAAATATATAATAAAAATAAAAAATTTAATAATATAAAATATATAAAAAAAATAAAAAAATATATATATATTTTTTTTTAATAAAAAAAAAAAATCGAAATAATATTAATAAATATTATAAATAAAAAATATATTATTTTATCTTTCTTAGAGATTGTGGGTATTACATTGAATGTTTCTTTAAGACAAACTAAAGATATTTGGCATGTGAAAATAATAATAAAAAATATATTATTTTATCTTTCTTAGAGATTGTGGGTATTACATTGAATGTTTCTTTAAGACAAACTAAAGATATTTGGCATGTGAAAATAATAATAAAAAATATATTATTTTATCTTTCTTAGAGATTGTGGGTATTACATTGAATGTTTCTTTAAGACAAACTAAAGATATTTGGCATGTGAAAATAATAATAAAAAATATATTATTTTATAAATTATTATAAAATATAATATTATATAAATTAAAAATCTAATAAAATTTAAATTAAAATATAATAAATATATATATTATATATTAAAAATATATAAATAAAAATTATATATTTTAAATAATAATATTCTTATAATAAAAAATATAAATAATATATAATTAAATAAAAATTATAATTATATATTAAAATAATAATATTAATAATATATTTATTTTAAAATTATATAACTTAAGAATAAAATTAAGTAATAAATAATTAAATTATAATAAAATAAATAATAAAATTAAATTATATAACTATAATTAATAATAATAAATAAATAAATATATATAATATTTTAATAAATTATAATTATTATTAAAAAATATAATTAATAAATTTTAAAAAAAATTAATATTAATTTAATAATAATTAATAAAGAAAATATCTTAAAAATAAATATTATAAAATTTTATATAATTATAATATTATTTAAATTTATTAATAAAAAATTTATTATTTTTATTAATATTAATATTATAAAAAAAAAAAATTTAAGAATAAACTGATATATAAATTTTTATATTTATTATTTAATAAATAAAATATATAAAATAATTTTATAATTATATAAAATATATATTAAAAATTAAATTTAAATTTAAATATTATATTTTAATAATTATTAATATAATACAATAATATTTAAATATTTATATTAAAATATAAATTTATATATAAATTAATATTTACTAATATAATTTAATAATTTAATTTAATTTAATATTATATATTATTTTAATAAAAATAATTATATTAATTTGAAAATATTTTAATAAATTTTATAATAAAAAAAAAAAAAAAAAAAAAAAAAAAAAAAAAAAAAAAAAAAAAAAAAAAAAAAAAAAAAAAAAAAAAAAAAAAAAAAAAAAAAAAAAAAAAAAAAAAAAAAAAAAAAAAAAATATATAAATTTAAATAATTTTTTTATAAATAAAATTAATATAAAAAAAAAACATAAAATAAATAGATAAAAAAAATATTAATAGTATTTATATACTATATTATTTTTATATTATTTTTATTATATTATAATATTATTTAAAATATTAATTATATTATATAATAAATTATTATATATTTTAAATTATATATATATATATTATTTATAATATATATTCTAATAATTAAATATAATATATAATCAAATTTAATGAAAATTTATTTATTAAAAAATAAAATATATATAATAAATATAAATATATATATATTTTAAATTATGTTTATATTATATTTATATTACTAATAATAATAAAAATAAATATAAAAAATTATTTAAAATTTTAATAATATTATATTATTTTAAAAATATTTATATAATTATAATAATTTAATAATATTATAAATATAAATTAATATATACAATAATAATATAACATATAATTTTAATATTATAAATAAATATAATATATAGTTATATTTATAAAAAATATTATATTTAAAATAAAATATGTATGATTTATAATAAAAAAAATTTAAAATATAATTATTTATACATATATATAAATATATTATATTATTATAAATATATAATTAATATTTATTATATTAAAATTTAATTATTTATAATTAATAATATAAAATAATTTATATAAATTAATTAATAAATATATTAGTATTTAGAGATAGTAATGTATTATATAAAATTTAAGAAGGAGTTTAATATAATTCATTAAATATATATATAAAATATATATTTATTTATAAAAAATATATATAAAATATATTATAATAATATAATATTAATATTTATAAATATATTATTTAAAATATATATTAAATATTATAATTAAAAATTATTATTTAATAAGATTTTAATGAATATTATAATAAATAAATAAATAAATTATAATTACTTATTTATATATATATATAAATAAATTATAAATATATATATCATTTATATAATAAATAAAATTATTTAAAATAATATAATTAAAAATAATAAATATTATATTTAATAAGCTTTATTATAATATTAAAACTATTATAATTATATATAAAATAATTATTATTTATAAAAATATATATAAATAATATTAATAATAATAATATATTATTTAATTTAATAATTATAATGTTTATAATAAATATTTAAAATAAATTTACTATTTATTGTAATAATATTTTATAATAATATAAAATTATTAAATAATTATAAATAAATAATAATAATAATATATAATAATTAAATAAAAAAAAAAATAATTAAAAATAAAAATTATATATAAAAAGGAATATAATCATATATTAAATAACTTAGAATTAATAAAAAAAAATTAAAAAAAAATTTTAATTTTTTTTAAAATAATAATATTATATATAAAAAATTTATAAATATTATATTAAATTATAATATATAAAAATATAATATATTAAATATATAATATAAAAATAATAAAAAATTAGTATAAAAAATTAAAGTATTAATTAAAATAAATCATAAAATATTAATTAAAAATTTAAATAATAAATAATAAATAATATAATATATATATAATTTATATTATGAATTAATCTATGAAAAACTTTAATTTAATTATTATTTATTATTTTTAATATTTTAAAAAATTTTAAAATATAAAAAATTAAAATTAAAATTAAAATAAACAAAAAAAAAAAAAAAATATAAATAAATAATAAAAAAAATATAAAATATAAAATAAATAAAAATATTAATAAAATGAAATATTTAAAATAATATACCATATAAATAATTATATAATAATTTATATTATTAAATAAATTAATAACTTAAAACTTATAAATATTATTTAATTTTAATATTATTATAATATTTAATTATATAATTTTTATTAATATTTAAAAATAAAATTAAATTATATTAATTTATAAATTATATAATATAATATTTTATATATTAATAAGTATTAGATATAATAATTAAATATTATATATATAATATATAATATATAATATAAAAATAAATATTATAATTATTACTATTAAATATTATTATATATTTTATATATATATATATATAAAATATATTAATAAATTAATTTCTAATATTAATAAAATAAATAAATAAAACAAAAAAAATTTATCATTATATTAAAAATTATTATTAATTTTATAATAATATATTATAAAATATAATAAAAATGTAGAGGCTATTAAAGCATTAAAATAATATTAATATATTATTTTTATAAATAAATATTATCTATATAATTAATAAATATAATATATAATTAATATATAAAATATAAATATTAATATTAAATATATAATATAAATTTATATATATATTAAATATAATATTAATTTAAAATATTAATATAAAATTATTAAATATATATAAATATTTTCTAAATAAATATTCATAATATTATATTAATAATTTATACTAAATTAAATATAAATAATTATAAAATATAAAAAAATATATTTAAAATATATATTATAAATAAAAATAATTAAAAATTTAAAATTATATTATTAATATTATATTATAAAAAATTATAATAATTTTTATTAATTAATAATATAATTATTTATATATTATTAATAAATAATAAATTTTAATATAATTTAAAATATATATAATA
>CM025856.1:24431996-24617412 GCA_003952965.2 Morella rubra
TAAAAAAAAAAACTTTGATGCCATTGGGCCGCAGTCGTGGGTATTAAAATTCACCCTTAACGAACCGGAGTGGTACAGGATTCTCTCATAAGCCCTCTTTAAAACTGAGATGGCCTAAAAGATAAATGAAAAGAATATGAGAATTGGAAAAGAAAGGAAAAATCTGAAACGCTGACAGGGAGGGAAGCTACGGACGCAGACGAAATCCGCAGTGCTGGATAGCAATGAACCGAAAATATCAGTGGTTGGTGGACCCGCCAGCTAGGAAGATGGCCACTGAAGGTGACGCGCGAATGGGGACAAAGCACGAAAGGTAGGGCCCAGCCAACCCCTGTCGGTAAAGAGGAAGCGAACCTCTTCTATCTACGTCTCGCTCTCTTTAAGCCCAACACCTAATCGTGGCGGTGAGGAACCCATGACTTGTGTCAGTTGTACAATTCTCACGAGTAATTTTTTTTTTTTTGTCAGGCGTGGGAGAATTATTATTTGCTAAGGAGATAATACTTACGGCCCCCCCCCCCCCAGCTGTGGGTCCACGTGGCACTATCACCACCACGCCACCCGCTCTCGACACGTCAACGTCGCTGCACACAGTACCTAATGTCTATCCAACCTCCGGTCTCTCTCTCTCTCTCTCTCGGAGGTGTGCGTGTGTGTATCCTTCTCTTTCTCTCTCTAGAAAAATAAAATATCTGTGTTTTTGTGCGAGCGATGCGAGCGTGAAGAATCCGAGACGACATGATGGGGATGGCTCCTGCTTTTTTAGTGTGGCTTCTTTTCTTTTTTTGGGTTTTAATCTTTTTTAAACTCTGTTTGTTTTGTTTGTTTTGTTTGGTCGGTCTACGGTTTGCCTCTTTCATTGGCTTTCTTTAGCTTGGGCTGTTGTCTTGTCCGATTACAAACAGGCCTTTCTCTCTGAAACTTGCCTCCATCCAATTTATTTGAATTTTTAAAAATAGTCCATTGCCGTTTGAAATGCAACGTATCAAAAAACCAACACTTTTCTTTTCTTTCTTACTTATACTTTCCCAGTTTGAGAAATTGTGAATTTGTGATGTGAGATAGTCGAACAACTTCGGTCTTTTCAAAACATTAAATTTTATGTACTGTATCAGCATGGATGCCCCGAAGTTAGATATATTGAGACAACTATGCGTACCAGATTTTCAAATATCCTATCAAATTTCGTACAAATAGGGTTCTCGTTTTATGTACTGTATCAGCATGGATGTACCGAAGTTAGATATACTGTGGAGTCTAGTCTTATCACTCAGCATTGAACATTTAATATCTTGTACTTCAGGCAGCAATTAGTTTTTTTTTTTTTTTATGGGTTTTTAGATGATATAATTTAAATAGAAAAAATTTATAAAAAAAAAAAATAATAGATTACATATTAGTAGAATCAAATTTTTAAATTCAGATTTTGGCTCTTCACTTTAATCTTTATTTTCTAACTCCGAATTATAATTTCACATCTCAATTAAAATATACAATTGAGAAGTTTAGTATACTCGTGATGGTGAATCTGTAAAAATATAATTCAAATATTAAAAATTTTATCTCTTACCGATAGATTACATTATTGCACGAAATGATCACACTTCGAGTTAGAAAAATAAAAAATAACCTACATCACATATGCTAATGCTAGTGTTTTACGATAAGTGAAGGCTGAGGAGACGGATGCTAACTCCGAATTATAATTTCACATCTCAATATTTGACACTTTATACCCTTTTATCACTTTTTAGATTAAAATGAGATAATGTCCTTACCCATTTTACATATATTAAAGATATTATTATCAATTTATTAATTTTTCAAAGGTATTATTGTCAAATAAAGGGTGCAAAGTGTTTACTATTAATAGTTTGAGGGTATAATGTGTCAAAGTGTATAATTTAAGGTGTAAAATATCTAATATTAGTAATTTGAGGATGCAATATTTTAAAAATAGTAGTTTAGAATGCAATATATTACTACTTTAATAATTTATGAATGGAAAATTGTACTTTAAAAAAAAAAAACTTTGATGCCATTGGGCCGCAGTCGTGGGTATTAAAATTCACCCTTAACGAACCGGAGTGGTACAGGATTCTCTCATAAGCCCTCTTTAAAACTGAGATGGCCTAAAAGATAAATGAAAAGAATATGAGAATTGGAAAAGAAAGGAAAAATCTGAAACGCTGACAGGGAGGGAAGCTACGGACGCAGACGAAATCCGCAGTGCTGGATAGCAATGAACCGAAAATATCAGTGGTTGGTGGACCCGCCAGCTAGGAAGATGGCCACTGAAGGTGACGCGCGAATGGGGACAAAGCACGAAAGGTAGGGCCCAGCCAACCCCTGTCGGTAAAGAGGAAGCGAACCTCTTCTATCTACGTCTCGCTCTCTTTAAGCCCAACACCTAATCGTGGCGGTGAGGAACCCATGACTTGTGTCAGTTGTACAATTCTCACGAGTAATTTTTTTTTTTTGTCAGGCGTGGAGAATTATTATTTGCTAAGGAGATAATACTTACGGCCCCCCCCCCCCCAGCTGTGGGTCCACGTGGCACTATCACCACCACGACACCCGCTCTCGACACGTCAACGTCGCTGCACACAGTACCTAATGTCTATCCAACCTCCGGTCTCTCTCTCTCTCTCTCTCGGAGGTGTGCGTGTGTGTATCCTTCTCTTTCTCTCTCTAGAAAAATAAAATATCTGTGTTTTTGTGCGAGCGATGCGAGCGTGAAGAATCCGAGACGACATGATGGGGATGGCTCCTGCTTTTTTAGTGTGGCTTCTTTTCTTTTTTTGGGTTTTAATCTTTTTTAAACTCTGTTTGTTTTGTTTGTTTTGTTTGGTCGGTCTACGGTTTGCCTCTTTCATTGGCTTTCTTTAGCTTGGGCTGTTGTCTTGTCCGATTACAAACAGGCCTTTCTCTCTGAAACTTGCCTCCATCCAATTTATTTGAATTTTTAAAAATAGTCCATTGCCGTTTGAAATGCAACGTATCAAAAAACCAACACTTTTCTTTTCTTTCTTACTTATACTTTCCCAGTTTGAGAAATTGTGAATTTGTGATGTGAGATAGTCGAACAACTTCGGTCTTTTCAAAACATTAAATTTTATGTACTGTATCAGCATGGATGCCCCGAAGTTAGATATATTGAGACAACTATGCGTACCAGATTTTCAAATATCCTATCAAATTTCGTACAAATAGGGTTCTCGTTTTATGTAATGTATCAGCATGGATGTACCGAAGTTAGATATACTGTGGAGTCTAGTCTTATCACTCAGCATTGAACATTTAATATCTTGTACTTCAGGCAGCAATTAGTTTTTTTTTTTTTTTATGGGTTTTTAGATGATATAATTTAAATAGAAAAAATTTATAAAAAAAAAATTGAATAAATAAGAATTTTACATATTAGTAGAATCAAATTTTTAAATTCAGATTTTGGCTCTTCACTTTAATCTTTATTTTCTAACTCCGAATTATAATTTCACATCTCAATTAAAATATACAATTGAGAAGTTTAGTATACTCGTGATGGTGAATCTGTAAAAATATAATTCAAATATTAAAAATTTTATCTCTTACCGATAGATTATATTATTGCACGAAATGATCACACTTCGAGTTAGAAAAATAAAAAATAACCTACATCACATATGCTAATGCTAGTGTTTTACGATAAGTGAAGGCTGAGGAGACGGATGCGAAGCTTCTATTGTCCAACTTCATAACGCCGCACCACGTAGATTTATGTCCCCTAGATTTATGAGTTGCTTGATAAGAACAGATATGTCTCCTGAACTTGAATTCCCGCTTTTAAAAAAAAAAAACTCCCCTGAAACATAGCACTGAACCATCTAGGCATCTACCGCTTGGCCCAGCGACATAAAGGTCGAGCTTAGAAATTGAAGTGACCAAGTTCGACGAGGACGAATAAATTCCAAGTTCAATCATCAACGAGACCGGTCGGGTGTTCCCTAGAATTTATTTGGAAGGGAACCAGTACCACAAGCCAGCCACCACAATAATAACGCAAAATGAAACACGTACACAATGTCGTTAAAGTTACAGGAACAACCCCTGTATTTATGTTCCAAAGTTATTAAATTGGACCGTAATTTGGTGACAAAGTACTTCTTTTGCAATATGCCAACAGTGGACGTAATTGAGGTATTTTTCCCTAAAGCCCGAACTCGTACTAAATTACGCACATGGCTTTGCTTTTGGGATACGGAATTAATGCGAATCTTCGTTAGGCTTCTTCAATAAATGGGAGAACAAGAGGCTGTCGAGGAGCTCATCGGTCAATGCAAGGACAATTGGCCAATAAGTAATAACCGTGACACCGTGTGTTCCCACTGGTATTAGAAAAGATGAGGGAGAATGGGTGTACGTTGCCTCCTGGACACGAACAAAATCACGATGGGCATGTTTGTTTGCCTAAAAATCTACGAATTTAAATCTAATTTTTTAAATTTATACTCTTAACATTATTCTTACACGTGTATCAATACAATTTATCGTTATTTTTTTTTACATATGTCAATATGTCAATATAATTTTAACAATTTTTATATGCATGCTAATAAAGTTCAAACATTACCTAAATATTCACACTATTCTTAAAATTTTTAAAATTTTCTCAAAACGAACATGCTAAAAACATTAAAACATGTTTCGTGTGTTCATTTCCATTTTTCATTCAAGCAAATAAAAATCATCAGAGATGTTTAGCCTACTATTATGCCTTAATTATATATGTAATTTGACCTTAAAGAACTAATTAATACTATTTTTAAAATTCCTTCAAATCGTTATAAACTATAATTTTACTTAGTCTTGATTAAAACATAGACTCAAGTAAATCATTAGTTACGTCCGTGCTTTGATTTTAAACTTATTAATTCAACCTAGTAAGGTTTCAATATAGGACTTAGTTCTTATAGGACTCATCTCTCATTAATTATTTTTTTCCTCCCACCAAAGTGAGATTTGGAATATCACAATCTCCCTCCTTTCAAATCCTTAACGTCCTCGTCAAAGTCCGCCAAGCCCACATTGGTGGCTACTAAGACTGCTCTAATACCATTTTGTAACAACTTGAATAAAGCACCAGCAATGTCTATGCTTTGATTTCAAAAAAACTAGTTAAGATTACTCTTGAAGCTCTTTTGAATATTAAAAAGTCTAACTCAATTTAGTAAGATCTCAATATATAACTTTAATCTTATAGGGCTTATCTCTTATTTATTTATTTCTCTTACTCTACGTGGGATTCGAGATATCACAAGACCCACAAAAAGGACATTAATAGTTACTCCACCCACGGTAATACCATTTCGTGGGATTATGGTCTCACACCCACTAAGAACATTATTTCAAAGCATTCGAGATAGAGTTTGAAGAATGCCTACTTAGAGGAAATAAAGATCAAGAAAGACCTAAGAATGAAGATTTAATGGTGGTAATTTTAGCTCTCAAAATTTCCACTCAAATAAAATAATTCTCAAAAACTTTATATTTTAATATCAAATCATCACTTTTTATTCCAAATAAATATAAAAAAATCATTTAAATCATTTACCTCTTCACTTTTTCACCAATTCCAACAATTCAACATTTCGCAATAAAAACACCACCTTAATGTCACTAAGGACAGCGTGGTTTTTGCCACAATCATCTAAAGACACTTCTTTAAAACTAGGATGTTTAAAGTCGAAGCAGTCGAGGAAGAGAGGGGAGGGGCTAACGGTTCAGGACAAGTTGTGGGGGAAACAACTTGCTCGAGGTGGGAAAAAAAACAATGTTGTTGCGTACGTGGAAGTCATGTGCTTTGGAATTTTATTAGTATTATCTATGACTCTCTTTGTAACACATGCAATACAATACGCAAGAAATATATAAAATTCTTAAAAAAAAAGGGTGGAGATCGTTGATCTCTTGAAACATTATAAAATCATCACGTTACAATTGATTCTTTGACCAGCCAATTTTCAGAAAAGAGAGCGCAAAGTCGAACGACAAGACTTCTATACTATGGTTTGGTATTTATTTTATTTATTTTTTTGGTTTAAACTTATTATTTATAGATGGAAAAATAAAAAGGAATCCGACAAGAGATCCTTAGTTTGAACGTATAGGTCGGCGGTCTTAATTAAGCTTATTAAATGTATTAACCAAAAGGTAGGAAGGTTATTTATTGTAAAGTTAGGGCTGATTTCGTTTGACAAGTCTTTTCCATTCACACAGTTGAAATGGGTGATATTTACTTTATTGAAAATAATGGCTTGTGAATGAATTGCTATCTTGTACGGTTATAGCCACTGTCTTCTCGCGAAGATTAGTTATGACCTAATCTGAACATTCGGTATTGGGTGAAAAAGCTATGTTAGTTGCCATTTTTTCACTATTTTGCTTAAAAGGGAAAAAAAATAATTTTATCCACAAATTGTTATAGGTGTTGTACTTTACATTATAAATTATCATATTTTAGATATTTCACATATAAACTATCAATTTCTAACACATTGCACTTTCCATATTTTTATTTTTTTTAAATTTATAGGAAATTGACTTTTTATAAATAAGATGACAATTATACCTTTAAACGGAACTTGATCTTCACATGTTACATTATAAACTACCATATTTAAGACATTTCACACATAAACTATCAATCTTTAACACATTGCACCCTCTATCTATTTTTTTCTTTAAATTTATAGGAAATTGAATTTTTATAAATAAGATGACAATTATACCCTTAAACGGAACTTGATCTTCACAAGATTTTGGGAGTGTTTGTTTGCCAAAATTTCGGGGAATATTCCCGAAATTTTGGGAATCTTTACTTTATTGAGATTTATTGGAGTTTGTGAAAGGTGAAGTATGTATGTGTAAAAGTTAAAAATTTTGGAGTGTGTTTGTTTTGTGGAAATTTCCATGCCCCAAAATATTGGGAAAACAAACAGGACCTTTGATTTTTTAAGAATGTAATTGTTATTTCATTAATAAAAAATCAATTTCCGTCTTGACAGAAAAAATAGGCGAAGAGTGTAATGTATTAGGGATAGATAGTTTATGGGTGTAATATTTTAAATGTGAAAATTTAAGATATAAAGTGTAAAATTAATAATAATTCGGTGAAAAATTGTATTTTCCCTAAAAAAAAAAAAAAAAAAACGCGCTGTGGGTCACAGATTCACAGGGTCAGTGTACCTTCGGCCACAAGTTATGCCCCATTCAACGGTAATGTATAGAGAGGGCCAAGGAGAGAATCCAAATCCATTCCGCAACAGGGAGAGTATGAAATAGGTGAAGGTGGTGGGTGAGAGTAGGGACAAATGAGATGGGGGTAGAATTTTTTTGAGTGGCGTCTGCGGTCACGTGGCCGGTGCATCTTTGTTCATGCTGCCCACCACTTGTTTGGCCCTTTTACTTTAAGATGAGTGAGAAACCTTGCTATGAAACCGCTAGCGGACTTTGCAAGGCAAAACCCCTCCCTCTCTCAAAAATGTCCCTATCCCATGCCATTTAAAAGTAAATGCAGGGATTTACAAAAAAAAAAAAAAAAAAGAGAAATCTTGCAATTATGGACTTAAGGAAAAGACATAGAGACCCTCGCTTCTGTCTTTCCGCCGTGGTCTAAAATCCATCAGCTAATTGTCTCACTTCCGCCTTCCGGAGCAGATGCTGGTAAATTGGTAATTTCGATATGCACTGTAACTCTAATATGGAGGTCTCACAATAGACGTCCTTGTGAGAATATTCTGAGTTCTAACGTTGTTGGTTTTGATTTTCCTAATATATTGTCTTCTTCATTTAAAAGCTGGTTTTATCTGTCGTGGACTTTTTGTGAGTTTTTTTGTTGTTGTGTAAATAGATTTTCTTATTATACAGTCTTTTGTAATATCATTCTAAAATCAGGTATTTTTGTTAGCATGCACGAGATATAAAAGAGAGAGTACTTAGCATGAACTTTGTCCGGTCAGTTTCTTTGCCCACTAGTTCCTCCCACCCGCGCCCCCCCCCCTCTCTCTCTCTCTCTCTCTCTCCAATTATTTTAACTTTCTCAAAACATCAACTCAATAAAAACCAGTGTGGTTTTCAGTTTCAGCTTAAGCTTATCACCGAGCCCTTAAAATGCGTCTCCACACAACCTCTCATGTCTCTTTCTCTCTTGCCACTGATCCAATGTTTCATGGCTTCAGCTTAGTTGTTGTGTAAGTTCTGGTGGGCTTTCCCAGATGGATTTTGGGTTGGTGGGTTTCGATGGGTTCCTGGGTTCAGACACTGGCTTTTCTTCTCTTGCTTCAGATCCTGAGACAAAGCAGAGGTGGTACGGAGCAGGGTTCCTCAAGCAGGAGAGATCTGTCCCCTCTGAAGATGACTGGAGGAGCTCAAAGCTGGCTAAGACTGATGACTTCTCAACCTCCAAGGCGATGCTGCTTCAGCAAAAAAACGCTTTGCTAAGATCTAATAACACTCTCTTCTCTGATGGTCAGCAACAACAGCAAATGTTGAGCTTTTCTTCTCCCAAATCAGAACCTCTCGTAGGGGAAAAGAACTCTCAGAATGCCACATTACCTTACTTTCACCACGCGTTATCTGCTTATAGTAGAAATACAGGTACATATTCAGAACTTTTAAGGTTGTATTTATGGAGGGTCTGGAGCATCATACGGGGGAACTGAAAGTGAAGCGTCATTGTATTATGTATATCACTTGGACAGTTAAGTGGGGAAGCAGGCACTTGCATGGATCTTTAGATTTATCAGATGGGTTTCGGTGTTTGTTTTTGGCTTAATGTTTGATTCGGGTGATGGAAACGTTGGGTATGTATGTTAGCTAAAGATGGTTGTTATTGGCTGCTTGGGTTTTGGTTCCCATCTACCGGTGGAGCGTCTTTTCAAGGAAATCTTCGAGTGGTCTCTCTGCTTTGGGTCTTGTCGAGAAAAAAAAAAGAGTGCAACCTTTATTCTTCTCTCTTAAAATTTATGTCACCTGTTTCTGGGGGATGGGTTTTTGTAATATTCTGACACAGTGGACTAGTGGGCACAAAAGAAGAAAATATCCAGGAAGCCAGGCTAGAAAGAACTATGAGAGCAAGAAAAGCCCCATTTTTCGGTTCAGATTCCTTTTATCCTGCGATTTTTCGTTTCTTTTTTGGTTCTCTTCTTTATTTGGATCCTATAAATTTGTTCTTTCCAGTTATCACGGACACTAGTTTTGGATCGCCGTAGACTCCTGAGAAAATTGCAGTTTTAATTTTCCACCCCTTTCTGCGCTTTTTTTTTCCTATTTCTTTCTTCGACTATGGCTACAGATTTTGTTGACTCCTTGCTATGAATGGCCTGCAGATCTTGGCTCCTATCCTGTCTTAATCTTGCTTTCTTACATTGATTTGTCTGCCCTTGTCTGGTTTTTTTTTTAGGCTATAACTCCGGGAGCTTGAATGGTGCAAGTATGCATGGTGTTTTAGCTGGAGCCCGCGGGCCATTCACTCCATCTCAATGGATGGAGCTTGAACAACAGGCTTTGATCTACAAATACATCACTGCAAATATGCCTGTACCATCTAACCTGCTTATCCCCATTAGAAAAGCCCTTGATTCCGCTGGGTTCTCTAGTTTTCCAGGGGGCCTTCTGAGACCCAATACATGTAAGTTTTATCTGTTCCGTTTAGCAAATTACAAAGCAATGTTTTGTCTGTTCCGTCAATCAAATTGACAAAAACAAGATTTGCGAAGTTTTCTCAAGTCGCGTTTGATAAATAATTGCTGCATGTGCCCCCCAACCTCTTTTCTCTGAGCACGCGTGTGTTTATGACAACTGAGAGGGGTTTAACTGTTGTAGTACTGTTTTTCTAATTCCTACTACTGTGAGGATGAATGTCAATTGTTTCACACTGTTACTTGGCCCTAGATGCCAGAGACCACTGTTCATTTAAGCTGAAGTCTGGGCACTACTAGATCTTAGTCCGGGAATAAAAGAAAGTTCTGAATATATTCTTATCATTGAGTTACTTGATTGTTTTAAGTGGTTTTACTAATATTCGTATGACTATTTATCTCTCCCTTGATTTTGAATGCTTTTGTATATTTTATGTATGAAGTGGGATGGGGTTCTTTCCATCTGGGATTCTCCAACAACACCGATCCTGAACCCGGTAGGTGTCGAAGGACCGATGGGAAGAAATGGCGGTGCTCTAGAGATGCTGTTGCCGATCAGAAATATTGTGAGAGGCACATGAACAGGGGCCGCCATCGTTCAAGAAAGCCTGTGGAAGGCCAAAGTGGCCATGCCAGCACCGGGACCAGCACCAGCAGCGGCAATACCTCAAAGCTGATAAATATTGCTTCATCCCAATCAGCCCCAGCGGTGGTGGTGCCAAGTGGGGGCTGCGGCGTGTCCAACAGCCTCACCACTGCGCACCAGCAACTCAATAACTTACAGCCTGGTGCATCTAATCCTCCTGTGGCCACCACAATCAACAGGTGAGGATATTTGCAGTCTCTAATGCCATCTAAATTGCTTGCCCTTTTGGCATCTATTCCGTGAAAGAGTTCTCCATCATCGAAATTGGTGTGTTAGTGTGGCATATTACATTGGTTACTCTTAGCTCTTTGTTCTATGGTCGGAAAGTATATAATCCTAGAAGTGTCCTAACTTTCTTTTTGGCAGGATCTTTACATTTTTTTTGAAGTTTGTATTACTCATAAAAATCAAGGGTATGACGGTTTGGTAAATGGTAATTTCTCGTGCAGGATGTTTTTCGAGAAAGAGAATATGGGTGAAAGAACGCAAGATACACCCAGTCTCTCCAAGGTCTCGCCCTCCATTGACCATAAACCAAGAGAGAACTCGTTCGTGATTCAAAAACAGCAAATCTCATATGAAGAATCCTCTAGGACCATGTTTGGGCTAGTCCCTTCTGATTCCCTCCTCAACCCTTCACATAAAAGCTCTAGTGTAATAAACTGCGCTTCGCAGGAGCTGCGCGATAGAGGAACCGAATCACAACAATCTCTTCGCCACTTCATTAATGACTGGCCTAAAACCCAATCTGATCGCTCGACCATCTCCTGGCCTGAGCTTGACTTGCAGTCAGACAGGACCCAGCTATCAATTTCAATTCCCTTGGCTTCCTCAGATTTCATCTCAACCACTTCCTCTTCCTCCAATGAGAAACTCACACTGTCGCCACTCAGACTGTCTCGTGAGCTGGACCCTGTAAGGATGGGTTTGGGAGTTGGTAGTGTCCTTGATGAACCCAAGCAAAGGCAAGCAAATTGGATTCCGATCTCTTGGGAAACTTCCATGGGTGGTCCTCTTGGAGAGGTTTTGCATAGGAGTAACAGTGCAGGAGACTGCAAGAATGCATCCGCGCTTAACCTTATGACTACGGGCTGGGACAGTAGCCCTCCTATAGGATCATCACCAACTGGGGTCCTGCAGAAGACCACTTTCGGTTCTCTTTCTAACAGCAGTGCAGGGAGCAGCCCGAGAGCGGACAATCACAAGGCACTTGAAGGTGCTAGCCAGTAAAGGTCCACTTGGTCTGTCTACTTAGAAACTGTTCGGCGATGCTTAGAAAAAATGAATTCAATCTGTGCTGAGGGACGTGTTGAGAGTGAAATTTTCGGAGTTTCAGTTTGTCTGTAAACCTTTTTAATTTCTGTATCTTTTTCTGTCTTTTGGCTCTACAATTTGGGTTTCGTGGGTGTTACTTGATAATGACTTCCACCATTCAGATTTCGGTGCACATGTTTGGTAAGATATGTTGTTTTCCAATCTGGTTGGTAGGACACTGTTGAATGGACTGTAAGGTCTAACTCCAATCAGGGTTCTGATGTCTACATATCTGACATTCACAAAGTAGGAACATTTTTGCTCTAGTTACATTGGTCATCTAACATTAGCTTCAGTTTTGGAAATGGCACGGCAGTGCCTGCCCCAGCTAGTTTCGCTCTCTGAGTTAAGCCACTAAGGCAAATGTGAATTTAGGTAGCTTCGTTATCTAGGACGTACCCAACATGGAGTCTCAATAGTCAAATATTATTGATCAACGAAGAAAGCAAATAGAAGTGTCTCCTCACCGAGTCTAGGTAGTCATTTAGCTGATGCAAATTAGTGCTTGGAAATTATTCTGTGTAATTTAGTGCAAGGGCCGATTCTCACACCTGATTTGCATTCAATCTTGTGAACCTGTTTAAGATTTGATCAGTTTGTAACGATCAGAACTGGCGAGTCACCACGAAAACCGTTGAATCAATCACTAACCAGCTTCCAAAACAGGCCGGCAGCAGGTCCTGAAGAACTCATACCTTACAATATATTATGCTCTGCAGAGGCGACTCACCCGTAAATGAGATATTCCTTATCAAGACTGATATCCCATTATTTAGAACCTTAAATCAATATTTTTTTGTTGTTGTCAAATCTCCTCATGTTTCACTCTTGAAGTGTCCTTGTCAATGTCGCTAATCTTTTGCTTTTATGGTCCTAGAAGCCCATCTTAAACCCCTCTTCCCTCAGTACCATTTTCTATTTTCTTGTTTTATCTTTATTTATTTTTACTTATTCTTGCTTCAATTCCTGTTAACCGATGCAAGGGGAATTTCCTGTCCAAGTGTGGTTCTGTGGCGCCATTCTTCTAATGAGCAAGCTTCATAGCAGAGAATTACTCAGGTCTCTGATCTTTGAAATTTGAAAAGCCTTGGGTTGAAAGGTTGATCAACATCCTCTAAAAAAGCAACAAAAGGTAAGAAGTTTGAAACCACAAACATATCATGAAGCCACATTGATCAACTGACACCTTCTACCCATAGATCTCATCTCAATTAACATTCAGAGAAAACAAACGCCGCGTGTGAAAATTTGGCAAAAGCTGATGACGGTTTTAATTAGAATAGGGATCTTGGATTCAAAGGTCCAAATAAAAAAGAAACCAGTGAAATACACTAGAAAGACACAAAACGCAAACTGTGTTGAACAAAAATTGGAAGAATATGGAGGCGTGCGTAACCCTGACTTATATGGGATCATCCAACTCAAACCGGGGCTTTAAACGCCACCCTTATCAATATAAGGAGATGGCAGAGCACAAAGGCAATACTAGTGAACTGCCCTGTGAATATCAAATTCAACTCCTGTAAAATGTTCAGCAAGAACAACAAATTAGGCAGCTTTGAAACATAAATCATTCGCCCCTCTACTTAATTTCGATTTGGAAAAAAAAAAAAAAAAAAAATCTCAAACCGAATAATCGAGAAACTTATTCAGAATATAATTAGTGATGAAACGATCAAAGTAAAACGTATCATTCTGAAAGTGCAGAGACCGGGTGGTGCTCATATTCTATGGGTGTAAACGTGTCTGTCATGCCATGGCAGTAGCATTCAGAACGAGGAATTTTTATAATCATCGCAACCGACCCGAATAATTGCACATCAGGAAAAAGAATCGAGAATTGTTAAAAAACCCCTAAATTCGTAGAACTGGAACCGAGAGGGAATAAAGAGGAAGAACCGGTTCTGTGGTGCGCCGCGCAGAGCATTGCTTGTACTTTGAAACTTACTGGCCTCGCTTATATATAAAGAAAAAGGAAATAAGCTAGTCTCGCTAGATTCACAAACCCTAGCCGCGCGCTTGCCTGAATTCTACTTGAGTCGAGTTGTTACGAACTTGCATATGTTAAGTGGGTTCAGTTAAATAGGCTCGACCCGATTTGTTACAGTTAGGCCCATTTCTGGGCACGTCCAGTTACTTTGAAGACAAATTTGATAGCGTGATCGCTAATCAACAGAAATGTTTGATATTTAAAAATCGAGCCTGGCTATTGGGCCTGGCTGATTAAACTTTAATGATGACATTGCCCAGTTTTAACCAAACATCTGGCCCACCCAACTATTACACCTCAGCTGAAATTGTCCATAACTTTATTGAGTTTTGCTAGAAAACAGTGAAAATTAGAATTTCATATCTGTCGGTGAAAAAGCGAATTGAGATGACTTTTATATTTTATTGTAATGGCAATAGTTGATTTTGGAAATTTTTTATTATTATTTTATTGACTAGTTAATTATGTTTACAAATGAGAATTTTAGATTCGGGGACAAATCATTACGACGACATGACGTGTTCCGAAAATCGAAATAGATCCCTTTCCGGTCTCTTGATAGATGTGGATTCAGGTTTAAACAACAAGCTTTACTCGATGCAACAGCAATTGATTAAGCTAAGCGTAGTATTTGGCCTTTTAAATCCAAAGCTGATAGGCACAATGCTGCCTGGCTAGATTTTCCATGAAGGGTGGGCACAGGAACAATCTAACGTATACTCTTGTTTATCTACTGGTCAATTGCTTGAGATAGCAGCTAGCACTCCATATGTATCGTTTTCCTAATTTGCTGTCTTCGGTTCGCCAGGCGATGAAGGATACTCTTCTGGATTTAAATCTTCAGATAGGACGATTGATCACCTGATTCGTGTGTTAAGTACTAGAACAGTTATCGAAGGGAAAACTTTATACAAAAGCTTTTTGTGTCCAAGGTGAGTAGGCTGCTGGCTGTTTAAGATCTTACGCTTTCTTTCTAGCCAGGGGCTAAGGGTTTTTTATAGGTTGCACGACAGAACTCCTTACCAAACCTAATCCAGATCATACTCAATTGCTGCATATCTAAGCTTCTATTTTTATTGCCCATAAAGAAAAAGAGAAATTTCTATAATTATCATTATCAGTAGTCTCTTATAAATCTAGGAGTTTTTAATATATTATTTTTTGAAGAAAGTACGCCGCCGCCCCTGGTAGTCTGGTACGTATTAAATTAATCTTATTTTGTTTACACATTTTTCATACAATTTTTGATTCAGCCATATCGGTGCACGTCCATCTGTAAAATATAAGTAATATTCGTGTGTTATTGTAATTCCGGCAGTTTTTTTTAAGACCAAGCTAACGAACAATTCTTGATAAAATTACTGTTGAAGTCCCTTAATTTCTGAGACCAAACGAGTATACATATATTGATGCTTTATATAGATCTGGGTAACCCAAAATTTTGGCTTGATCGGCCGGTTTTACTTAATTATTTATCTTAATCCAGAGGATATGGGCGCTAATATCCACCTTAATTTTAACCCTAATTAGCTAGAAGCCATCCCTCAGCCGGCTGGTCTGGTATCTCATCACGAAATTGCTGAAATTGGCACGACATGGTTGATTGACTCCTTGACAATCCTGGCTACCTTAAATATACGTGAAATTGATTCACGCATGCAGACACATGATCTCAGGCTTAAATACGTCCAATGCCAATGGGAGTTGGCATATTATATTTCAATGCCATGTACAAGCTTAAATAAAATATTGGTGAGGGATCATTTTCTGGAAAATTCAAGAGTAGACGAAATCCACTACCAGATATATAAAAATGAAAGATCATTTACCATGAAGAGAGAGGCCTTCGAATGAAAGGTACAAGCTACCTTGTAAAATCCAAGGTATATTTTTTGATCGGAATCCTCTCATCAATCTCTTACTTAATTAGATGTTCTAATTTAAAGAGAAGAAAAATTGCATAGAAGGAGCATATAATATTGAAATTTTCTAACTCATCGCCATAGTCCCAGATATATATCACATGCTTATTGAGGTCCTATATATATGGTCTACATTTCTTTATTTCCTTGTTGGTAATTGTTTACTAATGACTAGATTGGTGCAGCCTTTTAGGAACTGGTTTAAATAACACATCTAAAGAAAGACGCGTCCAATTCATATAAGAGCTATAAATTACAATGAAATAGCAATTAGTTATGTCGACCAGTGTTTTGATCCATTTTTTCTGTAGCCAGAAAGCAAGAATCTCAGACCTTGACAGGTAATACACGTTGTTGAATAATGTGAAATATAATTATTATGGCCCATCAGTATATAAGTACTACTTTTCATCGATGAGGCCCAGAATAATTCATCGACCAGAAACTGGTCAACAGTAATATTCCTCAATCTCCGGCCTGAACAGCGACCTGAAAATATTTTCTTTTGCCCTTGCGGATGTCCGGCGTGAGCGTATGCATGAAGCCATGGTGTCCGATTAGGCTAATGCCAGGATCCACCATTCGTCCGATGAAATTTTTAGCAACATTTAGCTATTCCCTTTAACTTCTTTGGCAACTTTTGTACGTTTCTCGTGACGTAAAATGCGTAAGAAGACGGTGTCATTTCTCCCATTATTTTATTGTCCCTAGTCCCGTATTTTTTGTTTGCAAGCTAACAACCTTAAATAATAAGCTATAGTAGCCGTTGCAAAGCGTAAAAGCAAATTCTCATGCAGCTCTATTTATAAGATTTAACATTTAACAAGCAAAATTGTCTTTGTATACATCCGGCCGCCACCCGAGCGCCATGCTGCAGAGGAAATTTTACCGGAGTGAGGTTTGCACTAAACCGACTGTACCTTTCTCATGGGAGGTCAAACCTGGTGTCTGCAAGTTCACAGATGAAGCCTCTAGATCCGTTAAAGAGCATCTTACATCGGCTAAGCTACGACCTCCTCCTTCCACGTTAACCACTAGGTCCACTACCAGCATGGATGATTCGCATGTCTCTAGCTCGTGTCTGTCATGCGCGCCGCAGCCTTCGATGAGAAGTCCTTCTTTCAGAATGGCAGTTAGGAAGGAGGACGACCCTTTTCTGGCAGCTTACAAGAGCTGCACAGCGAGCCCTGCTACTCATAGATCATCTGTTATCAAAGAAAGAAATGTTGGGTTTGGTAAGAGAAAGAGCATGCACTTTCTGCCCGGCAAGTACTCATTCCCGGTTAGTACTGAAGGTAATCCAGTGAGATTACTCTCTTGGTTTGCAAGATCAAGTGAGAGAAAATGAACGATGGCTTCAATATCTGTGAACAGTGGCAAAACTAGGATGGAAATCTATGGACATCGAACTTTAAAGGCGAAATGACAAGAAATTTTTTTTTTTTTTTCATAATACAAAAAATTGTCTTAGAGTTACAATGTTGAAAATTAAGTACTAAAAATATTAAAAATATTAGAATACATGTACCGTACTATGTACTGCAACTTAAAGATGATAATTGTATCCTACGATTTTGCATCCTACTCTAGTGGAAAACCATATACCGGTTGTTCTTTAACAGCACCAATTTTTTCAACACTAGGTTTCCAACACTAACACACTCTCTCTCTCTCATCCCTTAAATCTAAGAATTTTGAAGTAGAGTAGTGTTCATCTGTAGTGGTATTTTACTCATGTTCGTTCTTGCATGTGAGTACTTTCAATAACTACAATAATAAATAAATTAAAAATCCAATTTGATTCAGGCGTTGAATTCCCAGTTCAACAAAGGCATGCCCTTTTTTTTCTCTCTCTTTTCCCAGTTCAAGTACCCTATACCTGCACATCCATAGCTTTCTTCTACTATTCTCCTTTCCCTATTGTAAGCTCTATACTACTTGTTCTATAACTAGCTAGATGTGAACGCATATCATCTTTATCTTCAGTCTTGAAAGGAAAAATAAAAAATGACATTTCCCTATTAACATCCCCGCCCAATATAAAACTCTAGTTGGCCCGGGCCAACTAATGATTAAAAAAAAAGAAAAAAGAAAGAATTACATATAAAATTTCTTTTGAGCGGACAAATGGGTATCGTTCCGCCATTGTCTGCGAAGCTCGACTAAGTTTGAAATGTATCGAGGCTTGATATATATATATATATATATATATATATATATATATATATATATATATATATATATATATATCGTTCGATTAATTTCCTTATAGTTCGTTCTTGTGATATTACATTGAGTTGTGAGTTTTTATTTATTGATGCGAGTAGTGAGATCAAGTACTAAATTTGCATACGATAAACTAGCGGACTAATCAAACACTTTGCTTTTTTTTTTTTTTTTTTAATCTAATCAAACACTTTGCTTAACAACAGCTCAATCAACTCGAATCTGCAAGTACTTTGTACATCGCATGAAACCTTCAAACTCCACCAACGACGAGGCCACTGATGCCACTACAGTGCATCTCTCCATTTGTACTATAATGTCCTTTCTCTCCTTCATGTTTTGCCCCTAAAGAGCTGTTAACACTGTAGTGAATGGAAGAACAGAGTGCAATAACAGAAAAGCAGAGAGAAGAAATTGGATAACTTCTGTGTATTGACATGAAAAATGAACAACAGTATACAAGCCTTCTTATAGGTGAATAAAAAATACATAACAGCCTCTAACAGACTTCCACCTTAGCTTCCACCTCAGCTCGAGTGTAACTACATAACAGAGTAAATAAATTCTACTCTCGCTAAGACTCCCCCTCAAGATGGACCGAATATGTTAAGAAGGTTCATCTTGGATAATAAAAAATGAAACTGATCAGAACCTAAGGGCTTAGTAAATAAATCAGCCAATTGATGTTTGGAGCTAATATGTAAAGTATGAAGAAATCCGGACTGAATCTTTTCACGAATAAGGTGGCAATCCAGCTCAATATGTTTGGTACGCTCATGGAAGACCGGATTAGCTGCAATATGAAGAGCAGCCTCATTGTCACAGAAGAGAAGAGCTGGTTGTGGGTGTGAAACTTGCAGATCAGTGAGCAGGTACTTGAGCCAAGTAAGCTCACAGCTAGTGGAAGCCAATTCCTCCCAAAGTGACTTCAATTTTGTGAAATACGCAGTGACAGTAAGCTGACTTTGAGGAAGTGACGAAATAGCCTTTTGGACCTGAAATATACGAGGTCCATTGCCCTGAGAAAACCGATCATTTAGATCCTTCTATATAATAACAACCGTTTCAATATAGAGAACACTTTCTGCTAATTCTTTAGACACTGAATTGAGTAGCCACGAAGACACCATGTCATTGCAGTGAGTCCAGTCAGAATACATAGGGGAAGTGATCGGAGGTGGTGAAAAAGATCAATCAACAAACGTCAGTTTGTTCTTCGCACTCAAAGCCATCGTCATAGACCTTTGCCAACTGGAAAAATTCTCTCAATTGAGTATATGTTAAACAAGTACAACATTTGGATTATCGTTGCTGTGAAGCAACAAAGGATTGTAAGTGATTTCAGAAGAATTAGAAGTAGGAACCGAAGAGACGAGAGGAGATTCTTGTTTTGCCATCACGTAAGCTCTGATACCATGTCAAACACTGTAGTGAATGGAAGAATAGAGTGCCAATAACAGAAAGTAGAGAGAAGAAATTGGATAACTTCTGTGTATTGACGTGAAAAATGATCAATAGTATACAAGCCTACTTATAGACGAATAACAAATACATAACAGCCTCTAACACCTCAGCTTCCATCTCAGCTCGAGTGTAACTGCATAACAGAGTAAATAAATTCTACTCTCGCTAAGACGAGCCTTCATGAGTTATCTTTTGGGAATGGGGTTTAATTATAAGAAAAATAAACACTAACAACGTGGGCCGTGGCCATATCAGTAGATTAATTAATATAGGAATTATACCGCGATCGAGGGACATGAGCTTGCCGATAGACAACAGTAAATTACTATAGGAATTGAATTCTGTACTACAAGGCTTCTGTTTTATGAGTCAAGTCGGATAAAATACGATACATGCCAAGCCCAGAAGGTGTCAGTTGAACCCTGGGGATGTTTTGTAAAAAATTGTAAAATTTTTAGGATTTTGATATAATTATGAATATTTATGTATTTGGAGTTTTATAAGTTTTGTGTAAAAAAAGTTTAAAAGAAATTTTTAATCAAAAAGGGGAGAGAGATGAGATGATGTATTTGTTATAAAATTTTGTTTTGAAAAGGTTTAAAAAAAAAAAGAGGCAAAAAAAGGAGTATGAAGAGATTGAAATTTGTTAATTAATAATTTTCATTTTTTCAATTTTGTTGAATACATTTGTATTTTAAAATACTTTTATAAACGAACATTCCCTGATAACCTGTAAAATATGTCTTTTTCTTATTAATTGCCGCTTCCTTACATATTTCAACTCTTTTTTAGACTTATAAGTACAACCTTTTCCGATGGTTATAATATTTCAACCGTTAAAAAGCATGTTATCAACAACTCTTTTGCAAGATCTCGTGACATCATAATGCCTATTTTATATAGGAAAGATTAATGCTTAATTAAGGAAGCCTCGACCTTCATAGAATATGTCGAGAAACCAAAAAAACTGACGTCTTTCCTCTTTAGACTCATTGTTTTGTATCAATCCCTCGATCCGTTCCGTGAATCTGGAGTTGATTACTCACACCTGAATATTTAATTAAACAAACCTGTATATCTGTTTATACGTGGCTTTACATGCCTTCTGTTAAAGTCAGTTGCCCGTCTTTATAAGCTTTATCCATTTTTGTTTTCTCTGGCTATGGAAAGGAGCTGCCGTATTCATCTATATTGGCGTCCCAGTTAGCTGTAATCAGCTCTCTAGAAATCTCTTTCTTTTCATTTCTTCTGTGCGATTACGTAAATCAGAAGGCCAGCTGGTTACGGAGAAAATCCTCCCTAGGAAGGATCTTCTTGAGTTATGTTACTGGCCGCCGCAGCATGCGCTACGCTAGCTAAGTACACATGATAAATAAAGCGTTATATAGCAAGCATGCATCACATGGTAGGATGCTTCTATAATATATACATAGGAGGAGAATTTTAAGGATTTTCTTCTCACGACAGATTGACCAAAGACTTTTAATAAGACCAGTATCAGTGCGAGGATTAGAGATAAATTTCTAGATAAATGAATGCATGTGTAAGTTTATGCTTAGGCAAAAAGGTATACGTAATTACCTAAAAAAGTGGTATAGTTCAAGAAAAATCTGGTGCTAAATCCAATGTTTTCTTCGGATTAATTAAATCGCTGTCCTCAATTTATTATAACGCTAATTTTCTTAGGGAGGCTTGTACTAATGTTCCGCAGAAGTACGTCTTTGACAATTCTAGACTCGTCGACTAATCCAATACGGAGCTGCCGAGCTGGGCGACAATGATGAGTGGGTATACGTCCGTTTCAATATCAGTAGCTGTACGAATAGGGGTTGCGGGGTAGAAATTCCGGTACCTGTAGATGGAGTCAGTCAGTCATCTTGAGTACTGTTTAACTAATTAACCATGAATTTCAGCCAAAAATAAAAAACTAATTAACCCAGTACTTCGACAACGACAAGATTGTCGTACAGCCCTTGTAACTTATTTCCCATCTTTTTCTACTATTCAACCATATATTGCAAATATTCTGTCAACTAACTCTTCGTTTTCTCGGCCATCTTGTCTGTGTCTGGTGCAGACAAAGAAGCACTTGGTCTTTTGTAATGCACCTTCGTTGTCTTTTCGTTTAGTTTTTGTTTAAAAGCCGATCCCCACCTCGCAAGCTTCACGTTTTACCTGCTTGGCTTTAAGGATATTCTGCCTCCAAGCACTTTGTAGCCCGCAAATAGGCCTTGATCTATAAGAGCCTACACCTCATAATCCTCGTACTTCCACCACAAACTAAAAATTAGATGATGAATCGCTCAAAGACTCGGGCGCCAGGGACCATACCCTTCTCTTGGGAATACAAGCCCGGTGTCTCCAAGGTTACACAACGAGAGTGCCTCGGCGAAGAGGACTTCGTGCTTAAGCTACCACCACCTCCTTGTCCATCAGAACTTGCCAGGTTTTCGGTCCATGATTCCCAAATCCAGATCCCCCTTCCTCCTTGTGCTTTTCAGCCTCCTTCAAGAATTACTTCCAAAAAGGGTCTGATCAGAAAGCACGAGGATCCTTTTCTGGCAGCCTACAAGAATTGCACCAAGAGCGTTAATGGAAGCAGTACTGAGTCGTTCAAAAATGGTGTTAAAGCTAGGTTCAGGAAGAATATGCTTGTGTTCTCGTGTAAGCGCTCATGCAGTATTCGGGATGATAATTTACTGAGCATCTCTCAGCTGCCATCCGAGAGATCAGAGACAGAAAGAGATCAGACAATTTGACCGAGTTTGTGTTTAATTTGGGCGTTTCTTATCTGTCTGCGCTTTGATGTATTATCTTCTTCAAGTTATAATATTCCATCGGAGCACACCAAAAAAGCTGTCTTTGTTAGCTTTTCATCTTGATAGATTATTTTATCATCCAAGAAGCAATAGATCGATGAGTACGTACTTAGCTAATATCTTATGAAACGAAAAAATGGTTTCTTGATTCCTTGAATTCTATCCCACCAGGCCACTAAATCTCCTCCGCGCGTCTAGCTTGGCCATTAATCTTCAGACTTGGGATGTATATCTTCTAGTCAACCTCTAGTGCAACCCTTATAATTCAACGGAAGTACTTTTCTTTTCCGTTTATAAATTGCTAGGGCCTAGGGCCATAAAAACAACGGCGCGTTTCGTCGTTCGTGAAGGGAAAAAGCAGAAGAAGAAGATAATTACGATGTAAGAGATTGGACGTGAATCCAGAGTGCAATTGTTGGCTTTGTTCTTCTCTAAAAGATTTTATCGGCTATGTTTAGTCGCATGTTTCAAAACTTCCTTTTTTTGAGATATTTATTTTTTGAATGGTTTGTAAAAGTGATAGAAGCCGTACGTGTTAAAAACTAACTGGATGTAAGTGATCAGGACTTCAATTTTTTATTTTTTTGTCACATAAAAACAATGTTAATAATGAGAATAAAATTTTTCTAGGGGATTGAAAAAGATTTTTAAGGAATTTTGAGACATGTCGAGCTTTTTTATTTACTCTGTAAGAAACAACCAGAAACCAGCTAGCAATCAGCTCGTGGAAGTGAGGTAAGAGCTGGCCGAAGGAAATGAAGTAAAAGGGAGCTGGGTTACTAAGCTGAGAAAAATGAGGAGTGTTCGAGAATTGTGTTGTTAGGGCAGGAAGGACAGGAAGCAACGGCAAGGATGATGCTAGCTGGAGCTTGTTGGGTCGTTGGATGCTGAAGAAAGGGTAGGTTCCAGAATTGCGTTGAGCTTCTCCGAGCAATTCGGATTGGACTTTCTTGAGACAGTGGGCTATCCAATTTGTTAGTTAGTTGATAAGTTTGTTAGTAAATTGGCTTCTAATAAAAGACGCTTGAGCTGGCATTTGAATTCATTCGAAAAATTTAAGAAATTGAACATTGTCAAAAACTGGAGCACGGCTTGCTCGAAAAGCCAAATACAATAAGTACACTTATTGGAATTTTTATCCAAGATTTACAATCTTTCCTTCCAAAGAGTCTATATAATTTACAAGCTTCTTACATGATCTCAAAACTAGTTGGATGTGAGTAACTAACGAGACCCACTGATACTAACTGCACCTAACCCAACTAATAATGCTTTATGAGCCTAATGGCTACATCAAAAATAAGTTTTCAAAAAGACGAAGAAGGTAGTAACCAAAACAGACCCAGAAAGGGAGGTAAAAAAAAAAAGAAGAAGAAGAAGGAGCCAAGTTGCAGTTGTACAGTGCTTATTATGTAAAATGACATACGCTAGCTAGCAAGTAAAACAACATATAGATTAAAAAAAAAGGCTAAATTACTCTGTACGTCTATGGGGTTTGACCTTTTCCCAGTTTGGTCCTCAGGGTTCAATTTTTCCTAAAAGCATCCATGGGTGAGGACTCATTACCAAATAGATCCTGGCGTCAACTCTTGGACGGAAATGCACACGTGGCTAACGGCTTACACGTGGGCACTGACAGCTGGATTTTAAAAAAAAAATCTTACCCAATCGCAATGTGACACGTGTCACTACAATAAATAAAAATAAAAAATATTTTAAAAAATAAAAAATAAATCTTAAATCTAAAAAAAAAAAAGAAAAAAAAAAGAAAAAATATTTTTATTTTTATTTATTGTAGTGACACGTGTCACATTGCGATTGGGTAAGATTTTTTTTTTTAAAATCCAGCTGTCAGTGCCCACGTGTAAGCCGTTAGCCACGTGTGCATTTCCGTCCAAGAGTTGACGCCAGGATCTATTTGGTAATGAGTCCTCACCCCAGGGATGCTTTTAGGGAAAATTGAATCCTGAGGACCAAACTGGAAAAAGGTCAAAACTCAAGAACATACGAAATAATTTAGCCTTAAAAAAAAAAAAAAAAAAAGTAAAACAAACGTACAGACAATTATGAACGTGAATAGCATCAATTCCTTACTTGCCATATACAGTAACAAACTACACCTGCACTCAAAAGAATAAATTTTGCGTCAGATTTATTAGTAGCAGAAAAATATTTAACAGGATCTAGAGGTAATTTCACCCAAAATTGGACGATAATTGAAAAATCTCCCACCCTTTTCCCTTCGGCGCCTCTGTTCACACCTCCCCTTTTTGTCGTGTTCTCAAGAGATGGGAGATCGAGCTTCGGCTCCTCTCCCTCTCCTCGAATTTCTTCTCTTCCTTTCTCTGCATAAATTTATTTTGTTGTGGGTTTTTCGTTTTGATAGAAGAAGACTAGATCTGTTGCTTTTGGTGGCCGACTATCGTGCACGCACCCTCCCCATCTCCTCTTGGTTCTCCGATCTTCCATCTCAATTTTTGTTCGGTGGCTCATCCTCAAGCGAGTGCTCCTCACACACTGTCTAGGTGATCCACGCGCCTTTCCTATTTCAGCTCATTTTAGGTTTTCTTCTAACTTCTACTTTTTAGTCAACGGACGTTGGTGTGGTGCTCTGCTCAATCCCTCCAAATTTGCCACTTTTCCCTTCCCTACAGCGATCTTGCCCCTAGTTTGTGATGGTTGCAGATACTCCAAAGCTACTTAGAGTGCTGCAGGGGCAATTTGTTTACCGAAATTTTAAGAAATAATTTTAAAATTCTAGAAATTTTTTGAATGTGAAAATTGGTATGAGTTTGTGAAAAGTGTCAAGTATATGCGTAAAAGTTTGAAGTTTATTGAAATTTGTGAAATGTGTTTGGTGTGGTAAAAATTTTAAGTTTCTAAAAAATTAGGTAAACAAATGCCTTCTTAATTAACTCACTTGGCGGTCTTGTCTTGGCTTTCGTCTTTGACCATGACCAAGCTCTTTTTTTTTTTTTTATTATTTTTTGTGTTAGTGCAGTGGATTTTTGAGGCTGTTTGTAGGGTTCCTGACTTCTGGTTTTGTTATGCTATGGTTGCTTACAAAAAAAGGAAAAGAAAAAGAATTCACCCAAAATTGATTTGATTAAAGCACCAACGGCCAAGGCGAGAGTCGACAACGGAGTAAAAAGGGCAGGAGAAAAACCAGTGAAACACAGTTGTAGGCGCAGAATAACATTAGATCAAAAATATGAATGTCGTTGAAATTCCTAATCATAATTGCCAATATTTTATATAACACAATATAAAAAGAAAACAGAAACGGTGGCGGTCAAGGGTTAACGGTGAGTCACGACTCATGGTATCGTCAAACCTGGGTGACGTTCGTGAAAAAATATAAGATTTTAAAAAAGTTGTGAATATTTAGGTAATGTTGAGTTGTATTGATGTTTGTGTAGAAGTTGTTGATTTTTATTAATGAGAGTGAAAAAGTTAATGATTGGTTTTTAAGGTTGTTATTTGTAAATTAATTTTATTGAGATGTGTGTAAAAGATAAAATATAAAATAATATTTATATGATATTTATTTATAATATTTATTATAAATTCGAAAATTATATTTTTGACTCAATCGTAATAAAAATATTGATTTATTTATATATTGATTATTTTATTTAAATTTGTTTTTTTTTGATACAATATTGATGTTTATTTATAAATTATTATAATTCAATTTTTTTTTTTATTTCTTATTTTTATTGTGATACAAATGTTGATGTTTATTTATAATATCATTATATTTTGAAAATCCTTTTGTTTTCTATTTTTTTGTGATAAGAATATTTGAAATCATGGAGATGTTATAAAAAAAAGATTAAAAATATGAGAAATGAGCTAAAACAATTGCCAAAGGCCTGCTCGCTTCACGTCAACAGGGGAGGAGGGCAGATCGAGGGAGAGACAAAAGTCTCCGTGGTCAAATCGGGGGGGGGGGGGGGGGGGGAATGGCATATTAATCTAATACTTTCACAAACATAACATTCGGGATTTCGTCATTTCTCTTCTTTTGATTTTAATGCATTAGCGTTGGGGTCACATTTTTTTATAACCCCGTTTTACCTTTTTATGTTTTTTGCTCTTCACGTTTTGTTGGAGATACCTTGGTCATTTAACATCATTTTGTCTAAGGCAAAATTAGAAATTTTTAGGCTGATCCTTAGATCCAGTTTTGTTTATCGAACATGATTAAAGTGAGGATTCAAATTCGCACGTTTCTAAGGAAACGAACATGACCCTGAAATTTTCAAAATACTTGAGGTTTTTTCTGGAAAATGGAAAATGTAAAAGACTAGCTACGTTATTACTAAAATTTTAAATTTCAAAATTTTAACACAATAAAAAATTATAATGTAATCTTTTTTATTAAATTATTATTTTTTATTATAATAAATATAAAAAATCATTAAATTATTTCTTTTTTTCAATTTTTTCACGATTTTAATATTTTAAAATTTTAACCTTTCTAAAATTTTTACGCTAAAACACAACCGTTCGATTATCTCACCCTTAATATGGTATTCTTTGTGTTTTTTTTTTTTTTTCAATTTTCACCAATGCCCTTTCTCTTCTGCTACTCTCTTAAACCCTAAACGTGAGGCCGAGACGGAGAGATCTAAGCCTTTCCATTTTTCGCCTGCGACGAGCGCTCGTCAGAAGTCATTGCCAACTTGCATCTTCGTCTCTGCCGTGGCGGTAAGCTCACGTTCGTTTATTTTCCTTTTCTTTTATGGACTAAATTTGTATTGTAAACGTTTTTCTTTTGTTCGGTTTCTGTGAAAATAGAGGAAAATATATGGGGACGAACAATTTGGGTGTAGTAAATACTAATGAAAGTAAGCAAAAAATAAGGATTCAGGAATTGGATGACTGATTTCCTTGTTGTGACACGAGTTAGGAATTCTAGCTCTTCCATGTTGATCTTACCTATCAATTTGGTATGAAATCTTACTTTAGTTTCCGAATTTTTCAAAAGAAGCACAAATAGACAGACCACTTCAATTATTTTCAAATTGATACGCATCGCTTTTGGCTTATTGTAGAGAAAAAAGCTCGCGTAGCACTAATGCACATTAGATGTAAAATAAATAAAAAAATGGAAATCTCCAACTACTCATTCTAGCTGACGGGGTACATGTGACACTTGCCATTAGATTTATGCACGAGGCCTTGACCTAATTAAGTTAATAAGCTGGAGGGGGACAATGTGACAGCAAGGGAATACTGGATACTGTGGCTTTCATTGGCTGGAGAACTTTATGCTATGACAACTAGTGGCTGGAGTTAGAAAGAATTAGAAAGTTTAAGTTCAGCTGAGTGGGAAATAAGTTCTGTCCTTTGGTAGTGTGGGTTTTCAAGCCAGCATTACAAAGATTCATGTTCATGGAAATGCAATGAATTGGCCATGATCGGCAGAATGAATGGTGACATCAAACAGATTGTCCAGCTATAAAGAGCTAATGTTCTATTAGTCGTAGGCATTCAATTCCTTTTCTCGTTATTCATATGGCTGCAAACATTTGAAACAATAGGTAGATTTCAAGACCACAACAAAAAAGTAAGAGGTGGCTGTATTAGCCTGATCCGTTTTTTTCTTCTGTTGTTAGTTTGAAAGGAATCAATTCATCATCTGTGATATATACCTATCCCGTGATTCCGGATCAGCATATCAATGCATGATAGGTGCAGGCTTGTCGGAATTACTGCTACACTGGTCTGAGTCAAACTTTTGGCCAGCTAACTTGACTTCTTTGGGGCAGATGGATGTGGATTTGTGACTGAGTTTTCTTATTGGTCTTTGATATTTTATTGTTCCCAACTTATTGACTTTGCAGCTGTTTGTGGAGGCTTGCTTATGAGCTGAAATGGCCAGTAATCCTCAGTCCTCTGGTTCACAGGTAGCGTGCTTCTAGCTTTTGGCTTTATAACCCAAAATGTCTGACTTCTGTGAGTCCAAAAAAAAAAAAAAGAAAAAAAAAAAGAAGTAGCAATAATTCTCCTTATCTCAGCTGTATTTTGTACGGATCTCTTGTAAACCCTCACACGAACAGAAAAAAAAAAGTGTTTTCTAATTTCTTGTCATGTGTATTTCATACAACAAGTTAACTCTGGCAAAAGGTTTCATGGACAAAGGTTACATTCCGGTACTTTGTGCTGACTATCTAGGTATCCCTGTCAATTTTATTAGCCTCCCCAGGTTATGAATAGATAATTTCCTACGTTTTAGATTGAGACTTTTTTCTTCTCTTCAGCTGAAATTAATGTGAAAGTGAACATCATGCTTTCATTTTTTCTCGAGATCATATTCAGCTGTATTGTTTGTAAAACATCATTCTATCGGTTGAAATTAATGTGAAGGTGAACATGATGCTTGGACCTTTTCTTGAGATCGTGGTCTTCTGAATTGTTTACAAACATCATTTTTTTCAAAGACAGAAAAGAATGCTGCTAGGCTCCTTTTTTGATCTGTTGAATTACTTAATCATTTCAAATGAGTCTTTGCTTTAAGAATCATTTTTACCTATCCTTCTCGCTTTATTTAAATTTTGTTTCAAGGTTTTGTGACATTTATTTTTGCTGTATTAAATCGTTTCCTCCTTTTCTTTTGTCTCTCTCTGGATTAGCCACTTCGTCCTCCTGCAGTTGGATCGTTGGGTCCTCAAAGTTTTGGTTCATCATTATCAATGCAGGTAACTGCTTCTCATGAGCATATTTGAGGACATATATTGTCCATTCTTTTCTAAGAATTTTGAGTACCGTGACATGGGACATTTTTCTGCTGCAGTTTCGTCCAGTTGTTCCAACACAGCAAGGACAGCCATTTCTTCCATCAGCATCCCAGCAGTTTCGGCCTGTAGGTCAGGGTTTCCCCTCAAATGCTGGGATACCTGCTGGTCAAGGCCAGCAGCTACAGTTTTCTCAACCAATTCAGCAATTACATTCAAGGCCAAATCAGCCTAGTCATGCTACACCACCATCACAGGCTGTACAGATGCAGTATGTGCAGACAAATAGGCAGCATGCATCCATCCAACAAAGTGCTCCCCCTTTAACTAATCATATGCCTGGCTTAGCTGGCTCTGGAATACCTATCTCTTCGTCATATACTGTAAGAAATACCTATCCCTGCTTTATGCATTTGGGTGGATATTTTGGCCTACCTTTTGCTCTTATTTACATGATTCTGTATTCTTCAGTTTGCTCCGTCTTCCTTTAGCCAGCCACCAAATAGTGTTAGTGTATCGTCCCAATTCCAGCCAATGCCTCAGATGCATGCACCTCCTCTACCTGTTGCTGGGCAACCTTGGATGTCATCTGGAAGTCAGAGTCCAGCACTTGTTACACCAGCACAGCAGACTGGCCAACAACCTTCAGTCATTCCTTCTCCAGATTCTGTAAGTGCTTGTTATTATTATTATTATTATTTTATGTTTTGGGGGAGGGCGGAGGGTTCAACCAAATTCCTTCTAATCTTTTTTCTTTCTTGACAATTCCTTGTAATTGTATGAATAAAAAAATTACTAAGGCATGTTTCTCCATCTTTTCTTTTTTATATCTCTTTTTTGCACTTTTATGATGTGTTATGCTTTTCACGATGCTTGAAGAAAATAATTTCTTTCCAACAAACTGTTTTGAGACGTTCATCAATGTTAAAATAATTTTTACATCATGGAAATTGTTGTGACATTTCTTGCATCACGGGCTTACTATCTACAAAGATTTTCTTTTCATTTTATTTGTTGCTTTTAGTTTTTAAGATTAAATGTTGAAGCTTTGCTTCCCCTAATTCCAAAGCACAACAGTAGACTTGCTCCTTTTGGCAGCCTTTTTCAAGTAGGCTTCTCATTGGTCGGAGGTCCAAGGGGTCCATAGGAAAACTCTATTTTTAGTACAAGGAGTCAACAACCATAGGAAAACTCTATCTTTCAGATAGGATTCTGATACTTGCTCGGTTGTAACTTTAATGAGTGTTTGTCACCTGCATCATTCTTGATCCATTCATTTATTTGCATCTGTTTTGTGAAACCTATCTAATTATGGTCTTGGAATTTTCTATTCTGAAATTTCAGGCAACGAGTGTTCCTAGCTCTAGTCAACATTCCTCTTCTGACTGGCAAGAGCATGCATCTGCTGATGGGAAAAGGTAATTTCCTTTTAGCTTGTCTCTGTAATATGATCCAGAATGTTGACCTGATCCTTTGTCATAATAGTTCCACATTTTGTTTGGCGTTATTGTCTATCTTTGAAATTGTTGATGGCTTTCTGTGTTCTTTTCTTGTTTGCTCAACCTCATTGATTCTTAAATTTTCCCAGATATTATTACAACAAGAGAACAAAACAGTCTGTTTGGGAGAAGCCGGCAGAATTGATGACTCCAGTTGAGGTGATTCATATTGCTGATTGGTTGCGATTACTGTATTTGGAAGGCTCATCTCCTGTAAACATGCCATTGAAATGCCTTTCTAAACAATATATTATGTTCTATTTTATGGGTGCTGATAATTGGATTTGCATTAATCATATTTGTTTTATGCAAATTCTCCTTTTATTTGCATGTGCTTCCACTGGTTTGTAGATGTCATGGCAAGTATGGAGAAATATAACGACTGCTCTATATGCTCACTATGAAGGCGGCGTTTCACTTTCTCAAGGCAGGCAACAATTTGTTATTTATATCTTATTTTTCATTTAGGGACAACTTTAATCCGGAAAGTGGTTGGATGTTTTGACCCCTGTCAAAAATTATTTTTGCCACCCCATCCCTGTTCTTCCTTGTTTCTCCTTAGTTGTGTCATAGGATAAGGAGTCAACATCATATCTTCTATGGCCAGTAGTTTGCTACTATTGTCTGCATTGTATGGTTTTGATTTTGATTTTGTTTTATAGTTTTTTAGAATCGTCTCCTTTTGTTTTTAATTGCAATTGTGTTTCAGCGAAATGTTGTTTGCATGTTTCATCTATGTGCTCCAGATAATATCAGTATATATGCTGCCCATGATTTTGGGATATCGAAACATTTATGCATCCATCTTTTATGTTCAAATTTTTATTGATTTATTATATGGTCTTTTTTCTCCTTTTTAACATCATTCCTGCATGCTTTTGGCTGTTTATAACTTGTTTGGGATCTGGTTTCTGAAGGGTGGCTCAACAGGTACACTTAGGTGCTACCGATGTTAGAGGTAACATACGCCGGGTCAATGACACTTGCTGGTCCCCATTTTTTTGTGTTGGTGGATTCTTCTTGTGTCAAATTGTTGAGATTTTCCTCAGGTTCTCTTGGGTTTCTTTGTGAAGGAGTGAACTGTAATTCGAGTTCTACACATACAAACCGACGAGCCTGCTCTTTTGTGTTTCCTTCTGTCCCTTAAGAGGGATGGTAGGTGCTGAAAAAGTTAAGAACCTAATGGTTACCACGAAATACAATTCAGTTCCTTTGTAGCATTAAAGAATTAGATGCTAGACTTGAAAAGAAGTTTTAAGGGAGAAATAGTTTTATAGGGTAGATGACATAATAGCATAGTGAATTGATTATATGCATGTTTATGATGCCTATATAATTTGGCCTATTGAAACTCTGCCATGTCAAGGTATTCATCTTTTTCTTCTTCATTCTTGTCTTGTACTCGGTTCTTTAGTTATCCCAGACATAGGTCAAATATGGAACTGGGTGATTTCTGTTCTTTCTAACTACGTAGATAGCTAAAGATGGTCCAATTTGGGGGTTAACTATGGGATCTCTGAACTTTTGAAATTTTCCCATACCTTGGGAAAGTTGGTTTGAGTCATTGTCATGGTCTGTGAATAATTTGAATGGTTTGAAAGGTCAATGCTGGACTAATGCATATCAAATACTTATATGAATTTTTGTCATGTCACTATATGTATTTTCCTCTTAAATACTATAAAATAAATAAATAATAATTGTTGGCATGTCATGATATGTATTTTCCTCTTAATGCGCGACATATTCCCATGCTGGAGGCTGCGTCTTATACTTAACAGAAAAAAGGGTCGTTGTCTGTTAATTTCTCTTGCAATATGTGAGACATGGTTTCTGGATGGAAATTTACATGAAGATGCTGTTATTTTGCCTTAAATAAGCTTTGGGTTGTGAAGAATATGCTGTTTTTATTGATAGTTTCTCCTCTTAGGATCTGAAATTTTTTGAAGGAGAAAAACCCTCTATCCTAAAAATAATCCTTCTTATAGTAGTAGGAAACCAAACCATCTTTGTGTTCGCCATACTAAAATTTTGTTCCCCATAATTTCAATCCATTTCCCCTTCTTTTAACGTATGGAGTTCATCATAAATAATGTTGGTTGGGTTTGTAGCACATAAATTTTCAGAGCTCATTCATTCAACCATGGATTGGATGACCCAGTCTTTATAGCAAAGCATACCCTTTTGATTGGTAGTTCATGAAGTTCAAAATTTAAGTATGTTCTTTTTGACCATGTCTCTCTCAATGAGAACATTCTTGATGTTTCTGCTTTGATTGTGCTGTCTTCTAACATGGTGCTGTTGCCCTGTGAATCTTTCAGCAATCTTTTTGCTTATGCACTTTGTGTTATGTTCTGTCACCCTGGTTTTTCGTTATTCTACCCGCTGGACACTAGCCTACTTGCTCTGTCTATTCTGGCATGTCATGTGCTTCAAAATTGACATGTGCTATTTATATTAAAGATCTGTGATTAGTTTAGAACTTACTGCTGGAATTAAGTGTCATTTTTAGCTGGTGGCATCATCAAATCTGATGATGATCCGCCGAACATTCACAGGAGTTATATATTAGGGTTATAGTTGAGTGAACCTCAGATATGGGCAAAGCATGATGAACCAAGAAGTCTCGAGGCATATTGTTAAGAGCAGTGAATTTCTATTATCATAAATAGCATTCAACCAACCATGCAACCATATGCTTTGACCCGCATCGAACGCTGGACTGTTTGAAGATAAACGTATATTGAACCCATATAAGCTTTACTGCAAGCAGATTCTATACATTATGCACATGTAGGTTTGATATGGGGAGTCTTTAGGGTCACATGATCTCGTCCCTTCAAATGCAAAAGATAGGCCATTTACTGAAACTGGAATTCAGCAAGTATAGTACGAAAGGAAGGTAACAGGTGGCACATAGGATTATGTAGTGGCAGATTAAAGTTGAAGGTTTCATCCGACCACAGTGTTGCCTATGTGTGCCGTTACCTGTTCTTGTTTCTTGCATATTGCCTCAAGGGATTCTATGCTTTCTTATGGAGGTTATTCAAGAATATATGTTGCTGGAGTTGCCTGCAGGATTGGTTAGTTTAATGTACTGCAACCATCTCTGAATGCACAAGGCATTTTGGATGAATAGCTTTGATGTACTGTACAGCCATTTTTTGGGAGCCAATTGTGGCTGGTGTCGGGGAGTTTTTGAGCTAATATTGGTTGGAAAGAATATGCGGTGATCCTTGCTGAAAATAGGGTGATGTCATTTGCATTTATATAAGAATGGAGGTTGATGTTTTGTTTTTCTAGTTCTTTACGTCATATATTGTGTTGCAAAATGCGTCTATTTGTTGTCTAAAATTAAGTGTACAGGTAAGTCTTCTATTGTTATTAATTCTCTTATCTGTTAGTATGTTCCCTTTATTTCTGCCTTAGCATGTGAACATGTGTTTAACTGACCACTTGTTTAACTTTTTTTTTTTTTCTGCAAAAACGAACACTTACCTATGCTCTGTTGGATTTATCTACTCCTATCAATATCACTTACTCAGTTAACATTGCCCTTGTAACAGAAGGCTGATGCATCGACTGTTTGGAAGGAATATACTTCTCCAGAGGGAAGAAAGTGCGTTCTGTCTCTCTTTCTGTGACTAATTTTCATTTGTTATGTTGTTTCATGGTATAAGCCTTCTTGGGATCAGTTTCTATGATCCTTTTCTGTCTTACTGTTAAATCGATAATTCTTTTGAGCCATAAGTGGAGTGCTTTCACAGGTATTATTTCAACAAGGTTACAAAGGAGTCTAAATGGACAATTCCTGAGGAATTGAAGGTTTGCAATAAGTTAGATCTTTCCTTTTCTCTTTTGTGTTTTCTTTTGAGGGGTGGGGGTTTGTATCTAGCTTGGTTCTAACTTTGAGATGCTGGCTTCCAGTTGGCTCGTGAACAGGCTCAAAAATCAGTTAGCCAGGGAACACGATCAGAAACAAGTATGAGTTCTCATGCTCCAGATGTTGTTGCTGTCTCCTCAGTTGAGGCCTTTGGGTCAACTGTCTCAGTAAGCTCCTCCACTACTTCAACAGTAACTGGGATGGCTTCAAGCCCAGTTCCTGTGACACCTGTTGTTGCGGTTTCTAACCCTACTCCGATGCCGGTTTCTGGATCATTAGCCATTTCTGGTGCACAGTCTGCTGTGTTATCAAGTGCACCTGGCATTCCATATCATGCTCTAGCTGCTGCTTCTCCACCTTCATCTGTTTCAGGAAATACTGGAGTTCCTGCTGCTTCATCGAATGCCAACCCGGCATCAATGTATGGACTTACTTTGTTCCTTTACATCGTCAAATTGTGTTGGATTTTTTTTATTAATTCTACTTTTATTGATGTGGAGAGATGCATTTGGTTTGAATTCTGCCTTATGTATCTTCAACTATCGCAGGAGCCACTCTGAAAACATTGTGTCTCAAGACTTTCAAGGTTCTACGGATGGAGCTTCGTTACAGGATATTGAGGTATGGCTAGTGTCTTCAGCAGATGTTTCTGGAAGTCTTTGATAGGGCTAGTAATTTCAATAATGGCCAGGATTCCCCTGCATGCAGCTTGCATATTTATTAGGAGAAAAGCAAGATTTCGTTTTCACACAAAGTTCTTGTCATCTGAAATTTGTGCACAACAATATTTTTCTAGGCTCAGGTTACTGTTTAAAACTGGATTACTCTTGGCTAGCCCATCTGCAAAACACATTTACAACCTTGTCAAAGTTAGGTGCAACAACAGATACTCGTTTGCTTTCTTGTCATGTTCTGTGGTGTCCCTGACAGGAAGCGAAGAAAGGGATGGCAGTTGCTGGGAAAATTAATGTGACTTCTTTAGAGGAAAAAGCTCTTGATGATGAACCTTTGATATATGCCAATAAACTGGTATTGACCTATAATTTTACGCATGATTGAATTTAGTTATGGAGAACTGCAAAGCTGTGGTGTTATCGTCATCATCCTAATCCTTAGACCATCATCTGTCTCCATTGAATTATTTTGATTTTCTCTTGCGCTCAGGAGGCTAAAAATGCATTCAAAGGTCTGCTGGAATCTGTTAATGTGCAGTCCGATTGGACTTGGGAACAGGTTGTGTGGCTATGCCTTTCCTGTTTTGATCTGTTCTCACTTGTTTCTTAATTCTTATTAATGATGTTCAAAACTTTAACGGCAGGCAATGAGAGAGATAATTAATGACAAAAGATATGGGGCTTTGAAAACACTTGGTGAGCGGAAGCAAGCATTTAATGAGGTAAGCCTTGTGTACTGCTTCTGTGGATGTGTGTATCAAATTTTTTTTTTTTTGCATAAATGGATTTGTTTTCACAATCACTCGGGCATAAATGATTTTATCTTTACTTGCTTTTTAATTTCTGTTTATACATTACGCAATCTTCCATCTTTTTGTGACACAAAATTGGTTTTATTGGTTATTTTCAGTACTTAGGTCAAAGGAAGAAACTGGAAGCTGAGGACAGGCGCATGAGGCAGATAAAGGCTCGGGAAGAATTCAAGAAGATGTTGGAAGTATGTTGTGTGAAGTCCATAATGTCTTTTGCACTGTTCCTTTACATATGGTTGGTTGATATGATGTTTTTTTCCCTCCCTTAACATACATTTTTTTTGGTTCCTGTGTGATGTCTTTGCAGGAGTCCAAGGAACTCACATCATCTACCAGATGGAGGTTCATGCCTTTCCCTGTACTATAAAAATGTTGACTTGAAGTGTTGCTCTACATATTGTAGCTTTTTTTCCCTCATCTTAGGCTGCAAGCAAAATTTCTAAGATTTTCTAACTGAAGTGTTCTCCCTGATCAGCAAAGCAGTTAGTATGTTCGAAAATGATGAACGATTCAAGGCGGTTGAACGAACTAGAGACCGGGAGGATCTTTTTGAAAGCTACAAGGTGGAACTTGAGAGGACGGTAAGAAACTGCTATGTCATTTGTTCCTTAATTGGCTCTCATACTTAGTTCCAGATCTTTGATGACCAAGTAGTTCCAAAGGAGGGAAACAATCTTGTATGACTATGTTGAAGTTGCATAAATGGGCAAGTGGTCTTTGTTTCCTATTTATTTTTCTTACTCTGTTGGATTGGGTTCAAAATCCAACTATTTTCCATATGCTTGCTAGTTAATGAATTTGTGAATCAAATGCAAAACTCCAAAATTTTGTCTCCCTGCAGGCTCCCCCTCCTTAGGATGGTTGTTGGGGGGGGGGGGGGTGGTTAAGTGGGGTAGGCTGAATATGCTGGCTTTGTAAATTATATCGTAATGTGAACCTACTCTTCTCTGTGCAAACCTCCAAACAGTAATCTTTTTACTCTGCGGGCCTACTATTACTTGGCTTTGTTAATTCTGTTATAATTTGGAACTTCTTTTCTTTCGTACTATATGTCAATATTAGCTCCATGTTTATCTCTTTTATCAAACTCCTAGTAATTCGTCTGTTTTAGCTGTCCCATATAGTTAAGGGACTCCCACTAAGAGCTAGGATGTTCTGAAAACAGCGTTAGAACTAGATAGAGACACGAGGAATTCTGGGTTATGTCCTTTGGGTTGACTAATGACCCAGTTGCATATGGATTTCCTAAATTAGGTATTTCGAGAATAATTGGATTACCTTGTGATAATGTTCATATATTAAACCTTGATTACTCCAAAGAAGAGCATTATTTGAGTTGTTTTGGTGGACCGTAAGATCTGATTTCTTCTGGATTGAGGTTTTTGTTTGTGTGTGGTTTTGCCTGGATAATAGGCCGAGTTGTTACCATGAGGAATCTATTCACAACCAGTCAATCTTTTTTACAAATAGCCTCCTTCAGATTGTATAATGTTGGTTTCCACTGATATGATGAACACTTAAGATTTTACCTGAAACTCTGTGCCTTTTTAGAAGCAATCTTGTTTATTGATTGTCTAGGAGCAATGTTCCCTTTAGCTCAGAGTTACTAAGAAGGAACTTACCTGCTACATGTTTGCTTCTGCCTTTCAAACTATTTGATCATCTTCCAACTTGCCATGACAGAACTGGCTACAAGTTTACCAGCTCTCTGCCAGCATCAAGTGCTATTAGTTCATAGCTCTGTCTAACCTATGTCCAAGTCTATCTCATTATTCTTTTCCAGCTTGCCAGTCGTTTCTTGAACTTTTCATGCCTATAGCAGACACGAACCGTGCTTGGACGTCCAGAACTCTTGTTTTGTGTCATAGGGCTTGTAAAGTATGAAAAATTGAACAAGAAACCAGCATTGAATGCACGTCAGTAAGATATATAATTGTTTTCTAAAATCATAGGTAATGCATACACCCCATAAACGTGTATGTGAAATTTCCTCTTGATGAACATTCTTTTAGTTCACGATGAGGTGAACTGGTCAAATGAGAAGGCAAGTCAATGAAAACTCATTCCCAACCACAAGTGTTATTAATCCTTAAGAATTCTGGTATGGAAGCTACGGGATAACAATGCTTTCTGGGTAATGCAATTACCTAGATGAAACTGACGTATCTAAATGCTGGTTTTATGGATTGAGAAAGATGCTTTTTCCAAACTTCCTGCTTATGCTTTGGGTCATGAAGAGGCTGTCTTGGTTGTGCATCATAAGTCTTCCATCCTTATCACCATGTTGGGTTATTCTCACTTACTTAAGGTTTGGTGGATGGGAGCTCACAGTTTCGAGCATCAGGGCATTATGCTAAGGGGAAGAGACTTATGTCGATGACTTCCTAACTCTATCCTCGGTGGGTGTGGGAATAGGCTGTGGCTTGGACTATCTTAGGGGAGTGCTTGCAGTTACTTCATCTAACCCCCTCGTCCTTTTTCCCATGAGGAAAGACACCACTAATGACTATTTTACTGAACCCATATTCTGGTAAAAAAGGGAACAATCTGTTTAAGGATTGAGTTGACCTTATTTGTCAGCATTTTTGTGCCATTCCCTTCTCATGTGCATATTTGGGCTGGTGTATTATATGGCCCTGAAAAAAAGTTCTTTCTATGTATGCCTTGATGTGTGAATGCAGGAGAAAGAGAAGGCTGCAGAGGAGCACAGACTGAATATAGCAGAATACAGGAAATTTTTGGAATCCTGCGATTTCATTAAGGTATATTGTGAATAATGTGATATACACGAACAAGTTACGTTGATTTTTCTTTTCTAGACATGATTTGTTTTTTGTTGTAGGCACATAGCCACTGGAGAAAAGTTCAAGATCGCTTAGAAGATGATGAAAGATGTTCACGTCTTGAAAAATTGGACCGTTTGCTTATTTTCCAGGTATTTTTTTTTCTCATTTTTGCTTCATCAGATCTACTGGACGTATATGTTGATATATGTTATGGCAGGACTATATACATGAGCTGGAGAAGGAAGAAGAGGAGCAAAAGAAGTTACAGAAGGTAGAATCCATCTTGATGATCATTGAAGTTTATTATAGTAGATGTTCTCATTTTTATTTGTGTCCACATATAAGGAGCAATTGAGGCGGGCTGATCGGAAGAACCGTGATGAGTTTCGCAAACTGATGGAAGGACATGTTGCTGCTGGCATTCTCATGGCTAAAACCTACTGGCGTGATTATTGCTTAAAGGTATCCTACGTGGTTCCTTAAGTTATGAAACAAATCTGTAAAAGAGTTCCTTAAAGACAAAAAGGGGCGAACAAAAACTGTCTCTGGACTAGACATTGGTTCTTTTGTTTAGTGGTTTTTCTATGTGCATAGGTTAAGGATTTGCCTCAATATCAAGCAGTTGCATTAAACATATCTGGTTCCACACCAAAGGATTTATTTGAGGATGTTACTGAAGAATTAGAGAAACAGGTAAAATTCTCGCTTTTAATTTTGAATGTCTTGTTGATTTGTGCTCTCTTTGTTGGAAAATGAAAATTAACTATTCAGGGAGATTGTGACCTCATTTTTTCTAAGCAAGATTGCCAAATTAGCTCTTTTAAGTTATAATCCTGCATCTGAAAGTTACTAGAGTCTTCTCGCCAATAACTATAGTACTTTCTTGAGCTACAACATTGACTAGGGTATGATAACTTGCTAAACTACCTCTTGATGTGGGTAATCCTATTCAATGTCCTTTAGTTAGTTAAATTTTGTGTCCTTTTTTGTCAATGATAAAATATTATTATAATATGGAATTTTTTTTTTGGCATTTTTATTCATTTAGTCCATTGTTGTTTGGGGTTTTGGGATATTGGAAGTAGGTTCAGTTTTGTGCCATTTGATTAGCTGTTCTTGTTGGTTGTGTAGTCATGGTTTATCACTACTGCTACTTTTACTACTACGGCCATTATCAATTTCTTATCGATCACATCCGGAGATTTGATCATCCATGCTTCTTGTTATATTGATAATCTTTATGTTATTAATCTCACTTGATGTTGTTTCAGGCCGCTACAGAAAATGTAATTGTATGTTGAAATACTTCTAATTTGAAGGGTGATATTAAATATTATAGTGGATGTCTTAGATGCATTCTTAAAAAATAAAAGGGGAATCCGCGTGATTCCTTTTATTTGTGGTTGATTAACTTATGTAGTACTTGGTGTTTTGCCTGAGCTTATTAAAAGCTGTGTGGATTATCGATAGATATCTCTAACATTGATCATTTAACATGTTGACAGTATCACGATGACAAAACACGTGTGAAGGATGCAATGAAATTGGGGAAGGTAGGATGTTATAGACTTGTTATGGTGTACTCCCTTTGCATGTTTAATTCTGACTGCATTTTCTGCAGTTTACCCTGATGTCAACATCAACATTTGAAGACTTTAAGGCAGCTATTCTTGAAGATGTTGGTTCCCCTCCGATATCAGATATCAACTTAAAGGTACCTACCAATGAAAAGAAAAAAGTTTGGTGTTGTTAATATTGTTCTTTGTGATGTCTGTCGCCTTTGAAAATCTGGAATATTAGTTGGTCAATTAAGAGGTGTGGTTTGAGAGTGTTGGATCTCTGTCATTTTGATGGACTATAATATTGAATGAAATAGATTCACATTTAGAGGAGATTTTCAAGTTCCCTGAAAATGATGTCCTCCTTGTGCTGGAAATTTTTTCCCGGATGGCCATTGTTCCTGTGACAGCTTTTATTTTATTTGTTCCTGTGACAGCTTTTATTTTATTTTCTTCTACCCGTCTAACCAGAAGCTGGCTATTGTTCCTATGACAGCTTTTATTTTATTTTCTTCTACTCGTCTAACCAGAAGCTGGCTACCCTATGTTTAATTGGAAAAGTCACATTTCTGCAAAGATAAAAAAGATCCTTGGCTTTTTTTGGAGGAATAATTGTCTCTAATCAAGGTTACAGATGATGCTGTCTGAGTCTTCCTAGATTAGTGTCAGTTTAAATAAACAAAAAACACTTTTGTTGTTGAAGGCTTTTGAGTTACAAATCCCGGCTCAAAGATATTGTTTCGTGCTACCATCATGGTGTTTAAATCATCTGTTGCTCTTTGGTGTCCAACTGACTTTTAAGTTCTTTGGTTCGTGAGACATGGGACCCCTATGGTGCCAAATGTGCTGAGCACTGACAAATACATGCAATGTTGTCTTTTTGGTTAGTCCTAAGTGATTTTGTTGAAGATTAGTAAATGCAGGAAGATGTGCAATTTCATGCTAGATACAAAACTTAATGTCTCTTTATTGACTACTCTTGTGCGTAAAAGATAAGTAGGAACACCGAATGCAAAAACATGGTATAAATAATAAAATTAAGGCTGTGTTTGCTGTCACGTAAAATAAGAAAAAAATAATATTTTCACCTGTAAATATTTTCCTAGAAAATTATCAATTTTCAGAGTTTGGCTGATGTCTTGAGACAGGTATGATTTTTTTTTTTTGGGTGTTTGGTCTTATTTGTCACTGAGAGTCTTATTTTTTCCTGCCATATGTCACTAAGAATCTGTTTTTCAGTTGTTTGACAATTTTCATGAATGCTTTACATGGAACCTTTCTACTTCAGCACCAATTCCGTCCATCCATTGTGGGAGTGACTGACATGGAGAGGGCTTTTTATCGTTCTGTTGACTCAGCCCAGAAATCCTTGCAATTGTCATCTTGTCAAGTTGAATCCTTATTGTGATTATTAAGCATGCCTGATATGGAGTCTATGGATGAAGCTTGTTTGCACGATGTGTTGAATTAAAATTTAATCCTACTTCACTTCTTTGAAGTTCGTGTTTGAGGAATTATTGGAGAGGGCCAAGGAGAAGGAGGAGAAGGAAGCTAGAAAGCGTCAACGTCTTGCGGATGACTTTACTAAGCTATTGCAAACATTCAAGGTATTTTGAGACCATTGTTCAATGCGACATAGATTTATTTTCATTTATAACTTTGGTGGATTGATTTAACCATCCGAACTAAGTTCTGATTGCTGTGCTGCTTTATAGGACATTACTGCATCTTCTAATTGGGAGGATTGCAGACCGCTTTTTGAAGAGAGCCAAGAATATAGGTACAGCAACCGCCCTCCCCCCCCTTTCTCTTACTTTTCTGGAACATGTTTTCAGTTTTTGGATATCTTCTGCTCCGATCCTAGCATTTTTTGTCTTTCCATTTTTGGACTTACTTTGATCTTTGTTCAGATCAATTGGGGAGGAAAGCTTTCGGAGGGAGATATTCGAGGAATACATTGTGCAGTTACAGGAAAAGGTGAAGGAGAAGGAGCGCAAACGTGAGGAGGAGAAGGTATGCAGTTCGTGTCAACATATATAGGTCATTGGAGTCCTGGCACATGTGCTTTTGAAACAGGATAATTGGAATGTCTAGGATGATCTTTATTTGGAAATTTTGCCTACTTTGTAGCATCTCTGCCCTATGTACGTGGGCGTTATTTCCCATTCCAAACACTTAGGAACCTTAAATTGTTATGATTCTTTGCCTTCTTGTCATTACTATGAAAATAAAACTACCAAACTCACATTATAAGGTGTGAAAACTCTTGAATAATGTCCATTTAGCTCTTTCTAGTGCCTAATTTAAGAGAAGAATCTTACAGTGTTACAGAAAACGGGATTATGAAGTGCCTGCATGTCATTGCTGGGTTTCTTTTTCTCTGGTTACTCTCATTTCTTGCTCCAAGTCATCTTCTGTTTTTGTAAAAATCTGTGCTGTTGTGTTTGTTTTTACATTGAACATTGTTGTGCCGATCAATAAAATGACATAAATAAGGATTAAGATTGAGCACCATTTTCACCTCTTACTCTTAAGATATCTAGGAATCAGAGCCTCTGTTTTTGGGAAATTTTCACCTCTGTTTTTGAAGCACTAATAGAAAGATCATAATCCTTTGCAGGCCAAAAAAGAGAAAGAGAGAGAGGAGAAAGAGAAGCGGAAGGAGAAAGAAAGAAAGGAGAAGGAGAAGGAAAAGGAAAAGGAACGTGAAAGAGAAAAGGGAAAGGAACGATCTAGGAAGGATGAAACAGATAGTGAGAATGTAGATGCAACTGACAGTCATGGCCATAAAGAGGACAAGAAAAGAGAAAAGGACAGAGATCGGAAACACCGCAAGAGACATCAAAGTGCCACAGATGATGTTAGTTCTGATAAGGATGAGATAGAAGAGTCAAAGAAACCACGTAGACACGGCGGTGACCGCAAAAAGTCACGAAAGGTAGGGTTTTTTTTTTTTTTTTTTCCATTTTTTTGTTTTGATTTGTGAATTATTTATTCTATAGACTTGCTTGAAGAAGGTTTTTACTGTTCGTGATGTGTCTTTGCAGCATGCATATTCACCTGAATCAGAGAGTGAAATCCGGCACAAAAGACACAAAAGAGATCACAGGGATGGTTCCCGTAGAAGTGGATATGAGGAACTTGAAGATGGCGAGCTTGGTGAGGATGGGGAAATCGAGTAGCTTGTATGCTTCATTCCGGAACTGCTAGTCTTCACTTAGTTCATTATGAATGCTAGTTAAGCCCTGCGTGATAATTTTCTGCAGAAAGTCCTCCCTCTTTCCGTTTTCATTCTGCTCAATAGTGACAGCAAGCTCCCCCTCCCCAGAGATGGAAACATCTACGCCTGTCAAAGCAAGGACTTAAGTATTGCTCATTGATAAGCTGAAAAAAGGATAAATGTTAAGTTGGAGATCAGATGAGCTTCTTGTGCGCCAAAACTTTGGATAGAGGGAATTCCATTGTATGCAGATGTCTTGATCCATTCTTTGTACAAGAATGGCCATCAGTTTGTTATATTCATTTCAGATTAGAAAAAAAAAAAGTTTTGAATCTGGTTCTTTCTTGCATAGACTAAATTGTCTGCATTTGATTCAAGTTGATCAAAAGCGCATTAATTGGGTGGAATAAATGGAGTAATGGTTCATGGTAGTCTTTCATGCAGAGGGGAACTGTTACAATTTGGAAGATAAGTGTAATAATTCCCCTATGCATGACTACGGAAGTGTGTTGTTAAAAATTTTACCTGATAAAATAACTACAAAATAATCTCTCTATTTATTAAATTATCATTTTTTACTATAATACATATAAGAAATTATTCAAATCATCTCTTTACTTTTTCATCGATTCTCATATTTAAAAATTTTATTATTTAAATTCTCATATCTAAGAATTTTATTATACAAACATTACATCGTTAACCATTAATTCATCTATTTATCTCACTCAATAAAAGTCCGAAAAACATAGGCTGCAAAACTTCGATTATTTGTCTGACTTTAAATTTTGAGATAAAATTTGGTGGGAATACATGAGGTAAAGAAAGTGGGAATTATTCTTTTAGCGAAGGGTAAGTTTTCTGTAATTGTTAAAAGATCTGTTAGCTGCTATGAAGAAAAGAATTCTGAAAAAAAAGAAATGGGAAGCTTATAGTTCGATTTCGGCGTTGTCAAATTCACGGGCGTCACTGATTTTTATAGAGTTAGATAACAGCTGAATCTCTCAAGGCCTGCAGATATGTCATCGTCTTTTGCTTTAGGTACGACGTAAACTGATTAAACACCCGTTTATCACAAGCATGCCGGGTCGGGTGCTGGCCTTGTGTCCGTGCCCACATTTGCATGTGTAGAGCCTACCTAGTTATGTGAAAGAAGCTCATACTGGAAAAGGCGGCTCGCCAAGAATTCGTTCGCGTGCGCTCTCCCCCCCACCTCTCTCTTCTCTCTCTCTCTCTCTCTCTTAAATTGGTGCAGAAAGTTGTGATCTTTCGCATTTGAAGAATTTGTTTCGTAGATCGGCAGGTTGGCTTTTGGAATTAGTGAAGATGGGGGAAATAAAGAGGGTAGAGATAACACAGAGGAGATCATAATTAAGTGTAAGTTATTAAATCCGGAATAATGATATCCACCTTTGCTTAGAAAAAAAAAAAATATTAAATCCGGAATAAGCTGATCAGCGTCTTGGCGGTGCCAGAAAGCCAATCATTTCTGTGACAATTTCATCCTTGATGTCTTCCAAAACGGCATCTCCAATCTCCAACTCAATTTCCCTCTTCTGCTGTTCAAAAGAACGCCATTCTTTCACCGAATCCAAAAAATCCAAACCCAAGAAATAAACTATGTTTGTCTCGTCCCCAGCTTGTTTTCCCCAAAACTTCATTCTTTCACAGATGAGCTTCCCAAGCTCTTCAGGTCCCAAGAACTGTTGCTGCCCTCTCTCCTTCTTCGCATGGGTCTGTACCACCTCCCTCACGCAGTCAAATAGAAGTTGCTTTGTTTGCTTCAAGAACTGCGGGGAAGGGTTAGAGTACTCTCCAAGCCCTCGCGACTCTGCAACTCCTATACAACGTGCTTTCGGTAGAGGAGCTAATGATACCGAGTCTTCAAAAACTTTCTTGGGACATGCTGTACAATTTTCTTGTTTGAGCCTGGCATTTCGTTGCACTGTTTCTGTTTAAAAGAGCTAGTTAACGAAAAAGATTATTATAAGCTTATAGTGAAGTTTGTCGCAGAAAGAGAGAGTTATGAAGACGGATACCTTCATGGGAGCGTAGTTGTTCTAGTACTGACATAGGGTTGAGTTGCTTTCTGTCTTCCATGCATATCCGCCGAAGCTTTCTACCTGTTGCAGCCTGTTAAGTTTGTGAGGAACTATTCGGAAATCAATTATGCAGATGGGATATTCTAATCGGTATTAAAAGTAAAAACTTAGAAAAGAGATTGGACACATAGTGTTCCCACCTCTTTCGCTCTTATATTGCTGCGGCTCAAAGCTCGGAAAGTTTCTCCATCAAAGAAGGTGTGATATTTACACGGTGAAGTTGATATTTCTTCTTCAGTCTCAGAGCATGAATTGAACACTGTTGTGCTGCTAGCGGAGGAAAATCTGTCTGATTCCTTAACTTCTTTGTCATCCCCGACCATCGCAGTGACATGATATTCTTCCTTTATGTTCTCAGAACTCTTCGCTCTCTGGTCTTCTTTAATGGAGTCTAACATCTTATATAGAGCTTTCAGTAGTTTGGACCAGCGCGGAATACCATTGTTTTCCTTGTTTAGGCTACAACTGACAGACCTCTTTAGAAACTTTGCTGAATTGCGTTGGCAGCAGCTGAAGTTACCTTCTGAATTTAGCCTCTTCTTCAGACACCCTCTTTCTAAAAGATAAACCTCCAGGATGAAAGGTTCTTGTTGCTCCTGTAGGAATTCTCCAAGCTGTTTCAATGGTTTGGGTGGTGTGGAAGCCATTCCAGTAGGTCTGGGTTGAAGGATTTGGAGGGCAGAAAATTGAAACGCCTTAGTAGTTTTACTTGTAGGAAGACGGGGTGACGAAGTGCAGGTGACTTTATTATTAGGACAGAACGCATACGTGTCTGTTTGGACTGAAAAGGAGCAGATACTATAGGATTTGGGTATTTATTGAGTACGCGGAGAGAGAGAGAGTCCAGACACTCTAGGTTTTATGTCTTTAACCACCGGGTGTAACCTATGAGTTCTCAAGATTGCCTGTAGCTAAAAGCTTGGCTCTAGGTGTACTTCTAATGCACTGTCCATTATTTTGGGGGGCTCTGGCCATCCATATTATTGCCTGTCTTTATTTGCAGCCATCACCCTCCTTGATTTCTCTCCGCCGTCCTCTCTCGTGGAGATATATTATTGCCTGTCTTTATTTGCAGCCATCATGTGAAGGGTACCCATAACCACAAAGCTGATGGAAACAGAGACATCATCTGGCGGGTACCCATAACAACAAAAGCTGATGGGAACAGAGGCAAATTGAACGTCACTATTTCTGGACTTATTTTTTCGTCTGAGAAGTCGACTATTTATAATGTACATCAATACGTGCATGTTTGGATAGATCATATATACTTGAAGGGTCGGCATCTTACATGCAGGAACATATTTGCTAGCTTCTTGCGTGTTAGCCAGGTCTTCTCTCTCTTGCCCCTAATCCATGGAATCTAAAATGTCAGTTCCATCATATCTTTATTCAGTTTGTTAATCTCTTCTCCAAAAGAGAGACCAATTTCCTTTCTAGTTTCGTTTTGCAAGCATGGTATTAGAAAGACAGAAATTACCCAAAAGCAGTAGAGGGAAAGTGAATTCAACGTATCGTATTAAAGGCATAAAGGATGAAGATATTTTGTAATTTCTAAATTATACAGTGCAATTCGAGTGGATAGATACTTATTGTAGTGCTAATAATGACTGAAACTTTATAGCGACAATATTAAATAGTATTGAGTCAATCTATTTTATATATATATAATATTAGAAAATTATAGAAGATTTCTAATCACATCCGGTTATTCCCCGTCACTGTGAATTATGCAGAATCACATACGTAACCATATTAAAAAGGACTTTCCTGCACCTAACAGCCACACCTAAATATCAACGTATTTGTCCAGGAAAAAGAAAAACCGAAAAAAAAAATCAATATGTTTGTGAACCTTCATAACGTGTGTTAATGCACATGCTGGTGGGGTATTGAATGGGCATCAATTCCCATCACAATCTGGTCAAGTCGATAGCTCGATCGTATCAATCCAACCACGCATTATTAGTGTTCACATTTGATGAGAAAAGCATCTACACCACTTGGAGGTATGAAAGTTATACCTCTCAAGATGACATGATATTTAATTTGGAGAACCCCCAGATTGAAAAATTTTAAAGTTGTACAGAAATTAAGACTTTTGCTTTCATTGCTCTCTTTTTCGCTAACAGCCATCAATTTCGGGTTGTACACGATCTATGAGCATTTAATTAAACTCGTGATCTTATCTTAACATGCGGTTGTGGGCTGGACACGTGCTTCAAACCCAATTGACTGGAGGATACTTAATGCTTTAAGATTTGCGGATCAAGTGGTGAACCACTCAATTCCAAAGAGATCCAATCACATCAAGTGGTGAACCACTATGATCAAAGACTACCCTTGGCAAAAGCTCAACTAGATTTCTCCTCTTCTTCGATTCATGATGAGGACTCCAAATAATTAATAAAACATGAAAAAAAATGAAAAATCAATGCTGTAAAGAATGTGTAACATTTTACATTGACTTAGATGAGATAATAGACTAATAAACCAGAATGAAATTGTATATTTTCGTTTCTCTGAGTAATATGATAGTTTCCTTAATTGTATCGACAACTGCCATTTTAAGAACCAAAATACAACTAAATATAAGATTCTACAAATAAATAAAATAGCCACCGAAATAATTAGAGTGCCCTTTCCCTTGCATTCAAGCAACTTATATACAGACCAAGTTGCATGAAATCCAAAAGTTCCAAACGTAGCTGATAAACTATCATGTCAAGGACATACCATCCTGGACATATTGTATGGGATCTCCTTTGAAGAACATTCATATTTTTGCGCCACTGAAGCATGTAGCAAGTAGAAGATCAATTTTCTATATTAGATGTAAGAGAAGATATCCACATACAAGAATTAAAAAAAAAAAAAAACTGAGACCTACATATAGAACCGTCTGAATTTGTTTCAAAGCCATCGTTAGTATGAAATACCTAGTCAAGGATTGAAAGAAAAGTTTTCTGTTCTCTTTTCTGTATACATACCGCATAAGAGATTATAGAGATCAGATCAGGAAACGATTTTTAAGGTAGCTGAGCCTTTTGAGGATGTTGACGCAAGATATCTCCGCGTTGCATAATCGAATTGGACTTGGCTCTCCCAGGCTGATATCTTCCTTCCCTTGTGGCACTCCGAATCCTCAGTGATTTGGCTCTCGCAGGATGATATCTTCTTCCTTTTGTAGCGTACGGAATAATCGGTACTATTGGCTTTGCTCGCATGCCCAAAACCGGCTGCTTCATCCAAACACTCGGAATTGAATCTGACATGGTTATTCACAGCACTAGTATCCAGTCCTCGGTTCACATTTTCTGCCTTCGGGTTCTTTCTTAAAAGCTTTTGACACATAATGGCATCTTGGAAATCCAGGAAAGTATAATCTATAAACTGTGACCTCTCAAAATCTGTCATCTCTGAGAACCCAAATGAAGTTGTCCATGTCTTTAGCACAGTTGGAGCAGCAGGCAAAACTAGTCTCTCCACTCCGAGTGCCATCAGCTGCTTTTCAAGCTCATCCATCAATATCCGACACATTCCACATCCACGATATTGAAACTTGGTGCACACAAGAGGTACTTCTGCCACCTTTTCTCCAAAAATCCTTACAGTAGCCACACCAATAACTTCATCATTTCTTTCCAAAAGGACAGTATAGAATCCTCTGAAGTTCGATCGATTAAGCTCTGACCCTCTACTGAATATTACATCTTCAACAAGGTCTCCGTTAGTATGAGGTTCTTTAACAGGCTCAAAACACTCATGCATCAGATTTAGACCAGCACTGAGCCTTCTGTGATTCGCTGCCAAGTTGTCATTATCAGCAGCATCAAGATTGCAACTTTCAGAAGTTGGAGACTTCAATAATGTCCAAGTCAAATTATTATCCCCCACTTGAACTGATTTTCCTAAAAGCTTGCAGAGGTCCAAAGACATGTATTCACACTTTCTGCCACAAAACCAATTTTCTTTATCGACCAACTCTTTACTCTTTAGACATCCAATATGAAATCTATGCTCGCATTGCTTGCAAGTAATGGAACCATCATCCATAGAATGTTCAATTTTCTCCTGAAACCTGCTCTGACCACAAATTCCGCAGGTACATGATGGGCAAAACCAATCTCCATTTGGAACATCCTTCAAGCCAATGCAACTGATATGGAATGAGGATGGACACCGATCACATAGAACTAACTCCCCCCCATACCGACAAACAGAACAGATGACATCGTTGTCTTGTAGTTTTGTTGCGAAGCTCTTGTTCTGATTACAATCAATCGCCTGCCTTTGGCAATCTTGTAGAGACCTCCCATCTTCAAGTATAATATTAGCAGCCGGTCTCCGATTTGAACTTCCCGCATGAACTTCAAACCCACTGAGAGTAAGTACCTCAGAGCAACAATCACACCTGATACCATCACGAGTTATCTGTCCCTTTTTCGTCGGAGCACGACCGTTTCTACCACGGTAATGTACTCTTGTATTGGGCAAGACCGTATGAGTGTCTATCAACCGAGATAAAATTCCATACTTGTGGTTTGAGGAACTAGAAATTAAGCCAATCCGTGCTCTTTTTCTTGATCCGAGCGCCTTGTTTGATCGACTATCGCTTGACTGTTCCGTCGCTTTCTTTGTATCTTTTAATATCTTTCCTCTTTCGCTCTCTGGGTAACTGGCAAAATCATTCTTAACATCCTTAACTTCATCAACGAGATTAATAAAGCCCGTAGGCTCTCGGTAACAAGGAAAATATTGAGAAACAGAGACAGAAGCAAACCTTTCGCAAACGGAACTAGAAGCAACGTTCTCAGCCAAAGAAACGGAATTGGAAGCAACGCTTTCGCAAACAGAACTAGAAGCAACACCTCTGGATTCAGAAACAGATATAGAAGCAACGCACTCTGCCTTGGGAACAGAATTAGGCACAACACTCCCTGAAACCGCTCCTTGATCAATGCAGGCTTTGCATGCTGTTCGAAGAGAATAGAAACATCTCCCATTGGGTGCAGTGTATCGCAACTCACGCCTTTCTCCCTTCTGAGCGTACCAAAACACCCACCCCATCGCTGCAAGATGCTTTCTTGCGTTCTCCTTCACATTTGGCCACTCGGAACTACACTTGTAACCCCTCTCTGCACCCAACATATACCAATCCACGACAGCCTGGGGGCAATATTCGGGATCAACAAGCAGCCTACCCAAAGTTGGATGAGAGACCCCAGTAGGAGTTCTCCCCATTGACGCCGTGGGCGAGGAGGAGAACCTCACCAGATCTATCCCGCTGAAGAGCACGAGAGTACTCGTCCTAAAGAACACAAAAGAAAGGGTTTGCCCTAGACGAGGATTTCTTGGGACTCAAGAAAGAGTCGAACATACCGCGGAGGGACCCAAGGAGGATATTCGCAGAACGAAGTAAGGCTTTTTGGGCGCGAGTGCTGTCTTTGTGATCAGGCCACCAAAAAGAGAAATAGATTGGGCTTTGATTATTTACCCTATTCATAGAAGCGGATCAGTCAGTCATTTGGGTGTTAAAAGTGGATGACATAAAGCCCACTAATTCGCAAATGGACAAAAGCCGAAAAAACACTAAGCCCAACTGAGTTGATTCAGAGAGAGAAGAAACGGACCGTGTTTAGTTGAACAAGACCCGAGACCGAACAACGTGAAATATAAAACCGTCTAAACCTTTTTTTTGGGAAGAATTTCAGTAGTTTCATCAAATATTTAATAGCTTATCGTGGTTTTAATGTGTACGTAAATTACTTTTAAAGTTTGGTAAATTAGAAAGGATATTTAAGACTTTTTATTATTCATTATAAAGTCTAATTTAACCTCGTAAAATCTCGTGAGATTCGAAATACTTTTTATGACTCCAGCAATTTTGTTTTAATAAAAAAAAGAGCTATACATCGATCGACTACCCTTCTACTATTTGTGCCTCAACAGCCTAGGCTTCGTGAGGCCCTTTACAGTTAAAGTGATCCTGAAGCCTTTAACAACATAAATACTACGCATAAGTGAAACGAGCATCGGAAATTATGGAAACTCATAAACGAAGTCCACTGGGTCAAAGGAATCCATTTTTGAATACATAATAAGAGCATCATAAGGTTCATAAAACAATACGCCTAAGCCGTCAATAACCTAAGAGAAGTTAAACTCTTATGATCTTTAACACCCAGGAGATTTGGGTACTGAAACTTCATATTCAGCTCTCAAATTCTCACATTTAGACTTAACATTACTATGGAAAGAAACAAGCCGCCTCTGCCGAGAGGCAAAAGCAGCACTAAACTGTTTAATTTCTTCTTCGAGACTTTTCCTTCTATGAACTTCAGTGTTCATCTCCTTCAAAACATTTTCCTTCTGGCCAGCTACAAGTGCAAGTTTTTGAGATGATTGAGAGACCATTTGCTGCAAACGATCTCTATCTTCTTTCAAAAGCAGAAACTCTCGCTCCAAACTATCATATCGTTCTTTAGAAACCACCATGAGCTCATTATTGATATCTAACTCTTTCTCCAAGCCATGGCATCTTTCCTTGATGGTGTTCAGTTCATTGCTCAGTTCTTCCTTCCAAGAAGCAATTTCTCCTCCCTGGGTGCAGCCGTTAGACACAGAAACTAGATGTTTAAATAGGACAAAAAGCAGCCTATAATACTTTCTATGTGCTATCAGCCAGAATGTGGTTCCTTTCTGTATGTCCTATGTGATTAACTAGGAACTTCATTAGCCTTTCACATGCATAAACTTCATTTTTCCCCTCAACCCTCTCTCTCTCTCTCTCTCTAGGTAACTAAATCATTCCTCTAGTCTTATAATGTAGCAATAGATTCCCTTCGGATAATGGTCCTAATTAACCATGCTTACCCTTGCTAAGAGAGCTTAGGAGGCTTGATAACTAAAGCATGCCTGAAAGCCACTCATTACAAACTCCAGTGTGAGAAGAATGCAAAAAGTACTGAAAAAACTTATCTTTTTCAATTCAGGCACTAAATTTCACTCTAAAAGCTAAAAAAACCAGGACAATGAAACACTAGAAACCAAAGAAGCACCCAGAAAAGAGAGGGGAAAGAATTGAAGAGGAAGATACAGACTATGAAGCAAGACATGGTGATTCCTCCTCTTCTAAAGGGCTGCAAAACTAACCTAAGCAAATGGGCCCAAGGCTATTTTGTAGAACCCTGGTTTGTATTATTTCTAATAAGGATCTCTAGGAAGCAAATTTGAAGTTGTAGAACATCATAGAGGGGAAAAACAGATTTGATCTATTAATTGTCTTCAGATATAGCTATTTGTATCACAGGGAAAACTAAGATAGCTATTGTCCCATCTGTTTTGTCCTGAAAAAGAACAAAAACTTGAAGAAAATTTCAAATTTGAGGTACTTATTTGCTCATTGTCTCAAAATATACAAGCAACAACTTAGGTATATATAGTTCAGTAAAAACAAGTAGCATCCAATAATTAAAAATCGAAATGCCAAAAAAAACTGAAAAAGAGCAATCCTAACAACATGACAGGGAATAAAATCTTAGTTAATGAGCAATATCTTGATGATTGTGACCAGTCAGCTACCTTATTTTCACAGCTGCATTGTTTAGCGCCCAATTGCTCGTCATCAGTTGGTGTTTGGGACAATACCAAGGATGTAATTGTGCTATTCAACTTCTCATAAAGTACTTTACTTTGTTCTTGAATTAGAGAATTGTTCCCGGTGAGAGAACTGTGGTCGTCCATTGCTCTTGAGAAATGAGTTTCCAAAGTTGTAAAAAGGCTAATACCAATTTCACTAGTGCTTGATAGCAATTTTGCAGTCGAGGATTCCTCATCAGATACAAAACTCTGTTGGACCATAAAGGAAAAAAATGAAATCCATGTGATTCATTAACATCATATAAGGGTTGATCGATGAAAATAGGACACAGCTGTAACCTGAATTATTGACAAAACATCCTCATAGATATCTTTGCAATTTGTAACAGATTTGCTCAGCGTTTTAGGGATGTCTTGGATAAGTTTTGCTTCTTGTTGAAGTTCGGAAATGTCATCCATTAGTTGATGGTTCAGCCGTATCTGATCTGCATGCTTTCTCTGTAATCAAATGCATGGAGGAGTATAAATCAAACAGAAAATTGATGGAACCAGTAGGAAACAATGTTGAAGATAAAATAAGACCATTTAGGTTTCAAATATACTGATTGGAGGGGATGTGAATAAAACCTAAAAAATCCTAAAAATCTTAGAAGTTTTTATAAAAAGAACATCCCTTTAAAAATTTTCACCAACTTTTACACAAAAACTTATAAAACTCCAATCTACATAAATATTCACAATTCTATCAAAAATCCTAAAAATCTTAGAATTTTATACCAAAAGGAAGCAAAATATATTGATTTGCCACGGTAATTTAAATACTTAACCATTATTTGATAATAAAAAAATGAATTTGAATACTTTGTAACCAAAGAACAAATGCCAGATATGGTAGATACCAACCTTCAGTTCGTTTCTCTCTTCACTGGCAATCATTAATTGTCTTTTAAGATGTTCAACCTCCTCTGTCGTATTCTCATATGAACAAGCCTGAGAGAATGTAAAAAGCCCAACCAAACCAACTAGAAAACATTTTAATAGAATTACCTCGAAAAGGCCTTACACCACCATAACTCTATATTACACAATACTTAGTCTGTACTCTATTCATAATAGTAAGTCACTTCACCAAAAGTACTGTTTGTTCAAAATCCCCATCACGATGACAGGTAGGATTATTTCTTTAAGATGGCTGACAAAGAAAGAAGACGATGAGCTTCTGACTAAAAATTGTCCACTTAAACACAACTACAGCCAATGTGAAACTACCGTATAGATGAGCATAGCACTTAAAGGAAAACTGTTCACAAATCAGAATGTTTAATCCTCTGCATCGTATTCTGGCTAACAATGAGCTAAAGAATAACTGCTAGAAAACATAGCAAACAAAAATTGTGGGTCACCTATGCATACGAGTACTCTATTCATAATCGTATTCATTGACTGTTGTTGGAAAATCCCCATCACGATGACAGGTAGGATTATTTCTTTAAGATGGCTGACAAAGAAAGAAGACGATGAGCTTCTGACTAAAAATAGTCCACTTAAACATTTAGGCAATTGTGTGGAAATTGATGCTATGAACATCTTCGAGAAATAAGCCAATAAAGGAGGCAAACTGTATCACTAAATCAGAAACTTTGGCTTCTGAGTGTAAGGGGTAACAAATTGATGTATACCATCTATGTTTGCTATAGATGAAACAAAATGCATGGCATACACCTAAAATGAATGCATTAAGTTTATGAAACGACTAAAAGCAATACAAACTCACAGGAGTTGCGTCACTCGAAGGAAAGGATTGAACTTTTCTCGCTGGAGTCATTTGAAGTGAATCAAGGTCAGCAATGTAACCTTTGTTCATTTTCAGCCATGTGTCTTCATCAGCCACATTGCTAAACGCATCTGGAAGAGGGCTATAATCAGGAAGCATTGCATAATTGGATCGTTTGACAACAAAGGCTTTGGGAGCTGCTTTGAAACTAGGGGTTCTAAAAGCATCTCCATGACATATGCTACTGCTGTCATTGTATTCTTCCTTAAGACTTACAGAATTCTGTCCCTACCATTTGAATAGAAAGAATGACATCATCAACAACCCAAAAAAAATTCTCAAAAAGGTAGGAAAATTATGTATATAGTACTATTTTCAAGAGCAATTGGGTGAGGGGGTATAAAAGCTACAATGTTACCCCTTGGCATGCTTGTTTTTCATTTGGTTAGATTTTTTATATTAAACATGTTACGCCTTCATGTGCTTCCTTAAGGCAACAAAAATGCCAACTTTCCAAGAAAATGTTTGCACCTAACTGCATTCATTCAGCAGCCTATGATAACACAAAGGGAAAAAGAATCTTCAGTAAGATTGGAACAATGCTATAGTAATTCTGGGTGTCTTCTATGGATTGTAATTGAGCATCTGCATTACTCCAATAAAGACGTAGACTCCGTAGCTAAAGCAGAATAGTAGAAAACAATTCCAATTGCCAAAATCAGTTAATGGTTTGAATGAGCCAAATAGTAATTAATCCCCACAAGGTGCTGCTAAGGTGAAAAGTATGGTAGTACTCATGCAGGAGCAGGAGAGTCTCAGAACATTCCTAATAAAGAGATTCTACAAGAAAGCATCCATCAAAAAAGGAACTTACAACATTATTAGAACTAAAAAGATTAGCAAATCTGTCACTTTGCATGAACAATACCTGACTAGAGGGGTCCAAGTCTGATAAAGTAACAAGATTGCTACGATTGACAATTTTCATCTGTTGCTCTCGAATGCATTGTTCGCGTTCTCTGTGTCTTGTCCTCTCCTCTTCTAGTTCCATCTCAAGCTTCTCCCGCTCTAATTCATGCTGAATAATGGAAAATACGTGAGGAAAAAGTACATCTAACCAAAGGTGCTTGCCCAAAGTGACACTCCAGATTTCAAAGATGAAAAGAACAACCTACCTTAAGCAAATCATTCCGCAATTTTAAGATTATTTGCTCCAACACCTCAGCATGAGATCCCTAAAGAATACTTCAATTGTGTTAGTTAGCGCTTAGCATCTCTCTCTAATAGAGACATAAAATGATCATCACCTGAAGTTTCTTGCGCAGCTCCTCAATCTCTAGTTTTTGCCGCTTCAATAAGGCTCCATCTGTCAAAATCTATGAATAAAACACATTATGAGACTTAGCTGCAACAATGCAAGGAGAAGGATAAAAAACATAAGCTCTACAATGCCAATCACTAAGGTATAAATAGCTGCAGAGAAAAGATGCTAAAGTCTTGCACTCCCTATATTTCTTACTGCAACTGACTAATATGAAACTTCAGAAACAGATTCGTTTACTCAAAATTATGTAAACCAAGTGTCCTAATTACTCAAATCATATCAATACATTGCAAAGACGTGATATTTATAATTCAATTAAGTTGCGGGTCCTTTTAATTTATAAACATAGCATCAACAGTGCATTAGGATTTCCAATTAAGTTACTATTGCCCATCATCCAGCAGTAAGATCCAACAATGTTTACTGCATAGAAAAGTGATATCCGTGCCATATTTTTTCGTTTTTGGACTCCATGTGTAAATGTACCTTTCAACAGTGTGGAAAGTGACCTTTCTAGAACAAAGTATCCATGATTGTGATACATTTGAACTATATCCAAGTGCTCAATGCCTTTGAAATTCAAAGACTAATTAATTGATCAATAATTAATGCCAGAAAATACACACACATGACCTGGTTGAGAAAGCGACTAAGGGACTGAAATAATGTCCCATTAATTTATCACTGGAAAATATGATGAAGGGATCAGAAGTTCTCGTGAGACCCTTATTGAACACCAAAATCTTCTAGAGTGATGAACATTAGAAAAAACATTTAATAGGAACATTATGTGGTCACAAATGTTGCAATATGGTAAGTGTACAAAACTCAAAAGAACATACTTCATTCACTTGGGCACAATTAGTGATGTGCTTGGCTCTGCTAGCAAATTGGAGGGTTCCCTTTGTTTCCTCTATGTGTACCTATATTTATCAATAACTACAATGTCAGGACAGTAAAGGTTGAATTAAATGTAACATGTCATAAAAATGAAAATGAAAAAAATCAGATTATTTGCTTAAATAACAAAAAAGATAGTAGACCACCTCCTCAGGTGCTATAGTGCATATTATTGAGGTTTTGGCATTTCCACCGAGAGCAGGTTGAAGTATGCGGGTTAGCTTACTATCACGATAAGGAATATGACCCCTGTGACAGAAAATTGTTTTGACATGTCCTTAGTGTTTTACCAAATCAAGAAGACGTGCTAAATAAGAAGCAAATACCTGTGCTTTGCACCATCACTTAGTTTGTTGATCACATTACCCAGAACCATTAAGCTCTTATTAATGTGCTTCCCTTCCTTTAGACGTACTCCACCAGCTCCAGTTTTAGCAATCCGTTCAGACCCAGCTAAATCTACCAAATTCTTTATTTCATACGGAAAAATAAATAGAAATTAAAAACAATATTTACAATTCTTTCAAGGAATTTTATGCAGCTTGCTGGGCGGAATACAAACCAAGACTGAGACACGGATAGCATCACTACTTGAATAATCACCAGAAGAATTGGTGTCCTTCTCCTTACTTTCAATCACCTGCATATATAAGATAAAGCTGCATGAAATCCAAGAGTGTTTAGAAGAGTCGTGGAACCAACTTATGATAAACATACCATCCTGAATATTGTGTGGGATCTACTACTACGAACGTTCATATTAGTCTCCCCAAAGTGCCTATTAACTGTAAGAAATGATTTTCAATATTACATATGAGAAAAAATATCCAACTGAAAAAACATGTAAGAAGCCTAGGGCAAAAACTTATATCTTTCTCTCATACCTTCTCCTGATTCTATCAGCTTCAATACTTCTTCAGCATTGTTAACAATTTCCTCCCTTAGGCCTGCAACAAATATTCCACGCTAGAAACCAAGACAAATCAGAAGTCATTTACTGCTAAAATAGTTAAGAGTAAACTATCAAACCAGCAAACAATAGTAAATGTCGAACTGTCGATAGCCAACCTCCAAACTCTCATGTATTTGCAATTTCTGGTTCTCTACGGCAAAAAGATCATTAATATCTTCATTATAAATTTCCATGTATGAAACTCGAATCAGAAACTCGCGGTCAGATATCTGAAATTAGTAAGTACCAACAAAGGTCATTGTTAATATCCAGAAAGCCATCAACTTTAACAACATCCATGGAGCTGCTTACCGCCTGAATTTGTGAAAATATATCTTTAACTGCTCGGTGAATAATCCCCGGATCATTCTCAGACCCATTCATCGTGAAAGTCTTGCCACTGCTGGTTTGTCCATATGCAAATGCAGTTCCTGCAAATTTTCCATTCATCAGCTTCAACACTAATGCTCAATGATGGCCTATTGGCCTATACTGCATAATAAATAATCAATTCATCCTGCAAACAGTAAATACTGCATGCACTAGGACAGTGATATAGCAAATTAGCAATACAGTTTGACTAAGTAAAAAGTTATTGATATTGAAAAAGTATACCAAAACTAAAATCTCTCCGTGCAAATACTCCAATTGACCAACTACACCCTTGACTGCTCTTGATTCACAGCGTCATAAATTCTGCAATAAGCACTGTTCATTGTTTTAATCTTATACCAATTTCTAACAAATCCTTGAATTCCTCAACACTGTACTACTAAAGACGTTCTTTGATCATCAGAATTCGCATGCTTCTACCTAACAAACTTGGAAAAACTCAAATTTTAAAAATAGTAAGCATAGGAATTTGGGCCCTGCACTGAAAACTCAAATTCTTATGAACCCATTCAACTCATCTGAGACGATGTTTTCATAGTTCCCGAAAAAGAATAAAAAGGCTACAGAGTTAGTTTTTTTCTTTACGAGAAGGGGAAGGGTTGTTACACCTTTCAGAGCCAAAAAGAGCTAAATTCGAAGAAGGTAATTAAAAGAAAAAGAAAAAGAAAGAAAGGAATACCATTGAAGCCTTCTACTGCGGCGTGAATGATGTCCTTCGTAAGAAGCTCATAAACCCTAGCATTCGCGCAATTTTCTTCGAATACATGATCTATAAGAAAGAAAAGGAAGAAATAAAACCACTGCCAAAGAAACTCGCAAGAAAGAAACGGAGAACAGACCAAATGAGCACGTACAATGCACGGAAGCATACACGTATATCTATAATATGGAGAGTGCGAGAGAAGGGTGGAGGTGTACCGAAAGTATAAGAGAGAGCAGAGCTTGGGGTGCCGTGAAGCTTGTGAAGAGAAATGCGATTGTCGTCGACCTTCCAGTACGCTCCGTTGTAGAGTTCTGAGGACACTGGAGGTCTAACTCGGACAGCGACGCAGATCCTCTCCATGGCCCTTTCCTTTCTCCGCCTTCTCTCTCAATCTCACCACTGTTTCTGATTCTCTCGGATTTTGTGACGGAGGATGGACTTCTCGGGCGGGCTGTTGTACTCTTCTTCAAGATGGGACTTCGGATTTGAATCTGGTTGGTTTACTCAAATGCCCTTGACGCTTTCTCAATTTACATTCAGGCTTGATCCAGATATATGGGTGCGGTCCGCACTTCGAACCCGGGTAGCCGAGGAACATAGTTCAAAAACGGGTCCTCTACAGAACGAGGCCAGTAAGCAATCCCATGGACCTTAAACAACTGGGCCTCTAATCCGCGCCACAACAAATTTCTATTAAAATCGAAATAAAGCCATTTTGTACAAAAATTCTGTCTTAAAATGGGTCGGTCTCGTTCTATTGTGCCAGTGACCTTTTCGTTTAACCTTTGAAGAAGTTTCGGGTCAGAAAGACAATTTTGAAAAATTTATAAAACAAAATATATTTCCTCCCAAACCATTTTTTAACCCATGGGAAAAATCGAATTTATCTTGCGTGATATTCAGTTGTAACAGCTATTATTTTATATACCTTCTATAATTAGGTACCAAGTAATTGTTTTCGAACCCGTGACGTACGGACGGCTCCGTATATGGCCCGCCTGTATCTGATGAAGTTGATTAGTCCAACATGACTGCACCTACCTCATTTGAAGCCTCCCACAGAAGCGCACAAACTCTTTCTTGTCTTCTCCTTTGATACGGAAGGGGTTCCAGTGTGCGGAAGGGCTTGAACCCTTGCGTACGGCGTGCTCCGTGCATGTAGCTTCAGTGTATTAGTTGAGGCTGTGTGAATATTCGTAATTGAATTAATGAAACTGAATTCGTACTATCAATAGTATATACAAATTGATTTAGCTCAGTATTAGGAGAGTAGGCTGTGTGAATATTCGTAATTTTTTATTAATGAAACTGAATTCGTACATCAATATATATACAATTGATTTAGCTCATATGAGCTGTTATAACAGAAAAGACAATTAACTCTTATCTACTGTTATAAAATTACAATAGAAGCCACGTGTACTAGCTTGCCCGAGCTTTCCTTCTGCTCTGTTATTCTGCTATCTGTAGCAGTTAGTTTTGCAGCATCTTGACGTTCTTCACACTACCCCTCAAGATGAACAGCATTGTAAATGTTGAAAATGCCTATCTTGCTAATCAAATTGTTGAATTGATAATAGCCCAAAGCTTTTGTAAAAACATCGGCAAGCTGCATATCAGTTTTAACATGTACAGTCTTAATGAGGCCAGCTTGCACCTTTTCTCTCACAATATGGCAATCTAGTTCTATGTGTTTCGTTCTCTCATGAAACACTGGATTTGCTGCTATATGTAATGCTGTTTGGTTATCACAAAATAACATGGCAGATTTATCATGAGAAATGTGCAAATCTTTAAGTAACTGAAGCAACCACACAACTTCACAAATAGTAGAAGCCATAGATCTATATTCCGCCTCAGCCAATGACTTAGATACTTTTGTTTGCTTCTTTGACTTCCTTGATATCAATGAATCACCAAGAAATATGCAAAAACCAGTCACTGGTTTCCTACTCTCTACACAACCTGCCCAATTCGAATCTGAAAAACCCTTCAGATGTATCTCAAATGCAGCAGATAAGAAAATGCCTTTGATATATTGCAACACCGAATGGCTGCTTTCAGATGTGTGTCCCGTGGCTTGTCCATAAACTGACTTAACACTTGAACTGAATATGCAATATCAGGACGTGTTATTGTCAAATAGATGAGTCTTCCAATCAACCTTCTATACACAACGGGCATCTGCTATTAACACACCTTCAGTGCTGCTAAGTTTTAGATTTTGCTCCATAGGAAATTTTGAAACTTTGCTGCCCAACATACAACTATCTCCTAAAATTTTGAATCATACTTACGCTGACAAAGTGTGATTCCTTTTGTTGACCGAGCAATCTCAATTCCCAAAAAATATTTGAGAACACCAAGATCCTTCAACTTGAATTGGCTGTCTAAGAATACCTTTAAGGCATCAACCGTTTCAAGTCATTAGAAGCTATAAGGATGTCATCTACATACACCAAGAGAGCCATGAATGACTGTCCATTAATCCTTGTAAACAAGGAATAGTCAGAAGTTGATTGAATGAAATCATGAGCTGTCAAGGTATTAGAAAACTTGCTAAACCACTGCCTTGAGGCTTGTTTAAGGCCATACAAGGACTTTATAAGCTTACAAACACGCTGATCCTCCCTGTTTAGCAAAACCGGAGGTAAACACATATACACCTCTTCATGGAAGTCACCATGAAGGAAAGCGTCATTAACATTAAGTTGGGACAGATGCCAGCCATGGACAGCAGCTAAAGCAAGAATGGTACGCACGGTAACCATTTTTGTAACAGGATAAAAGGTTTCATAATAGTCAAATCCTTCACGTTGCGTATAACCTTTGGAACTAAGTGTGCCTTATGACGCTTGAGTGAACCATCAAAACGAAGTATGACCTTATACACCATTTTGCAACCAATGGGTGCTAAGCGTGCCTTATGTGACGCTTGAGTGAACCATCAGAACGAAGTTTGACCTTATACACCCATTTTGCAACCAATGGGTGTTTTTCCAGGAGGCAAATCAGTTAATTCCCAGGTATGATTAGCTTCCAAAGCAGCAATCTCAGCTGCCATAGCTGCTTGCCAATGGGGATGACCAACAACCTCATGAAAAGATGTGGGTTCATATATGGGGGAAAGATAGAGAGAATATTGTCTTTGAAAAGGAGAGAGGTTAGAATATGAAAGAGAATGAGACAAAGGATGAGAGGTACCTGTTTAAACAGAACCAACCTGAGATGAAAGAGCAGGGTTTAGAGAAGATAGTAACCTGTGATGAAAATCATGCAAATAAGCAAGTATATTTCTGGTTCGAGTGGATCTGCGAGGAACTATAGGAGGTGATGGTGAAGGAGCAGATATTCTAGGAGAAGAATCAGAGGAAGTAGTGGGAATAGGAGGAATAAGATGTGGTGAAGTGGAATGTGAATTTGGTATAACCCGAGGCAAAACAGCAGAAGGAGGAACTGAAAAATTTGTATGTGAATGAGGAGCAGACGACAATAGTGTTTTATCATGAAATGGAAAGATAGTTTCATGAAAAATAATATTACGAGAAATGAATATTGTCTTAGAATCAAGATCGAAAACTCAGTAACCTTTAGTGCCAAAAGGATAGCCAACAAAAATGCATCTCCGAGCTCTAGGTGAAAATTTGTCACAAGAACTAGGAAGAGTGGAAGCATAACAAAAGGAACCAAAAACTCTAAGATGAAGATAAGATGGAGAAGTACCATAGAGAACAGAAAAAGGAGATTAATTATTGAGAATAGGAGTAGGTATCCCATTTATAAGGTAGGCTGCAGTGAGGATGCAATCGCCCCAAAAAGAAAGAGGAACATTGGACTGAAATCTAAGAGCCCGAGCTATGTTAAGTAGATGTTGATGTTTTCTTTCAACTCTACCATTTTGCTGAGGGGTTTATACACAACTAGTTTGGTGTATAATGCCCTTGCTAGCGTAAAAATCAGGCATCATAAATTCCATCCCATTGTCAGTACGAATGCACTTGACAGTAGTATGAAATTGATTATAAATTGAGGCAAGAAAAGAATATAACAGAGGACGAGTTTCGGATTTAAGTTTCATAAGAAAAACCCAAAGACTACGAGTACAATCATCAACAATGGTTAGAAAATATCTATGACCAGCTGATGTAGAAGTAGAGAAAGGACTCCATATATCACAATGTATGAGATCAAAAGATTTAGAAGCAAGATTATCATTGTTATTGAAAGGTAAACATTTTTGTTTTGCTAGAGGACAAGTAGTACAATGAAAACTAGGAGAACAAGTGATAGTAGAATCAAGTTGATGTAAAACTGAAATTCTAGAATCTGACACATGTCCTAAACAATAGTGCCAGAGATCAAAGTGGGAAGAAACTGAAGCAATAGCAGAAGTATGGACAAAAATAGCCATGTTATTTTGCTGCAACACATAGAGACCATCTTTCTCTCTACCCAACCCAATCATCTTCTTGCTGGTAAGGTCCTGAATCAAACAATAACCAGAGAGAAAGACAAGACAACAACGAAGGTTAGATGTCAACTTACTAGCTGAAATCAAATTGAAATTGAAGCTAGGAACACATAGAACATTTTTGAGAATTAAAGAAGAAGATAAGCAAACAGTTCCTATATGAGAAACTGTGGCTGACTGACCATCAGGAAGTCTAACAGTAGACTGACAAGGTTGAACATTTGAAGAGAACAAATCTATAGAGTTAAACATATGATCAGATGCGCCAGTGTCTAATATCCAAGTCACAGAAATATTTTTGGAAAAAGAAGAGGATAAAGCTGAAGAGAGAACATGAGAAGAACAACTGTCACCTGAAACATGATGAGATTGAACCAGATTAGAAGAGGAGGTTGTTGGTCCTTCATATTGCAGAGATTGAGAATTCTGAGAATTAATCAGAGAGATTATCTGCTGATATTTCTCAGAAGTAAAAGGTGATGCAGGGGAAGCTGATACTGGACTTGAAACGGGTTCAAGAAGTTGATCAGCGTAATTAAAACCAGCAGAGGTAGAACCAGCAACATTGGCAGCAATTCCAGGAGGTTTAGGCTTAGTACGATAACCAGGAGGATAGCCTATCAGCTTAGCACTTGTCCACAGTGTGTCTAAGATTGCCACAATGGCTACACTGGGGTCGTTCTTTACCTCTAGGATTAAACTGACAAGGAGCTCCAGAGTATTTGCGATTCAAGAGAGCTATGGAGTTGACAGAAGGCATAGAAGTTATTCCTCTCTGTCGCTACTCTTGCAAAATCAAGGAAAACACCTTATTTATAGGAGGCAGAGGAATGGATAGCAAGATCTAAGCTCGAACTTGAGCAAAAGAGTCATTTAATCCCATCAAAAAATGCATCACAAATTCAGATTGTTAACCTTCAGCAACAATACGCAAAGCACCACATCAACATCTACAAGAATAGCTCGGAAGAGGCTTATAATTTTGTAATTCATCCCAAATGCCTTTCAGTATAGTGAAATAAACACTAACTGAATCAGATCCTTTAGCTAGGGATGAAATTTGCTTCTGCAACTGAAAAATCCGTGGTCCGTTCCCCTGAGAAAATCGATCACGAATGTCATTCCATACATCCTTAGCATAAGTGATGTAAATGACACTTGCTACAATCTCTTTAGCTACTGCATTGATTATCTATGAAAACACCATGGTATTGCATTGACACTAAGCGCCATACAAAGGATCAGTCGACGAGGGACGAGGAAGTGATCCATCAATGAAACCGAGTTTGTTTTTGGCATCCAATGCCATTAGCATCGAACGATTCCACGTATGATAGTTTTCACCAGAGACATGAAGTAACTGTGTAACAAGCATAAAACCAGGACTTTCTCCAGAGTGAAGAAAATGAGGATTGGAAGGATGATCTTCCTTGGAGACTATTGGATTCAAAGGAGTAACAATAGGAACAACTGGATGTTCCGGAGTCGACATTGCAACAAGAAATTACAATGGAAGAATGAAAGAAATAGTAGCTGTTTGGCAAGAAAATTGGAAAAAGAGAATTATGTGTTAAGAGAGCTTTGATACCATATCAAAAGTGTGAATATTCGTAATTTTCTATTAATGAAACTGAATTCGTACATCAATATATATACAATTGATTTAGCTCATATGAGCTGTTATAACAGAAAAGACAATTAACTCTTATCTACTGTTATAAAATTACAATAGAAGCCACGTGTACTGGCTTGCCCGAGCCTTCCTTCTGCTCTGTTATTCTGCTATCAGTAGCAGTTAGTTTTGCAGCATCTTGACGTTCTTCACAAGGCTGCTGCAAGCAAACGCTCATTGGCTGATCCGCCTTGACTTCAGTGTTATATGACGTGGCTCTTGCTTCTGCCTATAAAATATATCAAAGCAATATAATGACCAGGATAGTAGGACTTTCAAAAGTCAAAACAACGGCAATCGGGGGGAAAAATATATATCATAGAATGGTGGGGCCGGCATTATTTTCCGATGTGTGCAACTTTTCAAATGTACTTGAACAGAAAGTTTTCTTATGTTGAAGTCAATGGCTTCGAATCAGGACTTGTTCATGATTCTCAGAGGAAATTACTACCAACGTGAGATCTGCAATATTATATATGCAAATTAATTACTACCAACGTGGACTGCACAGGGCTTGATCGTGCATGCGCGCAGAGCGTACCGGTTATAGCTAGAGCTGGGTACCTGCAGTTCACGTCTTTATTGTAATATCCGTCTTCATTATTAACGTAAGCCCGTTTGCGAATAATTCATGCGACGAAAAAATAGAGAAAAGAAATTAGAACCTAATAATCAAATGCATTTAGACCTCCTATATAACAACTGCAACAACCAACCCATAAGACTGGAAAACCAAGGGAATTGACCTAAATAAACCGATTATAAACAAACAAACAAATACTCATCAAAAGACGACTTAATTAGCAACGGTCTCATGAGCGTATATTTTGTGTTATACTATATTAATGGTAGATGACTTAACACAAGCAGGCTGTGCATTACCCTACAAACCAGAAAATATATGGTTCTTGTAAGGCTATTTTCACAACATGAGTGTGGTTGGTTTGAAGATGCCTAAAAGTAGGATTAAAGACCTAGTTGGTCCCTAGATTGAGTTTTGCATCCTTTCAACAACTCGGCTTTTTTTTCTTTTTGGTGTGTGTTCACTTTTAACCATTGGGCTTTTTCTTTTCTTTTTTTTTTTATCACTTTTAACAAATGTTCATTGAGTTTTCAGAATGATAACTATAGTCACTGAGATTTTTTAATTTATCAAAACAATCATGCCGTGAGTCTCCGTCCAATTGACTATCAACCCGCCACATCACGAAAAATTGATACGCGGCAAGTGTCCAATATTTCTTCCTAGACTCGCCACATCACATGAGGTGACCATATCAATTAAAAATAAGGAAAATTTACAAATCACACACTAGGTTTTAGCGTCTTTTTAAAAAACTCATTGGGTTTTAAAAAATTTAAAAACGCTCACTGGATTTGTCATTTTAGTATCAAAACTCACTTGACCCAACGCCGTTAGACTTATTTAACGGAAAATTCATTTTTTCCAATCGCAATGTGACATGTGTCATTAAAATAAATTAAAAAAATAAATATTTTTAAAAAAAATCTAAAATTAATATTATTTAAAAAAAAAAAAAAAGGATCGAGGACCCCTGATCCTTTCATAGTGGAGGGGACCTCTAGCCGCCAGGGGAGGAGGAACTCCCCCCTCCACCTTTGGCCACCCAGAATTGAGCGACCAGAGGGAGGGCTCCTCCACCCCGAGCGGTGGTCTAGGTGGGGGAAGGCCCCCCAACCCCCACCCATACACCGACGAGTGGAGGGGGTCCACTCATGGCCGCCTAGAACTGGGCGAGTTCTGGGCTGCCAGCGGAGGGAGGAGGATCCTTTCTCCACCCCGGCTCTGGGGCAATTGGGGGACCTCCCCTAGACCACTGCCTAGGGTGGATCCCCCTCCTTTAGCCACCCAAAACTGGGTGGCTAGAGGTGGAAGGGGAGTTCTGCCTCCCCCGACGGCCAAAGGTGAATCCCCCTTTCACTGTGAAAGTCTTGATCCTTTATTTTTTCAAAAAAAAAAAAATTAATTGTTTTTTTTTTATTAATTATAGATTTATTAATTATTTTTTTAAAAAAATATATTTATATTTATATTTATTTTAATGACACATGTCACATTAAGATTAGGTAAGATAAATTTTCCATTAAACAAGTATAACGGTGTTAAATCGAGTGAGTTTTGATACCAAAATGACAAACCCAGTAAACGTTTTTAAATTTTTTAAAATTCAGTGAATTTTTTAGAAAGGTGCTAAAACCTTGTGTGTAATTCGTAAATTTCTCTAAAAATAAAGGTATCATCAGAGCAACAATACTTCAGCAAAATGGCAGACACATCATCAACATTAATAATAGGCATGTTTGGGTTTATAAAAAAATTTGTAGTATGTTTGAGTGAATGTTGAAAATTTTAAAGTTTAATAGAAGTTTTATGAAAAAATGGCGTGTAATGATTTGATTGAATTTTTTATATTTATATGGTGAATAGGGATAATTTTTTTAAAAAAATTATTATTTTTTTAGCACATGTTTGGATGTACATGAAAAAAATTTCAAAAAAATTTCACAACTATTTTTTCTCAAATTCTAACAACTTTTTACAAACTACAATCTTTTTTTTTTTTTTCAAATCAATCTACACTACCTTCCAGAAAAATAAAAAATTCAGCACTGTCTTCCCAAATTTTTTATTTTAAGGTCTAAAAGCAACAATACAATTAGACGAGGGTAAAAGGGATTCTTCTGTGATATCTTCGACAAAAAGTTATGAACCCAAGCAGCTAGCAATGCAGGCGGCCAGCCAACTCTATCGACGACACGGCAAGAGAAGGGACACTGGGTGGGTAGGTGAGAGTGGGGAGAGCTAGGGCACGAGAAAGAGGAACGAATTGGTAGAAATTTGGGGGTATCGTGATCTTTTTTACCAATATGTCGCGTGTTAAAATATTTATACACGGTAATTATGTGTTTGTCGAAGTTTAGAGGCCTCTGTCCAGCTAGGCTGACATGGCATAATTTTTTTTAAATAACAATCTTCTCTGCGTGACCTGGGGAGCCTAGCTGGATGTAATACACGTGTATCATTATTATTAGTTGTGACATGTGTTGGAGTTAGTCTCACATTTATTGTGGAAAGGGTTGATGTTATAAGTGTGAGGAAAAGTCTCACCTCTTAAACTAGCTTTTAGGGTTGAGAAGGCCCAAGACCACCCAATACTGTATCAGAGCCCAGATTTACCGATAAGTTTCGGACCCAATAGTCTATAGGATAAACGGATTGTCTCCTCCAAACTCAGGACCCGATATGTGAGGGGAGATTGTTGAAGTTAGTCCTATATCGATTGTCAGCAACATGCTGAGCAGTTAGTAAGATAAAACGAAATACTCACGATAGCATTAGAAAATCTTATGATGTTAATCGCAGATTTGGAACTTGTATGATTTGAACCATCCATTTGCTTATCTTATGATGTTAATCGCGATCACAAATTTGGAACTTGTATGATTTGATCTGTCCATTTCCAAAGCAAAACATATCATCCTTTTCCAAATAACCATAGTGAACTCTCTTCCCTCTTCCTGTTCTTAGAGAGCAACAAATAAGAACTTAGATTTGATCCTTAATAAATTAGCGACCCAAACTTAAGTCCCTTAGGAAGATTTAACCAAAAAAAATTTCACGACAGGTGTTATTAAAATAAATTTAATTAATTAATTTTTAAAAAAAAAAACAATAATTTATAATTTATAAATTAAATGAAAGCTTAAAAAAATATAAGGGTTAACACATTGTACCCAGCCACCCCTTATGTTTGAGAGTGTTGACACATTGCATCTCAATATTTTATTTTTGAAACATTGAGCTTATTATTTTATCTCCCCAACGATTTGCACTCGGATTGAAATTTAGCGTCAAATTAGACAGTAATCGTTTACACGTACCACTCACATGACCTTAGTCCCTGTCATATTATCATATTGCCATTGAATTTTAAACAAGTCACGATTAAATGAGCTTCAAACAAGTCATGATTTTCGCCTATTGAGGTGCAATGTGTCAACATCTTCAAACATAAAAGGGGTGGAAAGTGTATTTAACCCAAAACCTAAACTCATTTTTTTAAACAAAAAAATTAAAAATATTAGGATGGGAAGCCTTGCACAAGGTTGGGGGGGAGGGGGATCCGTCCTCCACCCCAGGCCACCCAGACCTGGGCGACCCGGGATGGGGAGGAGGTCCCCCACCACCCTTGAAATGTTCATTTTGTAAAAAATTATAAGATTTTTATGATTTTGATATATTTTGTGAATATTTATGTAAATTGGAGTTTTATAGGTTTTTGTGTAAAAGTTGGTGAAAAGTTTTAAAGATATTTAATTTAGAGTTTGTAAAAAGTGTAGAGAGAGATGATTTGATGTAATTTTTTAATAAAAAGTATTGGAGTTAGGTGAAAAGTATGGAGAGAAATATTTGTTATAATTTTTTTTGTGAGTTTGTGTGAAAAGTTGTTGGAGATTGTGTAAAAGGTGTTGGTGTTTGTGTAGGAATTTTTGAGATTTTGAATGTTCGTTTTGTAAATTTTAGGGAAAATACACTTTTCACCCACAAACTACCGGGATAGTGACACATTGCACCCCAAACTACCATCTTTAAGACATTACACCCTCAAACTACCAATGTTAGACACTTTACACCCTAAACTACCACTTTGACACATTACACCCTCCAACTACTAATATTAAACACTTTTCACCCTCCATTTGACAATAATATCCTTAAAAATTTAATGAATTGACAATAATATCTTCAATATATGCAAAATGGGTCAAGGGCATTATCGTCATTTTAGTCTGAAAATTTGATAAAGGGTGCAAAATGTTAAAAATTGTAGTTAAAGGTGCAATGTGTCAAAATTGGTAGTTTAGGGTGCAAAGTGCAAAACCTATAGTAGTTCATTGGTGAAAAGTGTATTTTTTCCTAAATTTTATTGAATCTTATTATATTCTAGAATACTTTTACAAACGAATATGCCCTTAGAGAGCCGCTCCAATGGAGAAGGGAGGAATCTCATCTCCACCTCAGGTCGCCTAGGTCTGGGTGGCTTGGGGTGGAGGACGGGTCCCTCCACCTTGTGCGGGTCAGGGTGCGGCTTCCCTACCTCGATCCTTTTTTTTTTTTTTTTCCAATTTTAGTTTTTTTATAAAGTTTTAATTTATTTTATTTTTTGTAGACTTTAGTCCGTTGCAATTGGGCATAACAAATTTTGTGTAAAATCTTTCTAACTGAGTCAAGGCTTGGTGACCTAATTCTCACAGCCAAATCTATGTGAGTAAAAAGTTTTTTTTGTTTTAAAACCTAGTGACTAAAAATATATTTTTTTCCTTAATTAATTAATTCCATCATTTAGTGTGACCCGGCAAAGTGTGCTCGTCAACTGTTTTAAGAGTGAAAAAAAAAACTAGGAACAATAACATATATAAACAAGATGCTTAACGATCTAGTTAAATTGATGAAAAACTTTAAGAACACCATCAAACGCGGAATGTCATTCTATTTCAACCTTAATTGTCAAGAGTTACCAGACCCAGAAGGGATGGAAGGAATTAATTAAAAAGGAGTGCAAAAAGTAAAACGGCGTTGATTTTGTCTTTTGTCTTCTCGAAAGCCAACGTCACGCGTCACCACTGGTAACGGTCATAGCATTGTCGTGTGAATTACAGGAAAGGAAGAAGGAAAGAGTGTTTATGAACCTTACTTAATGAAGCCTGAACCATCACACTCTCTACAACAACACAAGCGGCCCATGGGATCATCAAGTAGCTTTGAGAAAGTATGCTCTCCGATGTGCATTCTTTTCTTTGTTCTATTGGTTTCATCACCAAATGTCGCTTCTGCCTCTGCTTCTAATGAAGAAGCAGAGGCTCTTCTCACATGGAAAGCCAACCTCCAAAACGAAGGCCAGACTACACAGCTATCTTCATGGAATTTCTTTCCAAGTAACTCCACTAATTCTTCTAGCAACCGCAATTCGAGCACAAGCCCGTGTTCTTGGTTTGGCATTTATTGCAATCCCGCTGGAAGTGTCATCGGAATAGATCTTACCGATTCAAGCTTAACAGGTTCACTCAATGGGTTTTCATTCTCCTCTTTCCCTAATCTCCTCTATATTAATCTCAGTAGGAACTCTCTCTTTGGTTCCATCCCGCCACAGATCCGTTACCTCTCCAAACTCCACTATCTTGACCTGTCCATCAATCAGTTCTCAGGAAAAATCCCACCAGAAATCGGTCTGCTCACAAACCTCGTTGCCTTGCGCTTGTTTAAAAATCGGTTGAATGACTCAATTCCTCAAGAAATAGGTCAGATGAGTTCTCTTATTGAGCTTGCCTTGTATAGCAACTCTTTAAACGGTCCCCTTCCCTTTTCCTTGGGCAACTTGAGCAAATTGGCTACTTGCATCTCTATGACAATCAACTCTACGGTACAATTCCTCTTGAAATTGGAAATCTTTCCAACTTGGTTGAACTTTGCATATATGAGAATAGATTAAATGGTTCCGTCCCTCCAACTATTGGAAACTTGAAAAGATTAACAGTGTTCGACTTATCTGCCAACCAACTTTCCGGTCCCATCCCTGCAGAAATAGGGAACCTGAAATCTTTGAGGAATCTCAGCCTTGCAACAAATCGCCTTGTTGGTTCTATCCCGGCATCATTATATGGACTAGGTAATCTGACCTTTCTGTATCTATTCAAGAATCAACTTTCTGGTCCCATTCTAGAAGAGATAGCAAACTTGAAGTCTCTGGTTAGTCTCACGGCGAGCGAGAATCGGCTCAATGGTTCTCTTCCTGCTTCAATAGGCAACATGAGCAAACTAGAGATTTTATACATTCGCGACAACCGGCTATCTGGGTCCATACCTCGAGAGGTAGAAAATCTCATGAGGTTAACTGTATTTCGAGTGGCCAGAAACCAATTCACTGGGTATTTGCCACAGAATATTTGCCGAGGTGGATTGCTTCAAAACTTTACCGCAAATGGCAATTACCTCATAGGTGCGATTCCAACAAGCTTGAGAAATTGCTCAAGTTTAATCAGAATTCGTCTGGATGGAAACCGACTGACTGGAAATATATCCGAAGTTTTTGGAGAATATCCGCACCTGGATTACATAAACGTCAGCAACAGTAGCCTTTACGGTGAACTTTCACCTAAGTGGGGAAAGAGCACACGGCTTACAAACCTAGAGATCTGGGGCAATAACATCTCTGGCAGCATTCCACCAGAGATTGGAAACTTAACTCAACTTCATGTTCTTGATCTTTCTTCAAATCGCTTAGTTGGTGAAATCCCAAAGGAATTTAGTAGGTTGACTTCTTTGGTCAAGCTTTTATTGAGCAACAATCAACTCTCTGGCGGTATGCCTTCAAATCTTGGATCCCTTGCAAACCTCGAGAACTTGACTGTCCATGAACAAATTGGCGAAGTCAGTTCCAGGGGGCATAGGGAACTTGTCACAACTGCACTACCTGAATCTGAGCTACAACGAGTTCTGCAGGGGAATTCCGACTCAGATAGGCCAGCTAGTTCAGCTGTCCGATCTAGATCTCAGCCATAACCAGCTCACAGGAGAGATTCCGACGGAGTTCGGGAACTTGCAAAGCTTGCTGACAATGAATATCTCCCACAACAACCTCTCTGGCATTCTTCCAGGGGCCTTTGAGGACCTGCCCGGCTTGCTGAATGTCGACATAGCCTACAATCAATTCTGTGGTCCTCTTCCCAACAATAAAGCATTTCAAGATGCTCCCATAGAAGCATTGAAGGGGAACGAAGGATTGTGTGGCGATGTCAAAGGATTACAACCTTGCCAAGCGCTCTCTAAATGCCAACCTATCCGGCGACGGGGCCACAGGAATATCGTGCTCATGATAATCATATTTCCTATTCTGGGAGTATCGGTGCTTTTATTTGCCTTGAAGGGAACAAGCTTGATAAGAAAATGGAGAAAGTCAGGAAAAATAGAAGATGAAAACATGATATCAACCTTCGAAGGGACAAAAATGTATGAAGAAATCATAGCAGCCACGGAGGATTTTGATGCCAGGTATTGCATTGGGAGCGGTGAATATGGAAGTGTCTATAAAGCAAGGCTGCCTGATAATAGTATCATGGCTGTGAAGAAGATCCACACCTTATGTGATGGAAATCCAGTCACAAATCGCAAAGAGTTTTTCAATGAGGTATTAGCTTTAACAGGAATACGACACCGAAACATTGTGAAACAGCTTGGATTTTGTTCGAACACTAGGCACTCCTTTTTGCTCTACGAGTACCTTGAGAAGGGAAGCCTGGTTGCTATCCTCAGAAAAGATGAAGAAGCTAAGGAATTGGATTGGAGGAGAAGGGTGAATATTGTTAAAGGGGTGGCGCATGCCTTATCATACATGCATCACGATTGCTCACCGCCAATTGTGCACAGGGACATATCCAGCAAGAACATTTTGCTGGATTCTGATTATGTAGCTCATGTTTCGGACTTTGGCACCGCTAAGTTTCTGAAGCTAGACTCATCCAACTGGACTGACTTTGCAGGCACATACGGATATGCAGCACCAGGTAAAAATCCGTTCTCCACTTTACAGTGCATAGATTTCCATCAACAGTTACTTAATTACAAACTTTCCACCCCAACCCAAAATTAACCCGCTTTATTCTTGCAGAACTTGCTTACACTATGAGGGTGACCGAGAAATGCGACGTGTACAGCTTTGGAGTGTTGGCACTTGAAGTCATGAAAGGAACTCACTTGGGCGATTTCCTCTCTTTTATCTCTTCATATGCTGACATACAGCGGAGGGATGTGTTGGACCACCGCCTTCCACCTCCTACGGCTGCTCTTGAGGATGAAGTGACGAAGATTATAACTGTCGCAACTGCTTGCTTGGATGCATGTCCCCAATCCAGGCCAACTATGTACCAGATTTCTCAGATGTTGTCGTCCTCGAATATCCAGATTCTTGGCACAGTTAAACTTGGAGAAAGGGTATATGATCGCTAAGCTTACTGCGTGTCTACCTCGGGCATTTGCATTTGCACATCACCCAATTATTGGAGCTCTTGTTATCCAAAAGTACGATACAGATTATGGGCAATATATTATAGGCCTCATCTGCCTGGTTCTACAGAAAGGGTTGGGCCTGGCAGATTACTCACCAAGTAGTTCATGGACAGCCCGAGTGCATGACGAGTGAGCATGTCATCTTTGTTATGCATGTGATCATGGGCCCAAAGGAAATAGCAAAATAGATCAGGAGATGTTGGTTTTTTTAGATGGTAAGATTTTTAAGATTTTGATAGAATTGTAAATATTTATGTACATTGGAGTTTTATAGGTTTTGCGTAAAGTTTGGTGAAAATTTTTAAAGATATTTAATTTTTGTTAGATTTTATAAAAAAGTGTAAAGAGAGATGATTTGATATAATTATTTAATAAAAAAGTATTAGAGTAGGTGAAAAAATATAAAAAGATAATATTTGTTATAATTTTTTTTGACAAGTATTGAAGTTTGTGTAAAAAGTATTAGTCTTTGTGTACAAATTTTTGAAATTTTGAACGTTCGTTTACAAATTTTATTAAATATATTTATATTCTAAAATACTTTTACAAGCGAATATGCTCTATTTTTTTTTTCAGGAGATGAAGCTTTTCCTTAATTCAATGTCTAGGAACTCAAGGCCAGCTACATTGCTAGAAAGATTGTTTGAAAATGGGAAAATATTTTGTTATTTCTTGATTTTATTGAATTCCATTTATTTTGGGTTTATTTTTTTTTTCTCGCAGGCATGACGCATGTATTCAATTGATAAATTATAATGCATGACGACCTCCCTCAAATGAGGCGCCAGCTGGACACAGAGTTTCTTTTTGAGAAAGAAACTTTTCGCAAAATTATATAGCAAGTAGTATACCTTAGCGGTAGTAAATTAAGGGGTCACTGAGCTGGCAAATTCATGTAAAAGCATTTATTTATCGATCGCAAAGGATAGAATTTCAAATCGGTGGGGAACAATCTTGTCAGATATTGTTGTTGTTCTGGATCATCAAACTTTTCCAGGTGATTCACTTCATTATCCTGTATATATCTATCTATAGATTTCTAGGTCAAAAAGAAACATTTTTAACTTTTAAGAACTTTTGTCTACCTCTGTAATTCTCGTATGGATCTCATGGGCAGCTTCTTCGAAGAACTTAGGGACCAAGAAAGAGCTATTTCAGAACAAAAATAAATAAAAGAAAATCAAAGAAGAACGGGAAGAGATCGAGGAGGAAGCAACGCGAAATTAATCTGGCCGACAAACGGATAGGAGTACTTTGAATAAGAATAGGTAGCATGACAAGGGACGGGTAATGGGAAACCTGATGTGTACTGATAGAGACTTGCATGATTACTTCCCTAAGATATTGGGGTTTTGTGGCCCATGGCGGCCAGTCATTCAACATTGCATTCGTGGGTGAAGAAGAGATCAGTACCTGCTTTCTCTTGGGTTCTCTTTTATGGTCGGATAGTCAAGTTTCCTTTTCCTTTCGTTTGATTTGATGGGGCTACGGATCCGAATTCTAATCTATTCTTTGCACCTGGATCAAAAAGGATCCATCCATTAATACATTTTAGGCATCTACAGTCTATTCACTTTCCATTTGCATGGCATGCATCTCCTTTATTCGTCCATTATTCTTCCTACCAAACACGTTATTGATAATAAATTCATTTGAGGTACTAATGTATGCTTCAACTTCCAGCTTTCACGGGTTGAAGAATTTCTGACATGATCAATCATCAAGTTCCCGGTTCCTACAAAACTTTGAGACTCTTAAAAGAGGTAAAAACTTCTTTTTATACATGTTTCAGATGAAAACTTTTTCTATTTTTTTCCTAATTTAATTTCTTGGTGACGTCCGAGTAAATGCAAAAATCCTAGCCTCGTCTTCTTTGAGAAGATCACAACCAGTACTGCTTCTCTAATCTTATAACGAAATGAAGTGCTCTGTGATTTATTATTACAAATCCTCTTGCATCTTAAATAGGATTAGAGAAATTCTCAGTTTTAGCTTCCAAATTATCAATTATCATTCAAACGTTTTTTTGATAGGCTGAACTTTTGGTTTCATCACTTTACGTCCCGGTCTCAAAATTTTATAATTTATTAATTTCAGCCATCCGTACTCCATTTCTCTTACTAAAGACTGCAGAAAAACTTAAAGAAAGACGAAAAATGCCCCCAATTAATTAACTGGTCTCTTCGTGAGTATTGTCCTTTTTTGACTTTGAGCTAGCATTTTTCCGAGAGAAATGGAAAAAGAGCTGAAATTGATAAATTGTGAAATTTTGGAGGCATAAATGGGATGAAATTAAAAGTTTAAACTGGTAAGTGATATTTAAGTGATTGTTCCGAGATTAAAAGTGACTGGAGTTAACAATCTGAGTCTTGTTTATAAGAGTTCACGACTACTACTACTGCTAATAAATTATAAGAGGATAAAGCCTAGACAGCAAGTTGATTTAGCATCTTTGGATAGTGTTGAGACTGTTCACATTCGTTCCTATATATTTGATTGTTTTTCTATAGAATTTCCCCCCAATTTCGAATCCACGGTACATTCTGCCTCGACTGGTTGGTATATACCATGACCGAATTAGCTTTATTGTCACATGACTCCCATAGGAGCTAAGCGAAAAAAGAAAGAAACAAAAGACACTCCTGAATCTTTTAGGTCTGACTTTTAAATCTTTGGGGTCCAAATAATAACATCCACGAAACATGCATGTCCTCCCTACACTAGCGGGTGTCTTCATTTTTACTCCTCTCTTCTCCGTCCATTAAAGCTTTTGATCGTTGTTAGATGTAGATAAAGATATGAGAGCTATTAAAAGTCTAAACATGGTCTGGTCAGACATTAAACTCGCAAGAAGGTCTCGCCTGATTGACGAAAAACACATATTTATATTGGTGCATGGCTGCAGCCTGCTCTGGACCACAAATATATGATACTGGTAAGCCGTAGAGCTTCCTCCATGCATATAATATTAACATCAATGGCCCTACTATGGCATTACCAGAATACTTAAAAGGAAACAGAAAAGAAAGAACTACTTTTGGAACAAGGGAAGGAAAAGCGGACCCTCCAATCTTTACATCGTCCAACAACGTAGGGGTTCTTTAAAAGTTAAAACCAGAGACTTTTTTGCCTCGAAACAAGAGCAGATGTTTTCACTGAGCAGCCAAATGTATTTAGCTTCAGTTCCTATGATCTAAGAGAGACGGGGAGAGAGAAAAGACAAAGCTCTGATCTCGCGGTTTAGAGCTTTATCAGTTCATGAAAATGGAGGAAGTTCAATTGCTTTACGACTTGATCATGATGCTTATTGTGATTGGATGGTAAGTAGAATCCGGTAAAGATCCGAAAGTCTGGTGCATAGAGCTATGGATTCGGATCTTAACCGCTGGTTATCCAGCCATTCTACTTGACTCTGACGTAAAGTTAAGCCCAACCGGTTCTTCAGTTCTTGGTTCTCCATTTGCAACTGGTTCACTTGGTCCTTGAGGTCCTCTATACGCTTCTTCTTTCGCATGCGGGACCGCCGAGCCGACTCCCGGTTCGATTTCATGCGCCTGATCTTCCTCTCGTCATTCGTAAAAACAGCCCGGCTCGAGCCCTCCGAACAGGAGTTTGGACTGACCGAATCACCTGACTGAAAGATAGACAAGAGTTCTTGGAGTTCCTCCGCCGTGAGCCCGGATTCTTCGGAAACCGGGCATTGGAAGTCTGCCGTCTCTCCGGAGAAAAACATTCCGAAAAGGAGCGAATAAGAGGAAGGAAGGGGAAAAGGGAAGGAACGAAGAGGAGGGGTTGGGTATTTATGGAAGAAGGGAAGAGCAAATGCGGGGTCCACCTAAACAAAAGATTTTGGAGGATCGAGGGCAGTTTTGTCCAATAAAAGCACATGTCATCTTTATTTGCTTTTGTTTTTAAATTTTATAGGGGTGTTTATGGTAAGTGAAGCTTTTTGTTTTCAGGTGGCATTTGTGGTGGGGGCAATTGTGCTTTTGAGAAGATTAGGTTAGCTTAGCCACGAAGAATCAAACATATTGCTTAGCCACAAACAACAGATCGAATAAAAGAAATCAAAACACGTGACAACAAAAAAATATTGTGGATCAGAAAAGCTGTCAGATAAGTTGAAGCCAAGTTCTTCTGCGGCCAAATAAGCTTCGAACTACATGGTGGCGGCCGGTTAAAAGACCAGTTATTCTCGTACGAGACCTAAAACAGAATTAAGGCTCAAAATTACAGTTTAACCTAAGAAAAAAAAAAACAGAAGGAGAAAAAGGAAAGTAAAGTTAAAGTTCACTTTGCTATACAAACTAAACCTGACTTTGGTTGAGCTGCTTGGTTGTCTTTGTTCCCCAAAGCAGGTTGGTCTACTTTCAGTCACCATATTTAATTTTAGACCAAATCTATGGAGAAACTGAAGGCTCTTCCTTACTCAAAACATGGGATACACTCATGTTGTCTTATATATTTTATTCTGTTTAATAGTAAGGAATATTCGCGGCTTTGCAGGGCAGTTTTATCAGTTAGCGTTTTGGTTAGTTTTCTCAGTTGGCAGTTAGTCTGTGTCTCGACACGTTAGCATGCCTAAAAGCCAGAGTAAGTGGTAGCTAACATGGACGTGTTTTATTGTTATTGTAACTCTGATCTGTGAAATTAAAGTGAAGTTAGAATGCTGCCTCCCCCTACAGTGCTACTTTCTGCCGATTCGAGGTGGGCTATATGTGCCGCAAGTAGTTTCAAAATTAATTACCCTCTGATGCCACGTTGCTGATTTATCAACTGCCATTAAACATGCTTTTGCAACTGCCCCCTGTTTTGTTTCTTTGGTCTCTCCTCCAATCCTGAACCACCATTTTCCCGTGCAATTCCAATTTCCACCCCCTTGAAGGGATAGAATAAAGAGTCTATTTCAATCACTCGACCACGTTAAATGTCGCCTAGTACAACCTAAATTTGTCTACCGAGTTGGAATGAGCTTATTGGTTTAAAAAATCACGTCCAACATACTTAAATAATCATGTTCCATCTGTGTGTGCGTGTGTCTCTCTCTCTTCTTTTTCGTCTTTCAGCTGTTCTTTGCTTCATGCTTTCTTGTTAAAGCACTTGTGGCAATACCTTAGGTTTTAATAGATTAAGCTAGTACCTTTTTTTGCAGTGTGCCCCTCGGAAAAGATTTATGCCATATTTAACTAGAATGAGGAAGACTAGTGTGGAATATATTGACTTCAAGAGTTAAAAATGGATAGGACACTACGCTTCTGAAGCAGTATCCAAGCTCCTCCTCAAAAAAAAAAAAAAAACGCACATCAGCTAGCATGGACATGGGCAAGGAACCTTCCAGTTAAGTAGAGATCCTAATACTCTTCGAAAAACTAGTTTCTAGAGAGAGAACTTGGGCCTTCTCTCTAGAAACCCTCCCCTCTCACCCGTCTACTCCCCCCTCCCTAGCCTCTGTTCTCAGTGGCAGGAGGAGCTCCGGCTCCTCTTGTCCCCTTTTTCTCTCCCGCCCACGCTTCTCGTGGTCGTGATTTATGTTTTTTTCCTTCTCTCCTTCGATGGCTTTTGTAGCACGATGGCGGCGTTTTCGTGGTCTCTGGCGATCCCGATCTTTTGGAGTGTCTCCCTCGTCCCCAGGTGTCTTTTTCAACCCCAGCCCAAGGTCGATCTGCCGGTGCGTGAGCCTTTACGCGCACGTGGATCTCACTCGCCTGTTGCTTCCTCCTCCTGTTTGGACCGTTTTAGGTGGTTTTCAGAGGGCACGCCTCCCATAGCAAGCTTCAGTCCCTCATGACGCTGTGTTCTGCTCTTGTTCGACGTTTCCTAGCCGACGCATGGGATCCATGCGCCGCCACTTTTCCCGCTCCTCCAGCCTGCTCTGCTGCTTATTCTCAGCTTTTTATTTTTTTTTGGGTTTTTGCCTTGTATTTCTTTTCTTGTTTGCTCTGGGCCTGAGTGCCATGTACCACCGAAAGGCTTTGCTCGCCGAGACACCGCCTCTTTTGAGGATCTGGTTCCACCCGTTAGAGCTTCTGCTGTACTTATATCCCCCTTGATGAAATAAATCTATACTATTATTATGCTCCCAAAAAAAAAAGGAGAGATCCTAATATGTAATTTGAATCCTGAAGTCGGAAAGGCACGAAGGGTAACGCGCACTAAGTGTCGCTAAATGGGCTGATTCAGGTTATAAAATATTAAAATGTTTACGGCCCATGCAAAAGTAGCTCAGAGCCATTCTAGTAATGAAGCTTTTGCAGGGCTACTGAGCTCCGAACCTGGTAGGTAGAGTAGGAGTTGATAATATATTAGGTAAATATCACTTATAGTTATAAACTTATATCAAAATGTTAAAAAAGTTCAAACTACTACAAAAGTTGTTATATTTAACACTAAAATTATCAAAATGCATGATAATTTGGAGCTAAACGTGATGAATTTGGTAATTTGAAACTCTTTTTGACATTTTGATATTATATTTGTTATTTTCTCTCCACTTTTGCTTTAGATGAAGAGATCTACAATCAATCAGTCAAGCATGAAGCCGTCACTTTCTGCTGATACTACCTTTGTCAACTTCAAATGAAATGATATACAATATCTTGTTCCCAACCCAGCAACACGTATGCACAAGGAAACGAGAGAGATTTCATGTACAAATTACATTACAAGATGATCTCCTTTCATGTTTGGGCGGGGAGTAACTCGATGCCTCGGACAAATACACTACCTCCACGTCCATTCGGAATTTTCACCATCGGGGTAAAATGCTAGGTCCTTACAAGTTCACAGGAGGAGTTCCCTGAGTTTGCAATCACGGGGTGAAATTAGAAATCCTTCCAGGCATGCAAGAATGATAACGCTTTTAAATAATCGCATGAAAAAGGGCAAGATCAAACAATGTTCCATGGGGTATGATATTTCCAGTAAAAAAGCAAGGTTGAAAACCTAACCAACTAATGCTTCAAGACAGGATGAAGGTCAGTTGGTTAAACACACAGGATCATAGGCAAAAAGTGCCCCTACCAGGCACATGAAGAGTATCTGAAAGCAAATTGGGAAATCAAGACTTCACCTTAAACAACAGGTCATGAGCAATGTTCTCCCAGGGCAATGAAATGGACATCAAGCAACATTTCAGAGGCAGCATTTCTTCATCAGAACTCATGGGTGTGGCTGCCGCAGCTGCATAAGCGTGTTTTGCTGCCACAGATGCAACAGATGCTGCTCGGCGAAAAATGGAGCCTATCCCAAATCCTCTCCTAGATGTAACAGGTGAAAAGGGGCCTGAGTCCTGCTGGCTTTGATCTGATACAGTACTTCATGATTCAGTATTTCCCACAATCTTTGCATACATCAGACTTCATAAATATTTGATTAATAAAATATCTACTTCAGAAAACTAGTCAGCAGACCAAAAACAAGAAGTGTGGGGATCCTAACGGGCTGCTTTTGGAAGGGGAAGCCCTTCAGCCCGAACCATTTTAAAATATCTCATCCAGAATCTGAACTTGAGTTGGTGTTCAGAGCATGAAACCCACCACGATCAATTACAGAAAACTGAATACCCAGAACCGCATACCCAATTGTGGTGCAGAATTTAAAAAAAAAAAAAAAAACAGATCAGACATTAATATTCCACCATGAAAAATAAAGTGAAGAACTTTTGATTGCCTTTTGTGCCGCCCATGCCTAACGATGAGGGGTCACCAGTGAGAAGAAAAATCCCTTCTGCAGAAAAGCTATTAATACTAGGCCAAGAAGAAGGTTGAGAATGTAAACCAAATTCACTTTGTGAAACATTTTACCATCTCGCAAGCTAAATTATTCGCGACTTCTACTCCCATTATTGTGGAGGCTGGATAGCAACTTACTTCCTCTAATCTGAGATGGAGAGATTTGATTGCATAGCAGGCAAGATGCAGAGAAAAAGAGAAGTCTGATGCTCAATTCATGAAAAACAGGCAAGAAATGAGAACCTATGGGCTGTTACTCAGTCTCTTGTGCTCTATCCAATTTCATATCCGTAGAATCTGATGACCAATGTAATTGAAATAATAATCGTACACTGAGAATCTTAAGATAAACATGTGCTCCTGCCAAGGAATGCCAATTGTTCTTTCTTAGGAAGAAAAAAGAGGGTTGGGGTGATTGCTATTGGTTTACATTCTGAGAAAATAACACATCCACAAAAATAAAATGAGAGAAACTAAATGGAGAAAGGTTTCATGACATTATTAGATGTATACAAAGACAGCAGGTCCTTACCTGTGACACCAGAAACAGCAACTTCAACTTCCCCTCGTCCACCAGGACCTCTCATGTATAGTCGATCCGTTTTTCCAGGGGAATGTCCAAGCGATAGAAGGCTCCCAAGTCGAGACTTTCCAGCTGCAAATGAGTGAAAGAAAATGTCAAAATCAAAGGTTAGGCTGAAAGTGTGAAAACTTTTAGTTAAATCAACAGAGTTGACATCAATAATTAGCCCCCTCAAAAGAGGTCCAGCCGCATAATTCAGAAAAGACTTTCAAACTGCAATATTGCACAAAGAATCAGCCTTGCACCAAAGCTTGCAATACTTTGAGACAGAACTTCAGTCTATGCAGCAGAACCATAGTTGGGAAACAATTAATTCCTTCCATCTGTTCCCAGGTTGCTTGGATGGTCTTCAATCTTAATAGATTTTATTTATTGATAGATATTATTTATTCCAAATCTTAAGCAATGAAAGTTGACATAGTTCAAACATAAACAGCAGGCCAAAGTTGATTCCAACTCTGACATACCATCATATGCGTCTCGAACCATTTGATAGCTGACAAATCCTGAGAAAAGAGTAATCTGCAACCACAGTGAAGAAGTCAATGATCTTCCAAGCATGAGTTGCTGCTATCTAACAAGGAAATACAATCAAGTCCAACTTTTCTCCATGAGCAACCAGTTCTGGGTTCCGTCCTACTCAAGGAAGGCACCATACAGAAATCCCTATAACTTGGGAGGCCAATTCCTTTCCCTGAATGGTTAGGGGGACATCAACATTACTGACAGATGTAAATCACAGAAAAGATAATAACAGGGAGCAATCAGATACGTCATAGGCAGGAAAAGCATTAGTGTAGCAGTGGAGACTCTAGGGTTCAAAGACCAAATAATAATGTGAATAACTCTCGTGTGTAGTGAGAAATCAACCCAAACCTTATTACTTTTGGCTGGATTCGTGTCAACTCTCAAGGATGAATTATTGCTGGAACTGCAATCTTGTGGCTCCATGTCAATAGAAGGTGCTGCTCCATGACTAGCATCATCACTAGGAAATGCTGCCCCATCATTTGCATTGAGGAGTACACAAAAGCAGTGATCTGTTTCTGTCAAGACCTGCATAGATAGTCAAGATAAATCCAATGATAGAGTATTGTAGTGGCATGAAAGTCGATCATAACAAGATAGCAAAAAAATTGCCAGCATCGAAGAACTCAAAATGTAATACATTCTTTCATTCTCAACACAAGGACATTAAGAAGATAAGTCAACAGTTGAGCGAATAGATGAGAACAGATGACAAATGCATAGAGGGATTTGAAAATTCTAGCAGAGTCAAACTCTTAAAAGGCAAAACAGAATACACTTCAAAATATCCTTTCTACAGAACTTGGCAGACATACTAGTTTACTGTTTGTGATTCACTCTTTTAAGGGAGAAAGCAATTTCCATAGGTGGCTCTTATTTCATAGAAGTAAAAGGAGATGCGTCAAAATTGGAATTCCGTACACTTCTACACTACCAATACCTTCTACTATGGTCCTGCCCCAACAGGCATGCCCAACATCTGACTCTAGCAAGAGAACATTGTTACAGCTGCTTGCTATAGATGACACGACCAAGCATTTTTGAATGCAGCATGCAAGATTATGGGGAGACAGAAAAAACACCGTTTTTAAGAAGAGAAGATATTATCTCATCACGAAAAGTGGGAGTTTGTCGATATGTTCTACTCAGAAACAAGCATCCCAAGCTCCCTTCAACTCAACATATTAATAGTGTGTTTATATCAAAGAGGAAGACAATTGCAACAGCTAGTACAACATCCTAAATAATCTTCCAGTAAATAGAACTCATACAAAAAAAACTTTAACTGAAGTTCACTAAATCAATGCAACAATGTGTGCATTTAAACAAACTCATTACCACCGCATCAAAAGTAGAATCGAAGTCATCAACCGCAAAACAGATATCCGGATAGGCAGGTGTTGTCTCTACTTCCTAGGCACCAATTCGCAACAGTGTCAGATATTGAAGATTGAGTGCAACTCAAGAAAATAACAATTTTCACGTATATATAACTCACCTTTCTGGAATCCAACTGAAAGTTGACACGACTTGGAGATGCATAAACAGTTTTTACAACCTGAATAGATGTCATAGGCAGACTTCAAGATTAGATCAGTATGCATCCATAGACTTGAGAACAAACTGTGGAAGCTTGCAAGACACTGCAGTTGAGCTAGCATAATCTACAAATTATAATTCATCCAACAAAATGTCATACTGCAGTAGCTTTCTTGTTTTGCATGGGAAGAATCCTAAATTCCTATATCATGGAAGCCACACCTAGTGCATCACTGTAGCCAACTAGGGCTGGTTATGGGGGGACAGGCTAACCGTATACATAACATAACCACAACAAAATTCTTCTAGAAAGATTCTTCAGCTCCAGAAAAAAGATTAAAAATTGATATATAAGTGAACAAATAAATAACTTCCATTGTAACCTCATAAAAAGCAAAAGAACATGCTAATTCGTGCATGAATGGCACCTATACAAATGCTTCAGCGTGCAATTGTCATTCCTGAGTCCAGTTCAAGCAATAATATCCAAAAGAATTTTATCTTCTTGGGCAAAAAAAGTTTAAGAAGATTGTGCTTCTGACAACAAAGACACTTAATTTGCTGAAGTTAAAAATCCTTCTAATACTGGAAAAGAATAACTACCCCACAGAAACTGCCTCCTCTTGATAATAGATACAACATATCCGTCACTTAATGAAGGTCATGAATACCTTATATATTGGTAGCAATGGTTTATCTTGACCAGCTTGATAACTCTGAAGATCCTGATGACTGAAAAAAACAAGTTTCAGATTCTACCATAAATTTCACGCAGAACAAGAAGAAACAAGAATTGTAGCAGCAAGGTCCATAAAGAATGGACGAAAAAATGTTGGCATGACAACATTCAAAATAAAGAACTAGAAAGTGACTATTTTATCTAGGAAGCAGCAATTCGATTCTGAGAGGACAGTAGGATCACTGCAACTCAAATTTGTTTTCACCATTAGATTAGGAGGTGTGCATGAGACCCTTTGAGCAATTTAAAGCCATTGAGATAGGAAGACTCATAGAGATTCCTTTTTGTAAGTACAGGCATTTTCCAAGAAGGTGGAAAGTAACTATTGTTAGCAGCAGTATCATATAGCACCAATATGGAACTGTCTGCAAATCAATTGTATGACATTAAGTAGATACAATATTAACTGTGTTCCAAACCAAAACTAAGAAAGAATCATGGGACCCACAGTCATGGAATCCAGAAAACCTCAACTATTTATCCTAAGAAATGCATTTCTAAATCCAAACAAAAAAAGAAGAAGAATTCGTAAAAAATTATGATAGGGTATTCGTCTCTATTGTTGGATGTGAAAGACATCTATTCTTAAAAACAAATTGTTCAGTACTATATAATTCCCTCTTTATTGTCTAATTTCATCTCTCTTCATGAAAAAGTAAAAATACAAACCAACGCAGTTGCCCCTTTATATTGTGTATTTCTGTCTTCCTATATTTGTACATGTGATGAAATACATCCAAAAGTTAAGATACCAACCCACAATTTTATTGTTGAATTTAATAAAAAAATTCATAATAATTTTTCTAAATTACACGTGCAGATATTCTGGAAACTCTATATAACACCGGATTAAGAACCTGAAAAGACACAGCAAAATTTTTTCATGAGGCTCAGCTAAGTAGAATGAGAGTATCTCAGTCATAATTGGAAGATGGCAACTCATAAATGCATATGACCCTACTTGCCAGAGAAAAACCACACATACAAGCCATACAGAACTTCAAAGCAAAGGTGTTCAATACAACTTAAAGGACCACGGTATCATGCAAAACACACAAAAAAGAAAGAGTACCTGCAAATTGCTACTGTCACACTGAACGAAGTGTGAGCGATCAAGTTCAAGTAAAATGAACGCCTCCAATCCACTTCAACAGAAGTTTCTCCTACTAGCACATCCAACTGGTTCACAGAAGTGAAGAGAGTTACTTTCATCCACCAAAAAACACCATATCATTATTAATTGCAAATTTGGTGACAATCAGTGACGACACTAAAGCAGCAATAAGTAACACAATTGCCTAGTGGCTTAACCCTCTTACATGTTATAGCCTCGTTGACAGCCCAAAAAAAAGCACTAGGCCCAAAAGAGGATGATTCAGGCATTTAGACAGGAGATCAATGCCAATGATTCCACATAGGATAAAGCAGAGTTGCAAGAAAGATCTACATATTTAAAACCCCAAAGCCGAAAATATGGTGATGATATAGTTGAGTTCAATTCCATTATGCATTACTTGCACACTTTTCTTGTCTAAACCTCTATTCCACTGTGTTTTTTCACATATCCACCTTCGATACCAGATTTTGAAGAAGATATCAGATTTTATCTCTTGCATTATCTATGATTCCAAGTTATTTCTGGCTTTTGAGGCTCAGAAATTCTCTATTGATTGCTTCAAATGTCTCATAATTTTGGAGTGCAAGCACATTTCATAAACTGTACACTAAGTACCTCAATATAAACAAGCGCTATTATTGTGATATCACTTAATCTGACACTTAAAAACGAAAAAGGAAAGGAAAGGGAAAGTCCAGATGGAACATTTCGGCTACACTTATCATCTTCGTGTGCAATAATCCTTATAACAAGATAAGATGATTCTGGCATCTATCAGGAACTCTGCGGAAACATTTCAACTTCAAAGCAAGTGCTATTAGCTAGGCTAGCAATAAAGATGATCAACAATGTGCGTGTGAAGTCATCGTAAAGGAACTAAGATTAGCACACCTACGCAGAGGCATAAAGCTCAAACTGGTTTTCATGCCACTTTTACCTTAGGTGCCCACCTGCGTACAAAGTAAGGAGCAACACCTTCCAAATTGTCATTGAAACCATATCCTCGCGAGCTCTAGAGCAACAAAAATTGAGCGCATGAAGAAATGCAGTCAACAAACGGAAAGGATATTGCTGAATTCTATTTGTTTAGAGGAAAATGAAAACGAAAATACTAAAAGGCATACATATTTTCTGACAAAAAATATGAGATCGTCGTCCTGGCGTCCCCTTGACTCCTTGCCACGAACAAAATACAAATCGAATACATCGTGCCAAAAGCCCGAATCCAATTCGACGTAGTCGTAACCATCATTGTCCTGATTCTCTTCCACTACGGTTTTCCCTAACGAGTTGGAGTGCTTCTTCACCATGCTCAACAATTCGTACCTACCAAACAAAAAATTAAAAAATGCATTTATATCCACAGCATTTTGACCTCGGCATCGGCCTCAGAAGAAGTCAACATATACGATTAGTGCGAGCTGTATGCAAATCGGACCGGAGTGAATTGTGATTGGGAGCCAGAATGGATCAAATAAGAAATATCCTACAGAACGCGAGAAGGGAAATGGCCAAGCTTTATCGCTTAGAGTACCTGGAAGGGATCTCTCCGCCATCTCTGAACATTTTCATATAGCTGCCTGACCGGTCGTGTTAATTTGGGGAAGGAACTATATTTCTTCCTTAGTTCAGTCTCGGGGTTTTGGAGACCATAAATTCAGCGTTCAAGTTTGAATACGTTAAGACTAGCTGGCTCGAGAACCGGGGCCATGACGCAACGTAGCTGTAAATTTGGCTACCGTGCCGAAACTTTGAGCGAGACGGACAGAAGCTGCGCTGTCGGAGAGGCTGGTCCAGAGGAATGATTCCATGTGTCGCAGAGCAGAACGAACATTTTTTATTTTTGACATTGCTTCTGGCTGAGGAAGCGAATCAACTGTATGGTATCTTACAAATTAAATAATAATATTTATATAAGTAGGACAACAAGGTCGTTGTAGTATAGTGGTAAGTATTCCTGCCTGTCACGCGGGTGACCCGGGTTCGATCCCCGGCAACGGCGCTCTTTTTTTAATTACCAATCACAACCTTTTAGGTCTTTTCCTCCCGGCGAAAAGTTAGCTGAAATGCTACGACACTGGCCATTCGGCCACTCCGGGGCCCCAGACTTATCCATTCTCGTTCGTTTGGTGGGTCCACTCAAAATGCGATCCGCCAACCGCAAGTCATGGGCCCTGGAGTTGCTATTTATTTACTATTACCATTTGGGCTGTGGGCTATAAATCCAAATACGAAAAGTAGAACCAATCGGAAGTTCACTTACATGGCAAAAGGCTTGTACGGGCCAATACAGTCCAGTAGATTTTTAGCGGCGAGCGAGCAGCGCTTTTGACGTAATACAAACAAGAGTTTATTTTGTTTTCTAACTTAACTCAGACGGCCGGTGCAGTCAGATTTTACTTTCATACTTTCCGCAAATGCTTTTCCAATTACCCTAATGCCCATAATAATTCCAATATTAAGGTGTCTAATGTTTGCGATTTGAGCAATAATATTAGTATTGGGGCACCAATTAGCTCTTAGGCATAAAGGCACCAATATAATCATAGAGGAATTACAAGTGGCATTATCATAGGCTAATACAGGGCCCCAATAGGACAATTAAAGATTCTGATCTTCTCTCCCCACTCATCTCTCTCTCTCAAATGCTTTTTTGTTGCCGTGTTATACTTTATTGACCCTTTCTGATAGGAGGCACATAGGTATAGCTTTCTTCCTTTTTAGCCATCACGTACGAGTAGAGGAATTCTTTTTTCTGCAAGTTACCTTAAGCATATCTAGCTTTGGATTCCCCGCTGTTGACGGTCCGGAAAAAATGATTAACAAAAGCAAAAGAAACTTTGGCGAGGGAAGCAACATGATGATGACCAAAATGGCAGCATCATTCAAAATCATGGAGACAAGCTTTCACGAACATCTTAAACTTTAAAGTGCCTTTACCGCTGGGGTTTGCTTTGGCTACAAATTGCCTTCAAATGAGATACAGATCAGAGAAATGAACAGTGTAATCTGCCGAAAATGTTGAAAAGCTTAATGGAAGAGAGAACGCAGCAGCCTGGAGATTCCAGCAGATTGCCAACTCCGCGTTGAGCACCCAAATCAGATAATCCACAAAATGGAAAGACGTTTGGTTTAGGTCTTTGTGAATGATGGATATCCAGCACAAAGACAGCTGAGAAATTAAACTTTCATGGCGACAGAGCTTACCCCATTAGTTTGTGCAGCTATTTAGTCATCGGAGCGAAAAAGAAAGGAATTGAGATAAGAACAATTGAGCCAGCAACGGCACTATAGCATGCGATTGCTACCGTTAATTCTAGTGTATACAAGTAGAGCAGTACCAGTATAGCAAGAAAAACCATCACGTATACTCTTCCCGAAAGCCACAATGAAAACTAGGATCTTGAGCTCAAACTCGCACAAGCTTAGAATTGAGTAAACAAGTCACAAATGGACGTTTTCTCAAGATTTATAAGACAGGAAAATATATTACGTAATTATTGCATTTATCATATTCATCGCAGGTTCAAATGCTACTGAGACAACTCCTTTTCTTCATGGTTTCCTTCCCTTACAGAACCACGTATAAGAAACAAACTCCAACTGCAAGAAACCTCACAAAACACTTACCAAAAGAGAAAAGTTGGATTTCCGCTGATCATAATATTCTTTTCAGTCCTCAATAAGTCCTGATCCACCCTTCTTGCCTTTTCCGGCCCTCCGCCGGATACTGGTACCACCACCACCATCGTGCCTAAGATTTCCGTCATGGGAAATCAGAGGCAAGTCATTGGCTTCGTCGCTATCATCTACAGTGGCAATACGGATGCAAGAACATCGCTCCAAAGACGCGAAAAAGGCGGTCGTGACACCGTTGATGAGCCACATAGCCACCCCATCAAGCTTGCCGCAGGCTGGTGAACCATGGGTCGACGTGGTCCGGGGCCTAGGCTCAACGGGTTTGGATTCAAAATTGAAGCAGGTGGAACAGCTCGTTGAGGTAGTGGCGGCCATGAAGTGGATAGCCAAATTAAGCTGTGTAGTTGGCACAGGATTAGAAGAGAAAGGTAGAGAAGCTTCAGGCTCAACTTAAGGACCTCTATTAATTAAAGGTCGTTAATTAATGGTTTATAACAAGAATTCCAACGGATGCCCTAGACAAATTCTGGAATTACAATAGCGTATTATTTTACATAACATAAAAGCATAAGGAAAAGATGACGTGTAATGGAGCTGATAGAAGGGGGATGAATAGGAGACTGAATAAAATCAGAAAAAGAAAGAAACGTAGGGAGGAGGACAATGATGAGACCCAAAGGTGAAAGTGCGTCTCATCATAATATAGGTTACCCACCCGGGCCACCCCTCTCCTCAACTAGCAAAACAAACAAACCTACTCTACACAGGAAGAAAAGTTTCTCTAACCAGGGACATGTGGTTTTGGCCAACGCATGGCAGCATTTGAAGAACCAGTTGCAACTGTGCTTGATTGGCAATTATGCACCCGCATATGCATGGATTACAATCAAAAGGGGAATTTCTGAGCAACATTAGTGGGCAAAGCTCAAGTAATACATAGGAAATTTAAGGGTTTGTAGCTTATATATTAATCACGATCTTCTGGAAATTTTATTTTAGTTCAACCCGCCTCTTAAATTTTGCTCTTAACTTTGCCCAGGGCTTGTGCAATCCGATCTCCTACCATTAGTCCCTCTCTTCTTTCCGAAAAGGAAAAAGGCAAAATCTTGCAATCTCTGGCTATTACGCGTTAGGGAAAACGAGTATGGTTAAAAGCATGCACAGAGCCTGTTTTACCCAAACTTCTGAGCATACGTGGTCAGTGTACACTTAACATGGGTTTGTCATATTTTGAGAGAGGGAGAGGGAGTTTGCTGCCTATTTCAATAATTTCGAGATAAACTCTAGAGGACGATCATGTGAGACAGAGAGATTGCTCTTTGGCTTTAGAAGCTTATCATAATCATACAAGTTTCGCGGACAGAGACGTTAACATGAATACATCACCCATTCAACCATCAGGAGGGGCTGAACTATCAGCAACTTTTTCCTCTTCTATGGCCAGGGCCTCTTCATCTTTTTGATCATCCTGTGCTTTCTCAACCTTCAATTTCTGCCACCATACAGACAACAGTGAGCTGTAAGACTAGTTATTGTTCTTGAACCGATAGTGATGTTGAGAGGACTACAGGCTATTGTCATGGTGAAGACTTTTATGGTAGCCAAGTAGCAGCCCTAATGTAGAGCTGCCTTAAATTGTGTCCGGGACGGTGAATGTGGTGACGTGATTGCAGTGGTAGTGATAGAGTTGATTTCCTTTTCAACAACACAGGACCAAACTTAAACCATTTAGCACCTGGAAAACACGCTCAGGTTCCATATCAACAAACATGTGCTTTACCTCCTTTTAGTTTCTTTCTTCCCAAAGTAAGAAATGTATTCCAACATGCCAGCCAGACATTGCACAAAATTTCCAATCATATAACCATTAAAAGAGACTACTAAAACGAGAGAAACACCACTCACCTTCGTTACGACAGTTGTGTCCCTTGTCATATGTGCAAACATGTTTATGTAGAGCTTTGAGTCTCTCTTGTTACACTCATCTTGACGCTGTTTCAAATTCTTCTGAATCAACTTGAACTCCCTGGAGGAAAAATCATTGGACATTTGATGGAGGGCATAAAAAATTACTTCTAATTGCACATCGAGCAGATTGTGAAGCCTTCAGTTACCTGTTATGGGGATCAGTTTCAAGAGCTTTCTTGATGTCTAATTCTGCGCATAACAAATCTGCAGTTTCCATAAAGGCTTGTGCCCGCCTGTACAAAGCTTTCACATTATAGCACTCAACATCTAGCACCTGGTCGAAATCAGAACTTATAACATGAGAGAACATTTATCCCTGACATTCTATCCCTCTACACAACAGACACGTATACTATCAAAGGTTGGGCTATTTAAGAAGATGCATTTCCTCTTTTCCAATTTCATACTACGAAAGTCTAGAGGTTCCACAGTCTATATGCAATAATTCCAGTGGGTGGCTCCTCTAGGTTAAATTTTTTCTTTTAAGGTTGCCGCATTTATCTGTCATCAGTAGTAATGTGCACATCGAAGTACTAATGTAGAGAGGCATTGCAATCAATTTACTGGAAAACCGAATAGTAAAATTGAGCTCTTAACCCCTTCTCAGCGAAATTTCAACGGTAAAAATGACTTCACAACACCTTCTCAGTGAAATTTTGACAATATATTTTCACATTATGTAGCATACAGTGGGCCTGTAGCCAATTTGTCATTATGATGGTGGCAGAACAATTTCAGAACTGGAACCAAGCTGGACAGGGCCCACAACGCAAAATAAGTAGTCGGATAAGGAAACTATCAATCACCAATATATTGTTTCCAGAAGACTATTTGTAACCCGTGGATCAAAATATTTTGAATCGCACGACTCCAGAGTTCTCACCTGTTGGATCTCAATGACTGGATTTACACATAAACTACTGCACAGGCAAGGACCAAGCAGTGTAGCTGTGCTTAATCATTTTTCAGATTTTGTTTTTTATTGTTAATTCTTCGACCAGTTCATAGTTCTCTCTATTTGGCAACAATTTTTCATGTGACCCACTGATTTACCTCTATAAGAATGCTGGTAGCATGTTTGTTTCTTCTGTGGCCTACATTTCTTTTGTTTAGAAACTACCTTTGAACATAACTTGATTGCTCCCTGAAAATCATTTAGTTTGAGGCTACATGCTGCACCATTCAACCAGCATGAGACTTGCAACTGCTTCGCAAGCTTTTGCTCGTCATCCCCGAAGAATTCATCATCACTAATGTAGTCTGCAGCCTGACAAAACCACACATAGCTATTTACAAAATAGGAACTAATCAAAATGAACAACTGCTTTAGGACACACATAGGCGTGTGCAAATATTGAGTTACCTTGTCATATTTTTTCCCTGCACGTTGATACTTGCCATTTTTAAATAATAGATTTCCTTCTTCTTTCCTCCTCCTAGCTTCCTCAATCTTCTGGCTGTTGCTCATTTCCCATGGTGCTTTTTCCTTTTAACAAAAGAGAAGTAGAAACTAACAAGTAGGAAACATGATAGATACTTGGAACGATCCGGATATTCAATCTAGCAACATAAACTCCCCCATGGGGAGAATCAATATATCAGGAGCTTCCAAAGAAAAACATTGATCAAATGTTTCCAGAAATTATTTTGTTTCTTTATGGGTCTAAATTCCTATATGTTAACAGAGAAAAATAATTGTTTCACAAACATCTCATTTACGAAACTATAAACCCATCATGATGATTATTACCGTAATTACATCTAACACTTCAACTTCATAGACTAAATTTGAAGATGGTGGAACTACAGCAAGATCCTGCCTAACTTCACTGCTCCCAAATCCAAAATCAGGATGTATCACCACTACTGCCCGCTCTCCCTTCTTCATTGTTGCCACTGCTCGGTCTAGACCAGCAATTACTTGTTCTACAGACAGCATAAGGCAAAGTCTACTCAAATATGGTTCCGATTTCTCCTCATGATAATCGAACAAAAAAAGTGTATAAAGTAAAGAACATATAACAAAAGTTAAAAGAATAAACTGACCTTCATCGGTGATAAATTCCAAAGGCAGCAGTCCATCAATTCCCTTTTTCTCAAACACAATGCCATCTTCTAGCCTAGCAATGTAGCTAACTGCAACAGGTGGGAGTTAAATACTTAAATACATAAAATCATGGGAACTTACAGGTACATGTATGTTCTAAACTCATTTTTTTTATGCGCAAATTACGACACACAAGATCTTGTTTTCCCCTGAAAACTTTTCTGATGCTATTGTTCATGCAACGTTAAGGATAAGTTTTGCATTCAAGTAAAAGATTTTACTATTTTTTATCTTTGGTTCCTGACTCTGGAACATATGGCTTTAATCTTCTCCATTCTTCTTAACTAAGAAAGTTTCCAAAAAGAACTAATGAAATACAGCGGATCATACCCAGCAATTAATATAACTAATAAAAATTCTTGACACCAGTTGCACTCGAAAGGGCATTAAGCAAATTATTCCTCTGTATAGACATTTTAATAATCCTGAGTATCCCTGCTTAAGTTAAAGTTGCATATGAATTTAGAGCCCTCATTCTAATTTCGGTTCAGACCCAGGTCACTACCATACTTCAAACTTTTCCAACACAATTCAATCCGGGGAATAGTTCTAAAATAAAATGATGTACACGTCAGTCTACTTACTAGAAACAGTTGCACCTTCATTAGCAACAACAGCACCTTCACCTTCTTTACAAATCTTCTTAACTACTTTGGAATCACCAGTGATATCAATGACAGGCTTGAAGGACACCAACTCTAAATCAATGTTCAGCAAAGAACTTGGGAGGATTGATTGAACCCCATCACTTGCATCCCTCCCCTCCTCTCTGAAGGCATCTGCAAAAGATTTCAGAACTAAAACCATTAACCTTCAACGGGATCTCCAAATCTTCGAGGTTAGAAAACAAAAAAAGTTACAGAAAAAGCTTGATAACTTATCTAGCTATCATATAAAGCAGCAAGAGAGAGAGAGAGAGAGAGAGAGTTAAAATAATTGAAGCTTAAGAAGTTGAAAAGATCATTAATTTATAGAAGATACATTAGAAGGATCGTAGAACTCAAGCTCACAAAAAAGAAATCACAGAAGCCACCCTGGTCAAAAGTGGATGTATCTTTGAAGCATTTCATTATTTCCTCACACTTCAGTTACTGTACTATGAAGTCCTCGTCATGACCTACACTCAACCGTACGCAATTACAAAGTGGGCAATTTTTCGATTTAGTTGCATTCAGTGTGTGGGAGTGTGATTGATGACTAGAGGTTCACACTTTACACTCCGTTGAAGGGAATATTCAGTGACACTGCTCTCAATTACACCAATTCAAAACTTAACACCAGCTACAGCACCAAATTTAAATGTAAATAGTTGCACAAATCTCGCCATTGATGGTTTATCTATCACACCAATCTTAGTTCATTATCTCAAGCCTCTCGACATAACTACAACAATAAAAGAGCACCCATTGTCCCTGCATCTCTCAAAAAGAATACCATAAGTGTTAACAGGGCTTTTTGATAACATAGACGGAAAGACATACACTGAGGTTGAACAATTAATTTGGCTTTCTCTCCCCTCTTCATGGTCTTTATTGCTATTGGAAATGCTGGACAAAGGTGACCTGAAATAAGAACAATAGTCACTCAATACGAATTGGTATGATAGAACAATTTCAACCATTCGTTGGTACCAAAAAGATTACCATCTTTCACATAAAATTCAATTCCTTCTTCTGGTGTTTCTGCAACAATAGTACCATCATCCAGCACCATTCGGTACTTCACTGGCATCAATAAACAAAAGAATATCTTAAAAAAATCAATACCATATGCAGACCCCTCAAACAGAACCGATTCACAATGCTTGGCATTGACACAATTCTCATATCATTTGCAATGGTGACAATAAACAACAAAATAATTACATAACAAGCCCTTCGCGTACCCAGAACTTCGTCCAAATCTCCGGGTGTCTCAGTCCCCTCTCCCTTCTCCATTATTTTCTTGATAATTCCAGAGTCTCTGCTAACATCAACTACCGTGATCCACGAAACAAGTTCGACTTCAAATTGAACAACTGAGTCGGGGGGAATGATGTCGCCGCGGCCCGCGGCTCCGTAGCCTAATTCAGGAGGCAATGTGAACAACCCGGTCTCTCCCTTCTTCATTGTGATTATCGCATGGTCCAGTCCAGTAACCACTTGACCTATCAAACCCCTTCATTTACTAGTAAAATTGACCTCAAATGGAACGGCAAATCAAATATCAGAAAAACAAAAATTAAAAATCAAAAATTAAAAACTGACCTTTACCAAGCTTTATAGGCAACGGCTCGTCCTTATCTATAGTGGAATCGAACTTTGTACCGTCGAGCAAAGTACCAACATAATGAACTGCATTTAATCATTTTCATAAACAAATACAAAATATGAAAAAGAAACGCAGAAATTCAAATTCTGAATAGTGTACCAATGACTTCGTCACCGAGCTCAGGGGTCTCCCATCCTTGGCCGCGCTTGAGGAGCCTCTTCTTGATACCGGATTTACTGAGCTGGCGCTCTTCGCCGACCTTGAGAGGGGGCGCCGATTCGATCACCTCCCCCGGCTCTTCATCGAGGTCGTCCTCGCCCTCGATGTCCGAGACGTTCGTCGCTTTCTCTGCCTTCATGTTGGGATCTTCCAATCGATCGATCGAACCTCTGTGAGGCTGCGATAGCACAGAAGCGCAAGTATTGTTCTTGCTGGAGAGATTATCAAATTAAGGGAAAGTTTTAGTAAAGCTGTTGAGAGATTGATCTGAAAGCGATCGTTGGCGGAGTGGTGATTTGCTAGTGACAGTGGCCACGTCGTTGTAATCACGGTGGCAGAGCATTTTTGTTATTTCCACGACGTCGTAACATGGAGTTCTTCGAAGTATAATGTTTTGTTTTTTTTCTAAGTAAGTACATGTCTTAATGACTTGGATAATGTTGAAAGCTTCTGAATACCTCCAGGACCGGGTATTAAGACTAAACGATTTCGGATAATTACGAGAATAAACGACTCCGGATAATTTGGGCCGTGGACCAGAAGACTCTTGGGCCAAGGGCCTATTAACGGTTTTCCTGTTTTAACATAATTTTTTTAAAAAATAAATACAAATTTTCACCTATCAAATATCAAATTTTTTGACCTAATCTTAAATTATTAATTTTGATATATTATCCCTTTTAAATATTAATATCAGACCATTTATATTAATTTATGAAAAGTAAATAAAAAATATTATAATTATTTTAATCTAAAAATTTAATAATCTGTGAGTGAAAAAATATTATTTTTTTAATCAAACTGTAGACAAATCCTAAACAGTAAATTAGTCCCATCAAATCGTGAGTGAAAAAGTATTATTTTGTAATCAAACTGTAGACAAATCCTAAACAGTAAATTGGTCCCATCAAATCGTGGGTCAGTGAGAATTCTGACGAAGTAAGATTAAATATCAATCAGCTATCCTTCCGCAGTTTTCAATCAAGTTTATCTTTATTCTGCTCAGAAAAAAATAAACAAACAAATCCATCTTTGGGGAGCTCTCAAATCGACGACTGTTGAGATCACACAGAAGCAGATCCAACTTCTGAAATAACAAGCCTAGCTAGTATCGGATGGTTTAAGGATTTAAGCGTTGAGACTGTTGAAACCTCAACAAACCAAAATTGGGACCCTATGAGGTAGATTCATTGCCTACCAAATTTAAGGGCAGTTTGTGGTAGGCCGCTCACCCTTTACCGGTTGAAAGTTTCTCAGGGAAAGGAGAGAAAACGAGGGGAGGGGGCGCGAGGACGAAGAGGGAGGGGGGCTAAGCGTCCCAAACAAATTGTCCCAAAAAAAAAGGAAACAAAGTACCAAACGATCTCAAAATTATTTCATTGACTTCTACACAAGCGGTTCAAACAACAAAAGAGATAAAATCAGCCAAGAGAGTGAGACTTGTTGGTACTCTCACTCAACGGATGTCTGCAAAAGGTGCTCAGAACATAACCTTTCTGTCTGGGACAGCATAGCTTCTGCTTCTGGGGTACAATAAATTTGCTTTCATATCAGCACCTACTTCCTGAAAATCACAAGGGCCGTCTTCGTCAATCTTACCCATTCCGACGCTAGTGCACTTGGGCAACCCCTTCGATCCCGCCATCGAGGTGGGTTGAGTCCCCTGCTGCTTTAGCATCATATCCATATCAATCCTCTCAACCAAAGTCCTGGCAGAGGCAGCTCTGATAAGCTCTCTCATATCTTCACTACCATTGGACCTCGACGAGCTGACGCTGAGGCTCTTAGGCAACATGGACGGGCAGCCCGTCGACTGGGTGTAGCTGATATTTGCGGCGCAGTCTGTCACGCTTCGGACGTATAAGTCTCTCGCTTTGCCCAGAATTCTGAGGGGAATTGTTATGAACCGCACGAACTTGTTTTGCTGGTGTCCCTTGCTTCTCATTTTGCTCATTCTTAGTGACAAACGATGAAAGAAGAAGAAGAATTAAAGATTCGCGGCAGAAGAATACTTAAGCTCGACTTAAAGAAAGTTTATCAATAAATGAAAGAAGCTGAGAATGATTCAGGAAGCGACAAAAATTCTTGACGCGTGGTTTGAACTGGTGTTGTTGGGACAGAAAACCTTCACGTTCGCTAAAAATCGGGGATGGAGTGGATGTGATCATGTGAGAACTGGTTTTTGTAGACATAAAGAAGAAGCAGCGTGAGATTGAACAGAACGTAGGTGCGAACACATTGTAGATGGTGTGATTGGACTTTTTATTCAAAGCACGCCGTATTAGAAAACCGCAGATAAGAACAAGATGAGTGGTTAACGCCTGCCAGATATTCGCGACAATTTTACTTACAAAGTGGGCCAAATTTGAAAAAAGATAGGTTGAGTTGACTGCCGGCCTTTACCACGATTTTTACAGGTTCGCACTCTCATCTCATTAGCTGACTCACCATGAAAGCCTATCTTTTTGGGTGCATTGCTATCCCCAATTTCCTGTTTCCCTGAAAGGGACTTCGTTTTTATTTTGGGACCACAGGGAGATTTATTGCATAGAGAAAAACAAAAACAAAGACCAGCAGAGAAGTCTTGTTCTTTCAAGGACAGAGGGATTAAGTTTGCGGAGGAAATGGGGTTATCGTTGTAAATTACTGGTAACCATAGCTAGCCTAATTTTTGGTTAGTTGGTCTGTCACGATGTAATAAGACGCTAGTGGCAGTAATTGGGACACTCTGCCTGGTTATGTGGTCCACGATCTTGACTCAAATGTGTCTAACCTGTTAGCCGACGCTATCCATTGGGTGGAGGCCGGAGGGTCTAATCGAGGAGCAAATGCATTCGTAGCATATTTTATTCTTTGTGGGCCTCGGACAATTGAGTAGCTTTCATAGGGCGGCTCATCGTTTTGGTAGTCTGGAGGCGCCCCTCGTCTGGGTTCCTTTTACTGCAGATGTTTCTGGTTTCGGCCGCATGCAGAATATCAATTTGTTTTCAATTGCTTATTAGAAAGTCACTTTTCAATTTGGCTGCAATTAGCAATGACACGTGAAGTACTCAACACGAAAGACAAGAAAAATATGGAAGAGGGGGCAGGAATAAAGCAAGGTTAATATGGAGTAGTACTTTCTCACGTGGCATTTCATGTTATCGTGAAAGAAATTACGAACACTTATGTTCATCAAAAAAAAAAATTATATAATAATTGGAGGCAAAGTATGCGGAAAAAATAAGGAGATTCATCTTCGCCTGAATCGAACTAACTAGCGGTCCATGTTCTTTTCAAGACATTAATTTTATTTTGACTTTGTTTTACACTGAACTTTCACGAACATAACTACATTAAATAAAACCAGGAATAATGGTAATTTTGAAATTTCGAAACTGGTCTCTCACAATTTTAGTATCAGCTAGATTAAAAACTTACTTATAGACAGAGGGTCATAGTCCCGGGCTCGTGACATCGTGCGGGCATCACCATTGTTGAGCGTCCTGTGTCCACACGGGAAGTATACCTGCTAAAGTTCACATCAAATACTGTGGAAAACAGAAGTCCATGATTCACTTTTGAGATATAAACTAATGTTATGCCTTTTAACTTGTAGTCTTCGAGATAAAATACCTATTGAAGACGTGAGGCTCTTCCTTAACTGCCTGGCATTGACTCACTCCATTTCGCAGTCGTAAGGTTTTGGTATAGTACTTAGCAGGACCGGAATTTTTTGTTGCTTCATTTGGTTCCCTTCCCCCTTCAAAGGCGGGTCCAATTTCTTTTTTGCGCAAGTTTGAATGGCACGTAGGCAACTCTCGAAGTGGGACGCTGTCCTTGAAAATTCCGAACTTCATTTCACACTGAAGTTTCTCGTAGATGTTCATCATGTTCTCCAGCTTCATATCAGCAACTTCCTCATGACTTTCAACGCACTTTTCCTTTTTCTGCAACGTGCTCATATAATCATATTCCATATAATACCGCTAGTTGGGTTGACTCGTTGACGACCCCTTGGGTAAGTTTGGTTCGGCTGATGTATTGTCGAGTGTCGACCCGGATGTGTGTATATTTTCGGATCAAACGGTCACGTGGTCACCCTCTTGCGTGAGCTGCATTCACATTGGTAATTTTATACGGATCTGTGGATGGGCAAACAAAGGTCACATTAATCCTACGGGGGCTGGCCCGAGTCGTCATAACTTGGGATTTAGGGGTGTTCTTGATGTCTTAAGTTCTAATTTTTTTAGCTGCAAACAATTATTTAAAGCTGATTTGACAGTAAAATCAGACGTACCTATGTGTGACTTTAGAGCTGAAATTTATCGACTCGTTAGATAGATTCTCCGAATTCTCAGGTTGAATTACGCTCGTGCTTTTACGTTGTTCTATTCAAACAACAAAAGCATGATACTCTTCAATGTCTGGAGGTCACTAGCTACAATGCGGAAAATCAATCTTCGTCAATCTTACCCATTCCGACGCTAGTGCACTTGGGCAACCCCTTCGATCCCGCCATCGAGGTGGGTTGAGTCCCCTGCTGCTTTAGCATCATGTCCTGGCAGAGGCAGCTCTGATAAGCTCTCTCATATCTTCACTACCATTGGACCTCGACGAGCTGACGCTGAGGCTCTTAGGCAACATGGACGGGCAGCCCGTCGACTGGGTGTAGCTGATATTTGCGGCGCAGTCTGTCACGCTTCGGACGTATAAGTCTCTCGCTTTGCCCAGAATTCTGAGGGGAATTGTTATGAACCGCACGAACTTGTTTTGCTGGTGTCCCTTGCTTCTCATTTTGCTCATTCTTAGTGACAAACGATGAAAGAAGAAGAAGAATTAAAGATTCGCGGCAGAAGAATACTTAAGCTCGACTTAAAGAAAGTTTATCAATAAATGAAAGAAGCCAGAGATTCAGGAAGCGACAAAAATTCTTGACGCGTGGTTTGAACTGGTGTTGTTGGGACAGAAAACCTTCACGTTCGCTAAAAATCGGGGATGGAGTGGATGTGATCATGTGAGAACTGGTTTTTGTAGACATAAAGAAGAAGCAGCGTGAGATTGAACAGAACGTAGGTGCGAACACATTGTAGATGGTGTGATTGGACTTTTTATTCAAAGCACGCCGTATTAGAAAACCGCAGATAAGAACAAGATGAGTGGTTAACGCCTGCCAGATATTCGCGACAATTTTACTTACGAAGTGGGCCAAATTTGAAAAAAGATAGGTTGAGTTGACTGCCGGCCTTTACCACGATTTTTACAGGTTCGCACTCTCATCTCATTAGCTGACTCACCATGAAAGCCTATCTTTTTGGGTGCATTGCTATCCCCAATTTCCTGTTTCCCTGAAAGGGACTTCGTTTTTATTTTGGGACCACAGGGAGATTTATTGCATAGAGAAAAACAAAAACAAAGACCAGCAGAGAAGTCTTGTTCTTTCAAGGACAGAGGGATTAAGTTTGCGGAGGAAATGGGGTTATCGTTGTAAATTACTGGTAACCATAGCTAGCCTAATTTTTGGTTAGTTGGTCTGTCACGATGTAATAAGACGCTAGTGGCAGGAATTGGGACACTCTGCCTGGTTATGTGGTCCACGATCTTGACTCAAATGTGTCTAACCCTGTTAGCCGACGCTATCCATTGGGTGGAGGCCGGAGGGTCTAATCCAGGAGCAAATGCATTCGTGCAATTTTATTCTTTGTGGGCCTCGGACAATTGAGTAGCTTTCATCGGCTCATCGTTTTGGTAGTCTGGAGGCGCCCCTCGTCTGGGTTCCTTTTACTGCAGATGAGGTTTCCCATTAATCATTAATTGCTCACTGGGGCAATTCGTATGTTTAATATGGAGTAGTACTTTCTCACGTGGCATTTCATGTATCGTGAAAGAAATTACAGGAGGCAAAGTATGCGGAAAAAATAAGGAGATTCATCTTCGCCTGAATCGAACTAACTAGCGGTCCATGTTCTTTTCAAGACATTAATTTTATTTTGACTTTGTTTTACACTGAACTTTCACGAACGTAACTACATTAAATAAAACCAGGAATAATGGTAATTTTGAAATTTCGAAACTGGTCTCTCACAATTTTAGTATCAGCTAGATTAAAAACTTACTTATAGACAGAGGGTCATAGTCCCGGGCTCGTGACATCGTGCGGGCATCACCATTGTTGAGCGTCCTGTGTCCACACGGGAAGTATACCTGCTAAAGTTCACATCAAATACTGTGGAAAACAGAAGTCCATGATTCACTTTTGAGATATAAACTAATGTTATGCCTTTTAACTTGTAGTCTTCGAGATAAAATACCTATTGAAGACGTGAGGCTCTTCCTTAACTGCCTGGCATTGACTCACTCCATTTCGCAGTCGTAAGGTTTTGGTATAGTACTTAGCAGGACCGGAATTTTTTGTTGCTTCATTTGGTTCCCTTCCCCCTTCAAAGGCGGGTCCAATTTCTTTTCTGCGCAAGTTTGAATGGCACGTAGGCAACTCTCGAAGTGGGACGCTGTCCTTGAAAATTCCGAACTTCATTTCACACTGAAGTTTCTCGTAGATGTTCATCATGTTCTCCAGCTTCATATCAGCAACTTCCTCATGACTTTCAACGCACTTTTCCTTTTTCTGCAACGTGCTCATATAATCATATTCCATATAATACCGCTAGTTGGGTTGACTCGTTGACGACCCCTTGGGTAAGTTTGGTTCGGCTGATGTATTGTCGAGTGTCGACCCGGATGTGTGTATATTTTCGGATCAAACGGTCACGTGGTCACCCTCTTGCGTGAGCTGCATTCACATTGGTAATTTTATACGGATCTGTGGATGGGCAAACAAAGGTCATATTAATCCTACGGGGGCTGGCCCGAGTCGTCATAACTTGGGATTTAGTGGTGTTCTTGATGTCTTAAGTTCTAATTTTTTTAGCTGCAAACAATTATTTAAAGCTGATTTGACAGTAAAATCAGACGTACCTATGTGTGACTTTAAAATTTATCGACTCGTTAGATAGATTCTCCTACCATAGAATTCTCAGGTTGAATTTTTCTTTGACGCTTAAAAAAAAAAAGAAACGACAGTAACACTCGTAGAGTTTAGTCGGATTAATGACATCTAAACAGGAACTTCATATCTTTTGAGAGCTCAATAATAAAAAAAAATAATCTAATTGCACAGTTGCCTCCACTAACTTTTACGTAGCTCTTCCTGTCTGGGCCAAGTTACGGATCGGGTTGGATAGCAGGTTATCTGACACCCAGGCCCACCTATTTGTGACGGACTGATGAGTATCTCAACGGAAAGCATGTTGAGTCGCAACTTTTCGTCTTAACAACCTTGAAAGTCGCTCCTACTAGTCAGTATGTTGATATTTCTTCTTTGTTATTGTTGATATTGGGAACGATAAACGACGACGCTCCCTCGTTATTCCTGGGAAGGCTTTGTCCACCGCACACTGCATCTAGCGTGGCACAACTCCTATCAATTTTAGTAGAGGGAGCAAATCCGAAAGTCTGTCTTATCTCCCACTCTCCCACAGTTGTGGACGATCGGGACGTCAAGAACAAGCGAGTTGGGACAGATTAATGGGCATCGGGTTGGCACTGATTTCACTGGCTCTGATGTTGTACACGAGTCAAGCAGGAAGCAACATTCACCCTCTGATCCTAATTCCTGGGAGCGGTGGGAACCAGCTCGAAGCGCGGCTAACCGCTGGCTACAAGCCCTCGACGTTATTCTGCAACAGGTGGGGTGGTACCCAGCGCGAAAGAACAAGGATGGTTGGTTCAGGCTATGGTTCGACCTCTGCGTCCTTCTATCTCCGTTCACCAGGTGCTTTTCTGAGCGCATGATGCTTCACTACGACCCTGATTTGGACGACTACCGCAATTTCCCTGGGATCGAAACAAGGGTCCCAAAATTTGGTTCCACTCAGTCCCTTCTGTACCTTGACCCTTATCTCAAGTAAGCTCTTGACCTCTCCCATCTCCTCTTCACATTTTGCAGAAAATTAAGCTATTTGATCAACGAGGTTATCGTAGGTTATTTTTTAATGATGGTTTATTCAATAAGCATTTTGTAAACTTGAACTTGCAATTCTGTGTACATCATTCTCGGGACATTATTACATCTTTTTGTATTATTCTTTTCGGCATCGACCTCCTGTGTGGAACGGGCGCCACCAAATTTTGAAGGAGGTCTAGGGGTCTTAGGTCAAATGGCCTCAGGAGGTCTTTTTTTTTTTTTCTTCATAACATTTGAATGCTTTCCAAATGTCCTCTCGCGATGCAGTCTCCGAAAGCCCATACGCTTTCAAGGTTCGACCAGTTTTCCAATAGTCCGTCTGGTTGATCCAACTGGCTTCTTTGATCCACGCCTCGAAGACTGACATATCCACTCCTAACGCCCTACCAAGCGAAACATAGAGGACGGCCAGTATCCCGATGTCCTGCGTGATCATCCGGCTGTTCATGCTGGATGGCAGCACTGGCCTCTTATTGAGAGGTTGGAAGTCTTGGACAAGCGTCTGAAGATCAGGATATTCCGTGCCATAGTCTCTGTTCAATGTTTCCAAAACAGTCTCCCGTTTTTCGACACCCAACGCTTCGGCAAGCTTTTTGAGTTGGGCGTCAGCGGCCAAAATCTCCATCGTTACAAACGGTGCACCCATGAGGTCACGGTAAGTGAACATTTTCGCCCTCCGCTCGATTGCAAACCTGCCCCGTAGCAAAGATGGTGGGTGAACGACGCCGTGGTTGTTGACCATGAGGAGTTGAAGTAGGTCGTGATATAGTTCCACCGGCATTCCAAAAATGTGTTGCAACGCGTCGATGGATGTGCTGTCTGCCTTGAGATAGCTCGCAAGGACCATTCGAACCTTGAAGCCATTCATGCGGCATTTCACTTCTCCTGTTTCCAGTTCTTCTGCCCGGCAAGTGTATGACGCTCTGGAACTCTCAAAAGTATTGGCTGGATTTAGCGCTCGATGCGCTATTGGGGCAATGCCATTACCACTTGTGAAAACTAACTTCGACCCGCGTAGCTTTTCCCGATATGGCTTATGGCGTTCCACGATGTCGTCATGAGCGTTGGATGGGACCGAAACCAAGATGTATTCGGCGAAATCGCAAAGTTTTCCGAGATTCTCTTCAAAGTCTGCGTGGTAGCGACCGATCATCGCCTCGGTAGCCTCGATGTCAGGCTGCCGACGAGCCTTGTCGAAGATCCTGCGATGATTCGCAGCTGCGTACACCTTAATCAACTGCTGTGTGCGCCGATTATAATCTAGAGCTCGCGTCAGTCCATAACTGCCGCATCCGATGACACCCACGGTGGGGAAGTTAGCCATTTGGCAGATCTCTCTTGGAGTTGGCTTGACGTATGAGAAAAAAGTTGCGCGCGCTGCTTGGAGGTTGAACGCTCTTGTAGGGGAAGATGATTTAAAAAGGCAATTAAGTGCGTTTGCTGACGTCCGTCTGACTGGATGCCATGCAATGGATGCCATGCAAGAGATGAGCGGGCTTGGCACGCAAATCCAAAGTGATGAAGACCGGTACGGCACCATGTGGCGAGAAACATGCCCCGTGTGGCAAGAAAGATGCCCCGATATTACGGCAACAGCAGCATGCAGCTTCGTCTCAGACTCTCAACGTGACCCTACTGGCTCAGCTCTCTCGGCACCTGCCCAGTCATCTGAATCTTCTCCTTCTCTCAACTGATTTCTGTTATTCTGTTTTCTTTCGTATATTCTTTTTCTCTGGTTGTTAGGCGGTAACCTTATTCTTTGCTCTTGGGTGTATATATTTTGTACGCTTTTTTCATCCTTTGGCAAGTGTGAATATACGGAAAATTCAACCCACTCTCTATCTCTTCTTCTCACGCAGAATACTCTCTGTAACCTTTCTGTGGTCTTCATTCTTAATTCTGACACCCGACGCTTCTACCTTTTAATCACGACTCTCGGTTCAAACCTCTCAAAACCTCTTATCCATTCTCCCAGCGTTCGACTCTAGTATTTTATCCGGCTCTCATGGATGGCCCGGTGGAAGATACGCCCATCTTCACGAATATTCCTAAGAGCTGGTTTCACAAGCCAGCTTTTCGAAAGCTGATGTCTCTCCCGTGTTGGGGTGGGAGTTACTCGTACGTCACCGTAGAGACCGATCCGGCACAGGAGGTGGAATGCATCCGTGCTTTCCAAGTGACGGCTGCTATGGAAAAAAGGCCGGCTATTCTTGGCCCCGTTCTTGGACTTCCGCCAGGTCAACCGCTCCCAGCTACCTTGGACGATGCGGTGGCGGCCCTAATGCAAATCTACCCGCCGGGTGTCGATGACTGTAAGAGCCTTGAGAGATTCATTCGCGAGACGAACAAAGCTGCGTTAAAACACGGATGGACTCACGATGAGGTCAGCAAGAAAATAGAGGGACAACAAAAGCTCTTTGAATGGATGCGCATTCTGAAAGCTGTGCCGACCGAGGTCAATGAATTGTTGGCGGCTTGGAACCGTTTAGAGCGCGACGAGATATACGACGAAGTCAGCGAGTTGGCCTATATTTCACCGGTCACTCTTCAATATCTCAATATCAAAGTGAACGCGATCAAAAAGCAGGAAGAGCGATGGCAGCAAGGTGTCCAGATGAGCTTTGGAGAGACGCTTTTGTTCTGGCTTTGGGGTGTCATTATGCAACTCGTCGTGATCGTCCCCGATACCATCTCAGTATTCCTGGGCGCTGTACTCGCAGTATTTCGGTCTGGCCCGATCAGGCTGCAGAGCCAAATCATAGCATTTGGGATCTGGGACTTTCCATGGGCTGACGAGAGGCTTGCGCGGTTCATCACGTTTCAACGGTACCTCGGCATTCTCCCCACGGCCCTCTTCGGTCTCTGTGCCATCTTCGATCCGAACTATCGGCGCACGGCTTTCCGCGGCCTGGGGAATCTGGCTGCGAAAGCATCCATCAGCATCTCCTGGCAAATGTTCATGCATAACTGGAAGAATTTTTTCGATCTGTATTTTTCCAGACGCATTGGACGGATGCGACTGACGATCTCGGAAGTTGCTGAAGTTAGGAGCAAGCACGACAGATTGAAGCGCTGCAATGCCTACGCCTACGCTTGGTTCGAAACATACAACCATAGCAACCGCTTCGGGGCTCAAGTGAGCTACCACAAGCAGGATCATCAGGATGCAGTCAGTACTCTGAACTGGGCCGCGGGGATCAAGGAAGAGGTCATTGTGGGCGATGATCTCAAGAGCAAGTCTGTGATATGGGCTGCCTTTATTGTGATTGGCTGTCTCATTTGTGTTTCAACTTTTCCAACTGACCCGTATGCTGGGCTAATTGCGATTGCCTATTTTGGACCCCTCATCATTAGGGCAGGCATGGATGTGTGGGATCCATCTCAAAGCTTTGATGATCTTCTCCGTCTCTTCACAACGACCGCTGGTCCCACTTTCCCGAGCACAATGTTACTTGTGGTGAACGTGATCTACTGGGGAGTCACGAAGAAGGCGCTCTTCGTTGGTTTTCGGAACGCTCGTTTCGTAATTACCTTCTCAATCTTGTTTGTTCTCAGCCTTTATCCCAAGCTTTGGGGTGAATGTTTCAAAAGCGGTATATCATGGATACAGAGCCGGTTTGCGACACAGATGCGCTTTCTGATCGGCAGAGGGGACGAACCTGATGGCTTCCGCAAGGTTGTGCATCCAGACATACCTTGTTAATGGTGAAAAGAGTGAAGGAAAAGGGATATTGCGTTAACTTAATCTTTATTGAATCCATCATTCAGTATTTATCCAAGAGTATGACGTGAGTAAAAACTGTACAACTAAGTAACAGAATGGAAACAAACTAGCTACACGAGAGTATTCTGGAACTTCATAAGCAGTTTGTGAAAACTGTAAGTCGTCTGAAGCTAGCTTTGAGTCTTCAACTACAAGTCGTCAGCTTCAAGTCTTCAGGTAGATTCATCATACCTAGAGAGGCGTTAGAAAGGCTTTCGGTAGGTTGGAGCTGCGAAGCCATCTAAACCCATGGGACATTTAAATGAAAAAGATTAAGGACATTTAAATGAAAGTTATCTTCTAACTCAGACCTTTTACTTTGCGCATTAATTCCATGGGACAGAGGAACGTGTGGCTTTGTGGGCCGCCTTCAATGTCCAGGCTGGACCTATCATTTTTCTGCCAAACAGCCCAACATGATAGAGATGTACACTAAGGCGAGAACATTAAACGACGACGCTCCCTCGTTATTCCTGGGAAGGCGTTGTCCACCGCACACTGCATCTAGCGTGGCACAACTCCTATCAAGTTTAGTAGAGGGAGCAAATCCGAAAGTCTGTCTTATCTCCCACTCTCCCACAATTGTGGACGATCGGGAGGTCAAGAACAAGCGAGTTAGGACAGATTAATGGGCATCGGAATGGCACTGATTTCACTGGCTCTCATGTCGTACACGAGTCAAGCAGGAAGCAACATTCACCCTCTGATCCTAATTCCTGGGAGCGGAGGGAACCAGCTCGAAGCGCGGCAAACCGCTGGCTACAAGCCCTCGACGTTATTCTGCAACAGGTGGTACCCAGCGCGGAAGAACAAGGATGGTTGGTTCAGGCTATGGTTCGACCTCAGCGTCCTTCTATCTCCGTTCACCAGGTGCTTTGCTGAGCGCATGATGCTTCACTACGACCCTGATTTGGACGACTACCGCAATTTCCCTGGGATCGAAACAAGGGTCCCAAAATTTGGTTCCACTCAGTCCCTTTTGTACCTTGACCCTTATCTCAAGTAAGCTCTTGACCTCTCCCATCTGGTCTTCACATTTTGCAGAAAATTAAGCTATTTGATCAACGAGGTTGTCGTAGGGATCGTTTTCTGTTAAAGAGTCAAAAATTACGAAATTAAATTGCATAGAGACTGTTAATCTGTTTCCAAATCTTATCTACGACCAAGACGAAGCCTGCTGCAATCTCCTGAATATTCTCCTTTGGGAATCGGGATTGGACTTCAGCTCGGCCCAGTCCTCTAGGGTGTGTATCAAAACTTCGAATCACAGAACCCGTCAGGCGCCAACCACTCTTGTTTGGGTCCTGTATTGGCATTGTGTACTCGGTCGGCCCATAATCATAGATGGTTCAGTCTAATTTGGAGAGGGTTGGGCAGAATTACTAAGAGGCCTTATCGCTACGTCGACCTATAGGAAACTGAGCAATTCAGGACATTGAATCTTGGAAATCCATGTGAAAAAATGAGGCTTAGATGATGGGCCTAATTTGTAGTAAAAAGTAAAGGGTTAAAGACCCTTTTTAGTCTGTTGGTTTTACACCCCGTTAAAAAACAATCCCCGGATTTTCACTTTAATCACCACATGTCTATGAATTTTTTAATTTTATCGGTACGGTTCTTCCGTCACTTCCGTTAGTTTCGAATATAGTCACATACTGGTCCGTACACGTCAGACTCAGGACGACAGTCACGTATCGAAACCTGATTCGTCGAACGTGTATAAAAAAAAAAAGAGAGGAACTTCTAGTGATCATATTGAAAACTTGAGGGCCATTTTTAAATACAATTCAGGGTTGAAAAATGTCTTTAACCCAAAAGTAAACCATCTCAAATGGTGCTAAAGAAAATCACGTGTAATGGATATCGTAGCCTAACCTCAAGAATTTGACAGATTTGTAATCGATGCATGAGACGAACAATTTCAATCTGGCCATTCACAGTGGTTTAACCATGCCTTTATGCTAATTGGCTTCGAAGTTAATGCTATATATTTCTCTTTAATGTTATCCTTGTGGTGGGGCTGCTGTTGCTATTAATATATCATATTTATGCCTAAAAAAGTTCTTATACAACTCTATGATCATATGCTCTTGCGTAAGAAATCATACTTTGAAGAATTGAATTCTTCTTTTTTCGTTTTATAATGTTTACCCAGCTCAGGTTTTAACACACATTGGTCACGTCTCCAGGCACATTACAGCATACATGGCACCTCTAGTGGAATCTCTGGAACAAATTGGATATGTCGATGGCCAAACCCTCTTTGGAGCTCCCTACGATTTTAGATATGGTTTAGCTGCAGAGGGTCACCCATCCAAAGAGGGCTCCAAGTTCCTACAAGACCTAAAGGATTTGATTGAAAAAGCGAGCAATTCTAACGGAGGGAAACCGGTAATACTTCTCTCCCACAGCTTAGGAGGCCTCTTTGTCCTCCAACTTCTCAACCGAAACCCACCCTCTTGGCGCCGGAAGTACATCAAACACTTCGTTGCACTCTCAGCGCCATGGGGCGGCACTGTGCAGGAAATGTTCACCTTTGCTTCTGGGAATTCACTTGGAGTGCCCCTGGTGGAACCATTGCTAGTGCGGGAAGAACAAAGGAGCTCCGAAAGCAACCTATGGCTTATGCCTAATCCCAGACTATTCGGAGGTCAAAAACCACTTGTCATTACTCCAAATGCAACCTACTCGGCTGGTGACATCCCGCAATTTCTCTACGACATTGGCTTTCCACAAGGAGTTCATCCTTACAAGTCCCGCATCTTGCCTTTGACAGAAAAATTAGTGGCTCCCGGTGTGCCTGTTACCTGTATAACTGGGACTGGTGTAAGGACACCGGAGACTCTGTTCTATGGGGAAAATGGTTTTGACGAACAACCGGAGGTTGTTTATGGTGATGGAGATGGGACAGTGAACATGGTGAGCTTGTTGGCACTCGAGACGCTATGGTCGAACAAGAAAAACCAAACCCTAAAGGTGATTCCAATTCGTGGGGTTTCTCATACATCAATACTCAGAAATGATGCTGCGCTTGATGAAATAATGGCAGAAATTTTACTTATCAATTCAAGCGCAGAGCATTCTGCTGTGTAGAGAATCAAATAGATTGCAATGCTTCTTCATGTGGTGGGCAACACCACAAGAACACTCAAGAATTTGTTGGTTTTATTTTTGGTGATTGCCAAAGGGACTACGTAGTTTTAATGATTCCACTATAAAAGAAATGCAACGAAACGCTCTGGACTGTTTGTATATGACTTTACGAGTTCCTTCTCTTTTGTCGACCATTTCTTTTTGTTTAATCGACGACCAAGTACACACCCTATGTGCTAGATTTTCATCATCTGCCTGCTATTGGGGAAGCATTCACGGGTCTCCTGGCTGTCCAGGAAGCATTTAAAACAAAGAGCTCAGCTAGGACTCCAGAATATAACCCATCAATTCATCCAAGACATTCATCATGAACTCTCAACCATTCCACATAGAAAGCTTCTAAATCAATCAACTGGGTACCCTCTGTTGTTTTTTCGTTTATTACATTCAAAAGATCAACTGAGGGCTTGAGACTTTCAAAGACTCCAGTAACCCAGTTCTTACCAAAGGACCAATATGGGGAAGCAATGGAAACAGCAGCCTGAGATAAAGCCGGAATGGATCATTCATCAACGGGTCAGAAGAAGGCGAGTGCTTTGGAGGCCGAAGGAGGAGGACAGACCAACACGTGAAGGTTCACTTTTGTCTTTCTACAGCTAGCTTATTGGTTTGAGGCTTGGCACATGAGACCTGAGGTGGGTTAAAACCTTAAAGGGGATCCAAAACTCAACCTAAGATCTAATAGTATTTTACAATTGCCAAAACGCATCTTGTGGATTAAAATAAAAAGCTTCCTACAGGATGCATTGACTGGTCAATGGCGTGAACCCATGTCTGGAAATCATTTGAAAACCCAATCAGATTCAATTCGGGATCTCATATGCTATTTGTGATAAGGATTACACATATGCCTTCGAATTTTGGCTTATTTAAATGCTACCAATCACCAGCTTCGATTCAGCTCTGGGTAAAATCCACTGGACCTTTTCTTTTTGGTTATTTATACTAAGCATCCACTGGATCTTCTTGTTTAGGTGATTATTGTGTTTCCCTGTCCATTAACTCCATAGATAGGACTTAGACAAAAAAAAAACTTCGTAGATAGGGCGCTGATGGTTGACAGGTCCAAACTTTGGGCGATTTCTATAAACATGGAGAATTTACAGTTTACTTGTCTGAAGCAACCGATTGACAGGCAATTTGTGCTATTATATATATATATTTTCGGGGAAATTGGACAGATAACTTGGGAAAATTATATATAAGAATGTATAAAAAGAAGTGTGATGAGACTGGAAACCCGTGGGGTGGGGTCCACTGGGAGCGTGCCTTTCATAAAGTGCCAGCTCATCGTTTGACTGGATTTGTGTGGTATCAAAGACTCGCATGTACGCCTCGATTGTCTTCCCGGTCTCAGGTTTGACCACTTTGATGGTGTTTAGGTGCGTCCTCTCATGCAATTTTGCTTGCTTTTTGGGCCCTCACCCACACTTACACGTGGTAGTGGGAACCGTGCGTCTACGCCACTTTTGATCCGGCTTTCTTTTATGCGTCTTGGACTATCAATTAAATTAAATACAAGGTAACAAAAAATAAATAAATACGCAAAATCAAAATCGACTACACACTTAAGTTTGAGCAGCACTGTCGTAATTTGGAAGATGGGAAAAAGGAAAAATTGGGGATAATTCTTTTCGTATTCTGTGATTATTTTGAATGGGGAACATCGTTCTCCACTTTTTAGCTCTCTCCGCGGAGTCAGGTTGCGTCCTGGGCTCCTCCAGATGATTCTCCCGGAGAAACAAAAAGGAAGAAGCTTTTCATCAAATTTAACCCCTAATTTTTATGACTGAGTATAAGAAATTAATTTTTTTTCTAAGCAGTATAAGAAATTAATTTAATTAAATAAGAAGCCGGACATCAGAGTGACGGAGGATAGGAATGCACGTGTGGGGCGCTGTATTCTGAGGCCGAACCACCGGTTAAAACCTGTAAGTCCCAGTAATCATTTACTTCTCCCGAGAAAATTGTAGGGAAAGAGTAAAAAAAGAAAAAGATTGAAAAGAAAAAGAAAGGCATTTTATGGGGTTCTCATTACCTTCTTCAAAAGAAGACCTGGAGTGGAGGAGACTGTGCAGAAGATAGCTTTTTCTTCTGCTTTCCCCCACTCTCTCTCTCTCTCTCCATTCTGGCTCTTGGTGACTTGGTTATGTCCGTGCAGGTTCCCAATATTTCATGTTCACACTGTTCCAAATCCCTTTGCCAATTTGTCATTTTTGTTGACTGTCTGTTCTTATTGGCAGTGTGAGGTGTGGATACTGTTTTTGTATGAGTGGATTTTCCAGCCCTTTTTACTACTTTCGATAGCTTCTTTTTCACTGATCTTGTTTTTGATGATTTCGCACTTTTCTTTGGGCTTGAGGAGGAAGTGAGCTTTGGTATTAGGGAAGAAGATTGCAACTCCATCATTCCCTTCTTGATGATGGCGATGATGGTAGCGAAGAAGAATGTGACCCTTTTGACCAGAGAAAGAAAAAGAGGGATCAGATAAAGAGAGCAGAAAAGAAAGAAAGAGAGAGAGAGAGAGAAAACCAAGGATGGAGAAAAGATGTCCCCTTTGACGGGCATTGTTGCTTGTGGATTGTCAAGAGGGAGATAGCGAAAGAGAGACAAAGTGAGAGAGAGAGATGTCCCCTTTCTCTTTACCACACGCTTCTTGTCTTCCGGATGTGATGTCTCTCTTGGAATTTTAAGGGTCTGTCTCTCTTGGAATTTTAAGGGTCTGTCTCTCTTCATCTCTCTCTTATATCAATAGTCTCTTTAAAATATCTTTGAGCATTTTGGGAAGCGGTGTTCGCCAAGATGCCGATGTACCAACCATCCAGCCGGAGAAGAGATGGAGGTGATGCGCAGCTCGATGTGGCCGGTGGTGGGCAAGTATTGGATCTGGAGACTGCCGTCAAAGATGGTATTTTGGGCGGGGGCGGCGTGTGCTTCAATGGCGGTGTCGCAGAGAAATTGGATTTGAAGAGGATGGTGACAGAGCTCGAACCCATTGATATTCCCTCGGTGTTTATCTGCCCGATCTCTTTGGAGACGATGCAAGACCCGGTCACCCTTTGCACGGGCCAGACCTATGAGAGATCCAACATTCTCAGATGGTTCTCTTTGGGCCACTTCACTTGCCCCACGACGATGCAGGAGCTGTGGGACTGTTCGGTTACGCCGAATAAGACTCTGCACCAGCTGATTTACAGTTGGTTTTCGCAGAAGTACTTGGCAATGAAGAAGAAGTCGGAGGATGTGCAAGGCAGGGCTTTGGAACTGTTAGAGACGCTGAAGAAGGTTAAGGGTCAAGCTAGGGTTCAAGCTCTTAAAGATTTGAGACAGGTCGTGGTTGCTCATGCTTCGGCGAAGAAGACGGTGATGGATACTAACGGTGTTGCTTTGGTTTCTTCTCTGCTGGGTCATTTCACTTCTCACGCTGTTGGCTCGGAGGCAATTGGCATTCTTGTGAAGTTAGATCTTGACTCGCAGGCCAAGGCCAATTTGTTGCAACCAGCGAAGATATCGCTAATGGTGGACATATTGAATGAGGGATCTATAGAGACGAAGATCAATTGCACGAAATTGATGGAAATGTTGATGGTTGGGAAGGATTTTGGGTCTGAGATTGTCTCAAGCTTGAGTCTTTTGGTGGGGTTGTTGAGGTTGGTGAAGGATAAAAGACATCCAAATGGGGTATTGGCCGGTCTTAGTTTGCTCAAAACGGTTTGTTCCCATGAACCAGTTAGGAGCTCTGTTGTAAGCATCGGGTCAGTTCCCCAACTGGTTGAGCTCCTGCCCAGTTTGAGTAGGGACTGTTTGGAATTGGCCCTCTATGTGCTAGAAGTCTTGTCCACTATTCCAGAAGGACGACGGGCTTTGAAGGAGTGCCCGAACACTATACCGAATGTGGTGAGGTTAATGATGAAGGTTTCGGAGAGCTGTACACAGTTTGCATTGTCGATCTTGTCCGCTGTCTGCAAGCTTGCCCCAGAAGAATGCGCTTCACTTGCTGTGGAGGCAGGTTTGGCGGCTAAGCTGCTTCTTGTAATTCAGAGTGGTTGCAATCCGGTTATGAAGCAACGGTCCGCTGAGCTCTTGAAATTGTGTAGTCTAAATTACACAACTACTATCTTCATTTCCAAGTGTAAGCTCACAAGAACAATACAGTGAAAAGATAATGACAATTTGTTGATATACATCTCAATTTTTTTTACCCTTGACCCGGGGGACCAAGGAGCCAAAGAACTTGTGGGGTGCAGCAGAATTTGACATAGGAGATTCATTGGGTTTCTGAGGTACCCTTTTCTCTCGTGTATAATATGATAGTACGGAATCCTTTGTGCATAACCCGGCAGTTTTCACCAAATATTTCCAATAAGCCCCAGAGAGAAATTTCATTCAATTGGGGCTATTTTTGTTTGTGACTGCTGAAGCCAATCCTTTAAGCGTTTGTTGATTGTTGCAATCCACAATGGAGCAGCGTCTACTATGTGAATGTGACGCTGTTGGGATGCATTTGGTGTGTGAGAGTATAGGAAAGGCCCTGTTCCACCGACTCTCCCTGGAATTTGCAGAGTTTCTTTGGCTCTACCCGCAAAAAATGTACGCCCCCATGTCTCTCTCTCTCTCTGTTTTTTGGAACGCCATTTCATGTATGAGATGGGACCAAAGTTGAGACAGAGTGGTGGTGGGGCCGTCTCTACTTCGATCCGTCAAGGTTCTTCTTTTTTTTTTCTTCTAATTGATCCGTCAAGGTTCACACCACTATAGATTTGCTTTCGTGGAAAAACATGAGGGACAACTCTTGTACTACGTTTAGTTTGTTTATTCATGAGTATCGTACAGCAACAGATCTATCAGAGTTTTCGCTCATTACAGTTTTGAACCGTAATGGTAAGTAGTTGCACCAAAACAAACGATCAGTCCCATCACAGTTGTATGCACCATCGAATTGCTCCAAAACAAACCTGCCCATCCAACGCAGGTAAACCATAACTCAACCTGCCCACCAGCTTTTCAGAAGAATGATTCAAAAAACAAAGACAACGAGGATACGTGGGTATTATAGCGAAAGGTTTGAGTAGTTCTATGGTTCTAAGCGGAAGGTTGAGTAATTAAATGCAAGAGTTATAGGACACTCAGTACTCCTCTTCTTGGTCCAACCAGTAATGAAAGAATATTCAGAGAGAGAAAAGAAAATATAAGAATTTCGTGCTTGTTGAGAAGGGAGTTCATCATTCAAGCATATCTTGCGTTTATCCTTGTGTCCAAGGGCCCTCAAGGCCACTTTTGTCGTCACGAACGTGTGCACACGGACATCACCCTTGACCACGGAAAGAGAGAGGGGCTTGAAATTTTGTCTACCTGAAAAGAAGAGCAGCCGAGACAGCTTAGGACGGGGCGGCAATAAGGCATCTTTGAATCAACACAAATTACGAAAATTTTCTACCATATCTCGAGCCAAATATCATTCAAAGTTCGTTGGAGATCCCAATTCAGAGGGTTTTGGTTCTTTTCTCATCACTTCTTTATTATTATCTTCAACCTTCTTCCTTTGTTTCCCAGCAACATATATCTCATCAGAAAAACCAGAAGTGGTCGAGGCTCGGTTAAATGTAGACCAACCTCCATAATCAAAGTGAAGTTAGATCGCCCAACCAAAGAGTGTGACCTGTATTTGAATGCTCGACTGCTTTGGCACATCCACCTACCAATATAAAACCACTTTATCGGTGGTTAAAATGGCAGACCCGGCATCAAAAAGAAGTAGCTACCAGTGGCATGAAGCATGAACTGCCACTGTAAAGAATTACCTCTTCCTTCTGTGGGGCATTTTTTGGGTTAGGTACAGAATTCAGGGATATATTCATAGTCCATCTCAAATCAGGATCCAGATTACACAGTACAATTTAGAGAAAAATAGACACAATAGATTGACTCTATTGTATGACTTATATTGTCTTGCATCGTGCAATCTAAATATGAAATTACAAAGTATCCTCGTCCGTCTCTCGAATAAGGAAATTTTGTTACATTTAGCTCCTTCAGTATAGTTGGAGCCATGACTCTTCTTGGTCTATAATATCATTTAGCTCTGTGTAAAGAAAAGTTCAACGAAAAGATGATACAACATATAATATAAAATGTTTGTGACGGTTACTCGTGCTTCCGGTCTAATCAATTCAATTGGGTGTATAAATCAGTTGTTCAAAGATCGGGTATAACATATTTTTCACGTTACAAAAAAAATATAAAATAAAGAGAGAAAAATTGGAGAAAATATTGAAGAGAAGCAGAAATCATGTACATTAAAGATGATAAATATCTTAAAACAATAAAGAAAAATCAATACAATTGAGTAGAAGATAGTCGCCTCCAGACATGAGAACCATATTTTGCATTCCATCACGCCGCTCGGCCTAACTTTCATGGGCTCAGCTTAGCTCTAGGAGGACAATAGAAATGTTAAAATGGGCTTGGCATTTGGCAAAGTGTTGGAAACTTGGAACTTTGGGGTGGGGTGTTCCCACGCAAATGTTGCGAGCTACGCTTTTTGTTTTGTTTTTCGAACATACTAAACAGAAAAGGTGAGGTTAGTTTAACAAGATCATAAGCGAGTTTTGAACCCCCCCGCTTTTCCTTCAATCAATTTCTCCTCCCCAAATCCAAACGAAATTACAAAAAATGTCATGGTTTGCTCGTTCTCTGGCCAACTCTCTCCGACTCGACGACGACGACGTCTTAACCTACCGCGATCACGATCCAGACCCTCTACCATCTTCATCCAGCGAACAAGAACACTACCAGCAAAGAGAACGACAGCAATACGAAACCGAAGACAATGACAGCCAATCAGAAGAGGCACAAGCTCGAGGCGTCCAAGAAGACCTTTCCGATCTCAAACAGACACTAACGCGCCAACTCTGGGGCATGGCCTCCTTCCTCGCTCCCCCTCCCTCCCAATCCTCCACGCCCTCTCATTTCCGTCAATCCGAGCCTTGCGATCACTCCGAGTCCGGCGGCGAAGAGGAGCCGTCGGATGAAGAGGTCTCCGGGATCCGAAGCGATTTTCCGGAGATCGAGAGGAGGTCCAGGAGCGGCTTCTCGGAGATTTCGAAGATGGCGTCGAACCTTCTTCCCTCTGGATCGGGGCGAAATGAGGAACTACTGGAGGAACGTTGCCTAGGAGGAGCCGTGGGGATTACCGAGGAGGTTTTGGCGTTCGCGAGGAATATCGCGATGCACCCCGAGACGTGGTTGGATTTTCCGCTTGATGAGGAGGAAGACTTGGATGGTATGTGCGTCGTTTGTGACCCTCACTTGGTCTGTGGTATTCTTTTTGTCGTTTTGTACTGTGGATTATGATGCATTTGCTTTCTTCGAATATAAATGAGGTCTTTGAATATTTGTAGTGGAGCAGCACCTCAAATTTTGATCTGTAATTATACGTAATTCATGGTCTTGTAGCTCAAATTAAAATTTCAAATTACCTTATAGAATGTTAATGTGTGCCCGAGAATTATTCTCAGCTTTAGAATCGTAACATTGACGAGCTTTGATACTCGGAGGAGTTTTCTATTTTCAATTCAAATGGTATATGTTTCTTTTCCTAGTGTATAATCCTATTGCAAGTCTGACGTGCTTGTTGTTAGCAAGCCGCATTGTGTTACCATTGGCCATGACAAGGAGATTGGGCCTTTGAGATGAAATAGATGGCTGGAAACACATTTATGTAATGGATGGCTGGCTAGTTGCATTAGGGCTTCAGCCATTGTGATTGCTGGCTGTAAGTTCTGTGTGAGTAGTGCTCTAACAAGGATAAAAGCACAGTGAAATTCGTGTTCTTGAAGTAGGCTATGATATTTGCTTGTTTTTTATCTCATCTAGCATTGTGTAAAGCTTTTGCTGTAATCAGAGAATAGAAGGTGCACTTCTTGCTTTATTGTAAGAAACCTATTTGTATTTGGATATATTAGGTACTTCCAGTTGTTTTGCGGGGGAGTTTTGGTACACTAGGTGGTTAAAGATCATCATTACATATAGCGGCCATGTTGTTTTAACTTATCAGGGCATTCACCAATGCTTGGATATTGTATTTTCACAAAGGGGCCAGCTGTGGATGTCTAAGATTAGAATTCGATGAGGATGCTAGTTTTATTAATTGTTACACTCAGTCGATGGGATTTCTTATAAAAATTAGTTAGAATGACATAGCTTGGTCCTCTTTTGTGTTTTCCGTTAACATCTGATGTTTGTTTGGAGTATTTATTCACATATATTGCTGGATAGCCCAAAAAAGAAAGCATACTGCCTTTTTTGGGATGGAGTGATAATGTCCTGGTTAAGGGGCCAATAATCTGTGAACATATCCTTTGTTGAGAGGGGGGGAGATCATGAGCCATGCAGTTGACAATGCTAACAAAAATTAAAAATAATGCGTGGTGAAGTATCTGCTTTGATGATTCATCCTACACTTTTATAGCCTTATTTTCCTTGTTATAGATTTGGAAATGTCTGATGCCCAACACGAGCATGCTTTGGCCATCCAACATCTTGCACCCAGATTAGCTGCTCTGAGAATTGAACTTTGTCCTTGCCATATGAATGAAAGCTACTTCTGGAAGGTCTACTTCGTGCTTCTGCACTCTAGACTCAGTAAACATGATGCGGATATCTTGTCGACGTCCCAGGTAATTTTATTTTTTCTTTCATTCTTTCTTTCTGATCTAGTAATTTAGCATCACGGTTGACTCCCTAGTAAGTTTGACAAGGGTTTATTAGTATGATTTAAACCAGCTATTCAATTGATTGATTCCTATGGTATCTTTTTAATTTTATTTGTGTTAATTGTTGTCAACGAAGATATGCATTCTCCACTTCAAAATAGGAATAAGTTGATGGCATTTTGTAATTTTACATTGTTTACTTCATAGCAGACAATAACATGTTTAGTTTGTAAATCTTAAATTGTTTCAATTAAGGTTGAACATGGATTAGAAAGAGGGAAAAAGAAAAGCAAGGTTGAACTTCAGTATATAATATCTTGTCCTTTTACTTTTCTGAACCGGACTCACTACCATTTCTTCTCACATTTCTAAATGTTATATTCACGGGCATTGCATATGCAACCTCCAGTTTTAAGTTTTAAGGCCTTGTTGGATTGTCTGTAAATAAATGAATAATTTCTGATTGGCCTTAAGAAGAAAACAATGAGACAGTATTGAGGGACTTTAGCCTATTTTCCTGTGTTTGTGTGTAGGTTGGTATTTGCACGGATTTACGAATACATGGGTTTTGTAAGGCTTATAAATGCTCTCCTGTTATATCGATATTTTAATGGAATGTTGTTACAAAATCGTTACATAAGTACTTAATTGGCTATGCAGAAGAAGAAACTGGTTTTGTTTTGCTGTTTGCTTCTTGTGTTTGGACACCCCCCTACCCCCTCCGTGTTTTTTCCGTAGTGTTTCAATTTTATAGCAATCTTTGAGATGTTTGAGCAAGCTCCGCATGATAATTGTTTGCTTTTGCTAGCGTTAACATAATGATTTTAATTACTATGGTTTAATCCATTTCTTGCAGGTAGTGGCTGCCAGAGCAATGTGGATGCAGGAGCTACAAAAGCAAACAAAGGCCGATACTGAGTGGTTTGCAAGAAGCACTTCCTATTCGAAAGATGGTGCTAGTGCTAAAGATTTTGATCCTATACCATCTGGTTCCTTTTCGTTTGAACCTACTTGCTCCTCTGTGGCTTTAGATTTTGAGACTGAGAAGCACCCAGTTGAAATTACCGAGTCGCAATTTATTGATAATTCTGTGATTGAAGAGAAGCCAGAAATTAAGACAGAGAATAAGGATTTAGTAGTTGGTCAATCCTCTAAACTAGTGGTTCAGAATTATGAAGACGACGAGGATGAGTGGCCCGAGGAAGATTATGAATTTGGTAGTTATAGTGGAACTGCCATCTATATGGGGAATGAGGATGATATATCCTTCAGTGATCTTGAGGATGATGAGGATTGCACTCTACCGATAAAATCCAAAACGGCAGTTTCAAAGGGCTAGGAATCTTCGAGGAAAGTCCATGATTGCAAACAAAAAAGATGGAGCAGCTGCTGGGGGGGTCTGGCCATTTAAGAACTCGTACTAAGAAGTGCCTCAACTTCAAGAAAATGCCTTGTTCCTTGGCTGTCCTGGGACTGACGACCCTGGTTCGAGCATGTAGTGATGTCGTCACACGAGTTTTTTTGTACATAATGAATGGTAATCTGTTTGATTGGTTGTGTGCGAAATGTAACAAAAGCATGCGAGTGAGTCCGCAAAGAATGGACGCTCTTGTCATAGAGGACCCACTTTCCGAAGACGAAACGTGGGAGGACTCCATTTAGATAACCTGGAAGCAATTGAATATATATTCTTTGGTTTGTTGTTGCACATCTGTCGTGACTCGTGATGTACAAAAAGCTTTCTTTCTTTTTTTTTTCAACCAGGCAGTGGCTTTTGTTTCTCTGTATTCTTTATATCAATTCTGAAACGTGATTCGGCTACAGCTACACATTTTGTGAATTTTATTGTTTATCTGTAACCATACAGTCATATATATTATTTCAGGCAAATTCATTTTCATACTGACAATAAGAAGTACTCTCTCTTTCTCTCTTCCTACATGTTTGAGTGGACAGATTATACATATTTTTGAAATCATTCAAATACTTAATAATTCCTTTTGTTAAATGCCGTAGAATTATTTGATGGGAAAATATATTTTTCAGTTACAAACTACCATTATAATATCTTTGCCCGACTTTATATATATTGAAAATATTGTTGTAAATCAATTAAATTCTATGGAGTATTATTGTCAGAGAGTGTAAAGTATCTAACATTAGCAGTTGAAAAGTACATATAATCTAAAATTTTTACAATTTCTCTAAACTGTTCAAGATTGGTTTTCAAAAATGTAATATCTCAAAATTAGTAGTTTAGTGTGCAAAGTACAAAATTTATGATAATTCCTGAATAAAAAGTGTATTTTTTTCATTAATATATATATATTTTATAAAATTGCAAACTATTTAAGCAGCATGTTTCAAAAGACGACTAATTCTATGCCGTTTTGGAAGTTGTTTAGGATCATCATAAACTCAATCTTCAGCGTTAAAAATAGGAGGTTATTTTATCAGTGGCCGCAACCAGGGAAGTTTCTCATGCTTTTCCCCTTAAATGTTATGCTACAAAAAAAAAACTACATAAAATTCTTCACATAAAAAATATTTCAATCTTAATATTTCTTTTATTTAATCATTGATCTAAAGAAATAAAAAAAATTCTACAAAAACTTATAAAAACCATACTCATAAAAATCTTCTTTCCAAACATATTTTTTTACTCCCACATGAGAATGAATTTTAAAAAAAAGAATTTATCTTTTCAAATATATTTTCATAATCATTACAAAAAAATATTTCCAAAAACCCAAAATAAACATAAACAAAATAAATCATATTTGGATTAGAAAAAAAACATAGAAATATTATTTATAATTTGAACGTACTATATAGTTTAAGACCTTAATCATGTACCGAAGTTATACTCACCACTATTAATAATACAATTATCCTTCCTAAACAGATGGGAATTTCTAGATTACATAGCTTTAAACCCTATTAGAATATTTTCATTGTTTTTTTCAAATATGCAGAGCTGGATCAAGCAGGAGTGTTCTTTGCATAATGCTTTTGAATGTATTTTTGTAGCAGCATTCAAATGCAACCAGAAAATGTGTTGGTTTTTATTGGTTTTGCGTAACCTTCGTAAAGTCAATCTCTTGTGCTAAAAGTAATATGGAACGGTTTTGTTCTTATCTACAACTTCTGCTAACGCACGTCTTTTCCATACTATTATCCTGCAAAATGCTGGTAACAAAAACATAAAAATAAACTATTTTAATTTATGGTGGACTTTATATTATCTTTTTTACTTTCTTAGGAATATTCACACGTCATTTTGGGGATTCTTATTTATATATGTGTGTACATGGATATTCACTTTTCCCTCAACTCGAAATGTTATTTATTTGTTACTGAATTATATTTTTAAAAAATACATTCAATTGGGTCAAATACAATTATTACTGAGAAAACATAAATTTAAGGAAGAAATATACTTTTCAACCTAGACTACCACACATATTTTTCTACTTTATATCTTAAATTAACACTATTTTACATCTTAAATTATTACGTCTGAGCGGATTGATAATTTTTAGATGTAATATTTTAAACGTGAGTGATAATTTAGAGTAAAAAATATAAAATTTATGATAATTTATAGATAAAAATAATTTTTTTTTTCTTATTGTGGATAAATTTAAAGAGATATATTTTTGATACGGGAAAAAATAAACATTCTAAAAAAAATGTTTTCTGCGGTAGAAGATCCCCAAAAATTCTAGTATAAGAAAGTAGGTTCTCTATTCTAAACGGCTTATAAACAATTTTTATTTTTAACATTGAACAGTGGTTCTGATAACCACTGTTCGGACTAGATCGGCGGACACGGAGATCTTAGGAAAAGACAAAAATTAAAAAATACGCAAATATTCGTTACAATAAAACGACTGCTGCAATATCTTAGGGCGGCAAGAAAGGATTCTCTATGCATCGCGTGGCCCTCAGCACATCAGGTTTCGCACTCGATAGGCATTAGGCAATATCTTGGGCACTTGCAACTTGCAAAGCTGATTCTCTTGCTCCCTCCTCTGCAACGTCTTTTTCGGCCTTCCCTCAGCACAGCACAGGTTCATCCTCTCGATATCCTCTGCATTTGGTTTCACCCAGTTCTTACAGTTATCTATCTATATAAGTTCTGGCATTTAATTATCTTCGAATTGACTTACCAGAAAAATGATAAACTCTGTTGGTTTGTCTGCATACTCAATCGCTCTGTAGCCGTCAGAAACCGAAACCCTAGATTCCTTGATCCTCGAAACCCGTTACTGTAAACCTAACAATCTAATAAACACGTTTGGTTCTTTGGGTTCTCTCGAAACCTAGGGTTGCAAAATTTGTAAGCTTTGGGTTTGGTTGGTCTCGGTGCTGCGTATGGATCTCGAATTGGTGAAGAAGGGCTTGAATTTCTCTCAGAGGAGAAAGAAATGGCTTATTCTGCTTGCGGTTTTTGGCGTCTCTGGTTACGGGGCTTTCAGGGTCTATCATTTACCCGCTGTTGTCAAGAAGAGGAGGAGGTTGATGAAGCTCTTTGGAGCTCTAATTTCCATGGCTGAAATGGTTGCGGATTCTGCGGAGACGATTGGTGTCGTCTCCAAGGACTTGAAGGAGTTTCTCCAATCTGATTCAGACCAAATTCCCAATAGTCTGAAGCAGATTTCGAAAATCGCGCGGTCGGAGGAGTTCTCGGGGTCGTTGGTTGGGGTTACAGAGGCTTTGACCGTTGGTATTTTGCGGGGATCTAAATCTCAAGCGATGATTGACAAAGAGTCCGACAACAGTTCTGCGAATTCAAACTTTTCTGACAAGGTTTTGGAAAAGCTTTTTTCTACTGCCGGGACTGGTTTTGCTTCGGTTGTGGTTGGAAGTTTTGCGAGAAACTTGGTTTTGGGATTTTACTCCAGTGGTGCATCTGTGGATGGTACGAATGTGTCCCAATGTGGTTTGAGTTTATCGGATGAGCCTCGTTGGCTAAATATGGTTTATACTGAAAAATCCAAAGAGCTTATAGCTAATTGCATTCAAGTTTTTGTAAGCACAGCAGTTGGGGTTTATCTAGACAGAACGATGGGCATTAATTTGTACGATGAGTTGTTTAGTGGATTGACTAACCCCAAGCACGAAGAAAAAGTGAGGGAAGTTCTGGTTACTGTCTGTAATGGTGCCATGGAAACACTTGTAAGAACATCTCACGAAGTATTGACAAGTTCCAATTCGTGTTCCAAATCCCGTTCAAATTCCTCTCGTGCAATTGTTGATCAGAGTGAGGATCAAAGTGCCCTCAAGGATGAGTATATTGAGCGGGAAGTGTCTTCAAAGCAGCTGAAGGAGGGAAATTCATTTGATGGAATTCGTGATAGTGGGTGGGTTGACAAGGTTTTGGCAGTGCCGAGCAACAGAAAGTTTGTGCTTGATGTGACTGGGAGGGTGACATTTGAAACAGTGAGATCCGTCTTGGAGGTTCTTCTCTGGAAGCTATTAAATGGCTTGAAAAAGAGTCTTGATTCAGCTCGTGTGGAGGTTGTAGACAGAGGATTGGAAGTCATCAGATATTTTGGTGCAAAGTCTTCTGTTATTGTTACCATCTGTCTTGCTTTGTATCTTCACGTTCTTGGTGGTACCAGGCTTCTCTTGCCTGCTTAATTTGATGGGATTCTCCCTCCCTTATCAGTTCTTGTTAAGAAGATGTCTATGGCTTAATTCTAAAAATTGATCCTCATCGCAGATAGGTTTTGTATGTATGTCTTTCCGTTCTTAATAGAAATGCAAAAGTGATTCCATTTTATGTCGTTTTGTTTGATAGATTTGCTTTTGGAAATTATGTGCGTTCCTCTCTTTTTACCTGTTTGGAAACACATATGTTTGTGAAAAGTGCATTGAAACAAAAGGAAATTGGAATACTTCCATGACATTGGTTTCATTTTGGGGGCAAAGAACCAGAGCTCCATTGTTGGTTGTTAAGGAAGTGGGGGAGGGGAACGGGAAGTCATGAAGTTGTTCTTGGGTTAGCAATTAGGATAAATACTATAGATCGATCAACATAGATGGCACCCCCTCCAAGATTCCCCTTATTTCTGTCTTTCCCCAATATTATTTACCAAATAGTTACTTCTAATTCTGCGTATATTAATTTCTTACTTCTGGTTCTTTCTCGTGTAGTTAGTGAGATTGATGGTGTCAGAATTTCTAATGACTTGTTTTTTGAAGAAAGGCCACTCCTCGGCCTTGCCTCCTAGCCTGATTTGCCAAAAGTTTTCTTCAGCATCATTCTACTTGGAATGTCTTATAATCTTAGTTGCCGGATGACTTTCCATATCTCTCTTAGTTGGACAACTTTTCTGAACTAATAGTGGCAGGTGGTTGGTTTTGCAAATTTTTTTTAATTGCATTGGTGGAACAAAAATGGGATGTTTTAGTGGTGTCTGGCTCCCAAAATTTTGGGGGTTTAAAAATTTTGGTATATGAGAATTGGTGAAAAAGTGAGGAGAGATGATTTGAGTGAATTTTTTATGTTTATTTTGATAAAATTATATATATATGATGTTGATACTGTCTCCTCTCCAAAAAAATAGAATTTATGGTGGAGGTGGCTACTTATTTTGGACATTGTTTACTGCCATGATTAATTTAAAGTTGGCTACTCTTGCATCAATCTTTCTTTCTTTCTTTTTCGATAAGTAAGAGTATTCTTGCATCACTCTGGAGTTTTTCTGTCATCCTTTTATCTTGAATTTTTGTAGATTAAGCATGTGTATTCAGTTGGCTCCTTGTCTGTTGTTTGCATTTGATTTATGTGATTGTCTCTTGTTTACCTCCTTTGAGCACATTTTTATTTTGCTTGATGATTCGTAGAGCTAATTTTTCACTCAACTTATTAACATTTTTCAATATATGGTGTAGTGTTAGCGAGTCAGATTTTCTTGTCCCTTTTGGAATAACCGTGCTTGGAATCTTGTAAATTTTGCTTCATTTCTAGTATTACTATGTTGAGGACCTTGATCAAAGCCCAAGAACAAGTAGCCAACCCCATGCACTAGTGATCCCTAATTTGAGTACAAGACTTCCACACGCTTCCAATTATCTCCAAGCCGTGATCACCATAAGATGAAGTTGGGGAATTAAGGATTTGGCGGTAGGGCAAATCTAGGGTTTATAGGATTCTGGAATTGATTCAATTTGAGCTTATGGTTTTTTTGTTATGGAGTAACTGGATTTCAAAGTTTCTAATTTAGTCAACTCGATGGAATTACGGTTTGCGAATGGGGAATAGAGGAATTGCCGAAAATCAAAGAAAGAGAAAAGATAGATTGAATCAACTCTGTTAAATGAATTGAAAGAGCATGATTCTCCAACCTCGATTCAATGAATTACAACAAGTTTTTCAAGAGTGATGAATGCTAATCCCCTAGGGTTTTCAGCCACTTAAGCCTAACCTAGCCGAAACCCTAATGCTAAGTGACCTGTGGGTCCTCAATTACCGTTATTTGAAATTATAAAGGTTCACAATTAAACTACATTTTACAAAATGCCATTGAGGCCCTCACATGCGTTCCTCCTATGCTAGGCGCCTGTTTGTCCAGCCCTAGCTCTCTTGCTATCTCTACTTTGGACTTCATCATACTATAAGCGCTCGTTGACAGATTTTGTAGCAAGAACAGTATGAAATATTCGATATATTATGCGACTCATGCAACTAGTTACTAGTTGGGATCACAAATTATGCAATGCTCTTCTGTGTTTTGGTTGCTGTCCCGGCTGCAGTTTCTGGTCTGATCATTATTGTCTCACTTTAGATAGGTTAAGGATGATGTGGCATGTTTACAACTGTTTTTTTTCTTTCTTTTATTTCTCGGGGCTATGGTGGCTCTTGCTACTGGCTCCCTGTTTATTTACAGAGTTAACTTTCTACCTTGGTCTTAAAGCACAACTATGCTGACTTACTAGCTAATTGTTAGTTTTGTTTTGCAATTTATTTCTATCATTTTGGATTTAGGTTCAGTGGTAATATCTACACATTCTTATCGGAAATGCTTGTTTGATGTTGATGTGATCTGTTGATTGTATAAAGGTGTTGTAAAACATGCTGGTCTCATGATCTTAGTCATGCAAGGTAGACCTTGAATATACTTTTCCGATTCTCTTCACAGACGCATATGGAAACTCATTTGCTTGCCCTGCGGTGGGCCAAAAACAGGTCTTGAAATGTGTAACGGGAAAAAGGGGTATACCCAGAGTAGTTGGGAACGGATGTCTTCTATTTTTCGTCTGTCTCACAGAAAGGATTTTTAGATCTTCTATTTAAGCATTTTCACGATCCAGGAGTGTCTGGTGCTGGACTGGGGTGCAAGCTGGGAGCTTTGAGTTTTGAGGCCTGCTGCTAGTTTTGGTTGTGAAGTACTATCAGGGGCTGTGATGCTTATTATCTTTTGGGCTGGCATTTTGTGTTTTTTCAACCAGTATATTCTGCAGGCAAGATCTGGAGTCCTTTCTGCAAGATATTCCCTTGCAGTTATATGGCTTTCCTGGTGACGTTGTGTTATGTTGATAGCTGCCAATAATGTGTAACTTTCCTTGCTTTGACGTGAGTCTACGCAAGAAATTTAATAACCACAATAGGTTCTCTTGTTGTTGCTTCTAAGCTTGTAATTGCTGGTGATATACGTAGGCTTTCAAAAAGGAATCATTGTTCGAAGCATTGAGAAAAATTTAAGGCGATTGCTGGTTATGCAGTGTAGGTGGAAAATCAATGGATGGTGGATCCTACCAATTTGCTTACATATTGTTATTCATGGTTTTCAAAAAGTGGAGTGCACTGTTGTTTGATCGTGGAGACCATTTTTAGGTATTTTAGAAAATGTGCCTGTTGCAATCACAAGTAATCTCAAATCATGTCCAGGGATGTTACGGTGAGACCTTTTAACAGTTTTCACTGTTCGTAATTGCATTTCTGGAATCCACGGAGAGATTTGATACAGATGCCTTGTTGCTGGGATGCTGAAGTCTTCTGCTGCCTTGAGACTTGTGGGAGAGGCCTCTATCAACATCCTAGGTGTTTTTTTTTTTTTTAAAATAAAAAAAATTCGCCATGTTTTTAAATTATGAGATATAGCATAATCATTTTCTAGCACACTACCTTACATGTATTGATGATCCTTTACCATCTCGGGCTTCTAAAAGAGAATTTTCAGCCTATCTGTCTCCTTTCTTCTCTGGCTATCTCATGGATGTAAAGCAAGTGCTTCTATTTTGGCTTTTGTCGCGTAGATTGGCTCTACACATATGATAAATTTTACTTTGGTAGTTTGTTTGCAGATGTCCCTAGATATGCCAATTGTTTAGTTGCACATTGAAGTGAATTGTTTTTAGAGATGACACCTAGTAGCCTTATCACCGAGGTAATTGTAAGGAGCTGAAACTATGCCTAAATTATTGGCTGATGGACAATTTACAGTGATAGAATAAGAAATGACTCAGAATATTCATGCCTCGAAAAGGTTTGCCCTGGGCTTTGGCGGCTCACGGGATGACTATGTGTCCTCCTTTCTGAGATTGGATCCCCCGATTCAGTATTTTAGGAGAAAGGGATATGAAAAGTTGTCCTGGTACCAGTTTGTCGCTTTTGTTTGTTGTTTGAAAGAATGAAGAATGGATTACCCTTTACGGGAAATAACATCATGTCACCCAGAGCAGCAAAGACTTTTGATGCAGGAAAATGGGTATGGATTGTGCAGTCTGAGTGGATTAAATAAGCCACTTTAACTACCATGATGCGCAATTGCTTTGTGCACACAGTTGCGTTGTATAGGTCTCCTAGTAGTGAGTGTTTCTGTTCCTGTTCCTCTTACTTGAGCTGGGAAGGTAGTCTAGCGATCAGGATCCCTTTATCAGTGCTATATTCTGCGTATCTTGGCAGTTCATGCTTGCACACCCCTTGACCCCACCCGAAAAAGATACCAACTTGTGGATACGTTTTAGGTACGAACCATGCAATCCGAGTGGAAAGGCCCCCCGATTGCAATTTGCTGCCAAGGGCTGGAGGAACTGACGGAAGTTGACCTACCATTTTGCGCACTTGTTTAGTGCGCACAAACTGCCATCAAGGTCTCCTGATAGTGATTATTCCTGTTCCTATTCTTGAGCTGATAAGGGATTCAACGATCGTTTTATCGATGCAATAAAAACCATTCTGCTTTTCTTAACGATTTCTGCCTTTATACACAATTGCCCCTTTATCTGCAGTGCTGCTCGGCGAGTAATTGGCTAATGTCACATGAAATAATAAAATTTATGCGAGTACATGGTTGGAAGCTTTGAGTCGCCAGGACGCGATTAGATGTTTGTATTAGGTAATCTGGGTCCTGAGGATTGAAGTCAATCTAGTGGTTACGGCATCTCATAAATAAAGTCACTTCCCCATCAAAAACAGGATTTTCTGTGGCCGTCACTACGGCCAAGTTATTCTCAAGTCCACTGAGTTTCTACGCAATGCGAAGTAGAAACTATTGTCAATTATTTTATGGTCAATTGAAGTCTTTTGATTTGTTTTCTAAGGGGTCCGTTCAATTATCTCTTATAGTCTTTGGCGTTGTGAGTTTCCTTGGGTTATCTGCTTCCTGCCTCAGGCGAAAACAGAGGGGTTGCTCTGGGATAACTCAACTGTTTGAACATTTTTTTTATTTGTTTTTGCTTCTTAGAAGATACTGAGGAAGAAACCATGGAATCCCATTACAGCTTGAAGATCGAGCGGCAAGCCAGCAAGTCAGGATTCACACGTCAATAATGGTCGTTACAAATGCAATGCGAGTAAAACCACTAGTCGCGACTCATATTAGTTGTCACCAACTCAAGAAAATGTCACGATGACAAATTGTAACAGCCATCTTTGACCCTGCTTTTGGCAACAAGAAAAATTGCAATTTGACTCTCTTATACTACCGCTTCACAATTTATTCTCCCATTGAGATTGTAATGGCGTTGTTGAGAATCTGAAAGCAAGAAGATGGGGGTATTTGAGGAGGAGATGGATGATGATGTGATACAGCTCAATTGGAATGAATTTAGGTTTGTTAAAGATTTGAATTATGGGGTAATTGAAGTACAACCTTCAAGCCATGACGTTAATTTTAATGATTGCTTTTGCAGACCTGAATTGACCAAAACAGAAGCCTGCTAGTGGAGTTCCCTTTCGCAGTCCACCAAACTGAAATCTCATTCGCCTCTTACTCGAACCATTATTTAAGAGATTGAAAATTAGGATCTTGACTTTGGGCATTCTCAACCATTTTTTTTGCATCTTTGCTAGCGCTTGTAATATTTTATGCAGGATAATTGTGGTCAAAGAATGTTGAGGTCGTGTAATATTTATACCTCGGGTTTTGCTTATCCGTGTGAGTCGGGAATGGTGAATATTGACATCAATACCTCATCGATAAACATTTGCGCGGGGAAAACAAAGTAGACAAATAGGCCAAACATATGCTGGCGACAGAAAATTTTGAACGTGAATTAAAATTCATAGATGGTTGCGGCAGAAATTTTTTCTTATCCCTATATCTTTTTCCAGGGTCTTAGGGTTCGAATTTTAATACCTATGCTCGTATGAGACTCTTAATTGACGCTACGGTGAGATGAACTATTGTAGTTGATTGGGTTCATAATCGTAATTGTATGTTTAGAGATTAGGCGATAAATGTGAGCTTCTTTTGGAATTCCTGTCGGATATTGTTTACTCTATCAACCACAATTTTACACTCGGATCATTTTGGAGTGCCTAGTTTGAGATAAATGCAATCAGTTTGTTTTGTCTTTGATTTTTTGCTTGGTGTCTGTTTGTCTTGGTTGTTCTTCTGGTGTGATAGTTATTTTTTTGTAACCACAATTTTTCGGCATAGAATAAATTTCGGGGGTAATTACATCCTCTTTGCTAAAGCCTCGAGCCATCTAAAAGAAGGTAGCAAGTCGAGTTTTATCTGATGGATCCTAAGCATAGTAATGGAATAGCTGGATGGATATCAAAGACTCAATAATAAAGTTGAAGGGTTCCAATTCATATGACGTGCCCCGGCAAACAATTCATAGCTTTTGGTATTAAACATGTCCCAGGATAAGCTCGGGTTTATAGTGTGTGAGATTCTCTACGTGCTGGAATGACCTCATTGACCCGAAAGCATCATAATGCTGAGAGTTTGTGTTTTACACGAAGAGGGAAGGTGGCAGTCCACTGGTCGTCATGGGGTAAAGGGTCCAGAAGATATGTAGCTGGGAATGGGGGCGAGTAACCATATCCTATCCTATGACTTTCTAGTCCTTGTTCATCAAGCAGAATCTGAGGCAGCAGCATTAAGAAGGGAAGCGACACTCCCTTATAGGCAAGCTTTTAATAATATGCAGTAAAGAAAAATAAGGAAATAAGATGGAATAACCCAAGAAAACCATCCCGTGGGTAGGGTCACAAGATACAGGTTCAATTCCTTACTTGGTGAATATCGTAACAAACTTAAATGAGAGTCGCAATGATGTGAATGAGTCTGCGTTAATTCTCTGAGATTTACGTGTATTAGGTGAATACATTTCGGTGACCTGCCGCATAAAGTTTCTCCTCGTTATCAAAAAAAAAAACGCAGTTGATCAGATGAATCCAGATCATTAGTATATCGATCGTATCGATCTAACTCGTAATACGATCAAAAGGGAACTCTGGTGTTAGCAGAAACAGCCCAATTTGTTCTTCCTATGCGTGCCACCCTTGAAAAGGTCCATCATAATGTTCGCAATATTAGAGCATCCATAAAACTGCTAAAAAACTAAAATGGAGACAACCAAACCCATTAAGCATACAAAATCCACGACGGAAATATAATTTCAACATGCATTTAAACCAAGTCATTCCATTTATTATAAACTGATAATACCAAAGGATTGCAATTCAAATATTATTATTTCTAGCAAATGACTGGGTACAGAACACAGTTGAGATGTTCGAGGCTAGTTGTGCTTCTGCGTATAGATGTAATCAATATGAGCCGCGAGGGTCCTTCTCATCAGGCACTCTTCTTTCCCTTCCAGTAATTCTTCGCAGCTCTCTTCAACCTTAGCGTTCTCTGCTTTAACAACCTGTATCCCCCAAGAGAAAAGTTAAAAGAACGAAGATATATCTCCAATGAAGATCAGATTGTTGCAAAACAGAGGACATATATACGTACCCCATCTTGAGTTCTGACCAGAGCTTCTTCTGCCAGGGTAGGCTCGGGACGAGCGGCGTATGTCAGAGCCAAGGAAAGGAGAAGAGCAAATACCAAGAGGGTGCTGAGCTTAGACATGTTTTCGGCTTCACAAAACGAAGGGCCGGGGTGGTTGTTTGTATTGGAAACTAGCGCTGCCAACCGCTGAATTTATAGCTGAATAAGCTAAGCACAGAAAAGTTGATTACGTACTTTCCAACTCACGGTTTTATAGTGGGATAGGCTTGAACTCATGGACCTGATTCATCCCAAGCGAAAAATACCTTCTCTCTTCAGCGCGTTATTTATTGGGTAAAACCAATAGGTTCCTGACATGTAATCATCTCTTTCTCTCTCTCTCTCACCTTTTCGTAGTAGTTTCTAGATGCTGATCAGGTGTGAAAAGAAATCTATAATGGTTTGGATAATCTTCAATTTTTGAGTTAAACCGGGACAAAGAACGATTAAAATGGATACAATCTCAAAGTAATACGAGCATTCCAGATGATTAATTAAAGCACGGCTGACATTCGTATCTTAAAATCTAGAAGGGGTTTCATGCTTGCACTCTAGCTAGCTAGGCTAGCTGGATGGTTGTTTTTGAAGCTTGACTAAATAAAAGTTACCAAACAAGTAAAAGGAGAGCAATAATAGCTCGTATTTGTCGTTATCTAGTCCTTTCTTTCTCTAGAACATGCAATTAATGAATTAATGGAGACTCATAAAGGAGCAATTTCACATTGATTGAGATGCGCTTATTATGTATAGTTAATGATATATATTACTTGATTATTTTGTTCCTTGGACTGATATATAATTCGACCAGTTTAGAAAAACAATCGAAGACTATTCATACCGGGGAGTTGAGAGAAATGAATGAATTGGGACTCACATATTTCACTAATTACGTACATAAATAATAGGGCGTAATTATATTTGGTGTTCTTTCCCCTTTTCCACAGTATTTTACGTTTAGATAAAAGGAAATTGCATAATATCAAGTTTGAATTCTTATTTGGTTTCCTTTTTGGGCCCACCGGCCCAATAAATGACTGATGAATCAACACAGTATGATCATGATCTTCTTCGCTTTTTGGGTATGTTTTGGCTGTGTCCGTAGCCAGAGATGGCTACAAAGGTTGGTGTGACGTCCACCTTTGGAGCATAGCAAAACATTCTTCAGGCTTGTACTCAGGTGCTGTGTGACCTCCACCCTGCAGAGTACAACACCAAACTAGAAAATTGAACAATAAAGTCCCAATTAAGCAGCTAGCGCATATATATTAAAGCTTTTTCTTGCCTTCACAGTCGCAAATGTCATTCGGTTGGAATAACTCCTCGTGTAACTAGTCAAGGCAAATGGCTCAAAATTCGTTACTTAGTTTTGTACATATTGTCAAGATCATATATATAAATGTATATATAAAGAAATAATGTTTAAGTTCAAGGGTTTGATACGTACCCTGCAATTTGGCCTCGGACGATCCACGGCCTCCAGTCATTAACAATGGAATAGTTCAAGGATCTAATCCAAGCTTGAGTCCCCAAGAACGGCACCGCAATGTCATGATCACCACTGTTTAAAATTCCAGAAACAATTACCTTTTTTAAGTTATAGATTATTGACAGTCAATCCTTGTGGTTAAGCTTTTTCACAATTTGGTATCTCAGTTTTAATTCTTTCTCTGTAATTTGCAAATCTCAATATACGGTTAACTACTTATATCAAAAAAGGTTCAGCTTCCATCAAATCTCAACAGTGTGATTGACGATATATGCGTGCTTAATTAACAGAAAACACGTCACTACTAATTATCAATCGAAATCTGAATGCTCTCAGCCTAAATTTCTTAATAGTGACACATTTTTCGTTAGGAAAATATGACTATGTACCTCTTATTTGTGGTCCCTTTTTTGGGTGGAACGACTTTCTTTGGACAAATGGGAAAAATACATTTTTCACCCACAAACTATCATAGGTTTTGCACTTTGCACCCTAAACTACCAATTTTGACACATTGTACCCTCTAGCTACTAATTTTTAACACTTTGCACCCTTTATCAAATTTTCAAACTAAAATGACGATAATGTCCTTATCTATTTTGTATATATTGAAGATATTGTTGTCAATTCGTTACTTTCTCAAGGGTATTATTGTCAAATGGAGGGTGCAAAGTGTTTAATATTAGTAGTTGGAGGGTATAATGTGTCAAAGTAGGTAGTTTAGGGTGAAAAGTGTTTAACATTGATAGTTTGAGGGTATAATGTCTTAAAGATGGTAGTTTGGGGTGCAATGTGTCACTACTCTGGTAGTTTGTAGGTGAAAAGTATATTTTCCCCATAGTTAACTCCAAGAACTACAAGGAAAAGAATTAAATCTAAGGTACCAAATTGAAAAAAAGTTAACCTACAAAGACTAGCGGATTAATTAAGCCTTGAAATAATTAGCTTTTATTTCCAATAAAAAAGCAGTTTATGTTAATGTTGATCTAACCTGTATATCAAAGAGCGATAGCCTTTAATACTGAGGTTAACGTGGTATTCATAGCTGCTCTCGATCTCTTGTGTGTAGCGTAATCCATAACTGCAACGCTGCCATTCCCCTATGCTTCCCTGCAAAACGGAGCCCTTTGTTAATTCGTTTTGTTATCCCACACTCAACCAGAGTCAAAGTGAAATTCTTCATTCCTGTACCTTGCGTATTTGAAGAGCTTTGCGGACCTCATCATCGTTAGCCCAATAACGAGAAAGCAAGTATCCATAGCTCTATTTGGCCCACAAAAAAAACACAAATCCGTAAGTCTAGGAGCGTAGAAGATGGTCGTTTTCTATTGGCCAAGTTACTTTGGGCTTTTGGAATTACACGACAGCCGAGTGGAGGAACTTCGAGGTCGGGGTCTTGGAACACTTGCAGATTTTGGTACAGAGATCTTCTTTTGCCAGGCCTTACTACGTCGTGCGGTTTAGGAGAAGCAAAAATGCATAGAGGTTCCAAGATCTGAGCTGTATTAATTCCTGAAAGACACTGGGAGTGATAATACAGGAATTAGTTTCACGTGGGTCCGTATATGCGAAATGATGACACCGCGCGCGCGGTAGAGGTGTTCACAAGTATGTAATGGCAGCCTACCTCGTCGAAAGCCAGAATATCTTTCAAGCACTCTGCATTGCTTGGATCTATATTCACATACTCTCCTCCACAAGTTCTCTTCAATGTCTGCCCAAAACATACGTAGCCTGGTTAGATTTATTGTCGTCGTAACTCGTATGTGTTAATTAGTAGCTGGTTGGGTTATTGGGAGGACTGGTATGGGCTTTCAATGATTGAATTACCTCGTAGAGTTCATCCGAAATAATTCCCATTCCATGAGCGTAAGGGATGACTGCATTACCTTCTATCCTTGGATCTGTTACAGCATTCCCCAGTAAGAATCCCTGGAAACAATTCAGCATTAGCAACGTTAGTGGAAGCGCTTCACTTCTTCGTCAATTAGTATTTATTATTCGTACATTATTTGGTAGCATTTTGCTAGCACTTCGTTTGGGCTCGCCAAATGAAACTTTCCAGGCCGCTTCAATATCAATTTCGATATAGTAATTCTAGATATCTTTGACATGGTTCAAATGGAGTACTCTGTAATTTATTTATTTATTTTTCCTTTCTCAAACATAAAGGAGAGAGAGAACGACGATCAGAAACCTGGAGGTTTATCAATGGTGCAATACCTTCTTCGATTCCTGCAACGACATAGAACTTGAGAGCAAACCAATTAAGGGGACAACAAATGAAGAGGTTATAAGGTGCTGTGAACTGTAAAAGGTTTTGGGTTAGGAAGCATGCAAAGCAAATGCTTCAGTACGTGTGCTTTTGAGTTCTTAAAAAACGCAGATAACGGTACTGATTTTTCTTTTCGTTTATAATTTACAGATGAGTCGGTCACAAACAATGTTCACCCACTTCGTGGTCTATCCTTTACACATCGTACCATTTGAGATTTCTTGAACGAGGACTGGGATGGGAATGCCAGAGTATGAATCCCCACCAACGTAGACTGGGTTGGAGACAAATTCTGGATGATCGATCAGCCACTACAAAGTGCATGAACTCAACAATTATAACTCATGAAGATCACGGCAGATCATTCTAATGGGGACTGATCTCCACAAGCAGGAATTTGGAGTTGCATATGTATATATATACATACCTTAGTGAGGAATTGGTGGAGCTGGTTTACTTGTTTAAATACACCCGACAGAGAAGCCTCCGGGGTTCTTGCATAGGAAAATCCAGTTCCAACAGGCGAGTCCACAAATATTACGCTAGATGCCTGCCACGTACTCGATCATCTCCGTCAAAGTGTAAAGCCGTGGAAGAAGAAAAAGTAAAAGAAAATTAGAGCTAGTAGAAAATATTTTCACCTTTGTCCAGGAGTATGGATTTACGACCAATTCAGGCAGGCTCCCATTGTACTCCTGAACCTTATAATTCAATGGACCTGCAAAATCCATGGATCAATACTGTTGTTGTTCTATTCAACGGTCCTGATCAACTGTGGGTATAATTCTCCATGGAATTTTGTTTTTCCTACAACTTCTTTATCTGCGGGACACCTTGAACGCACTATCAACCTTTATTTCAAAGGGATGGCCCAGTTTTCGTTACGCTTTTATTAGATGGGACTTATAGTAATTGTTTGCACTTCAAAAGCAAAATTGCCCCTACCATGCAGCTCTCACCTATTTCATACACAAGACCGGACCAGGCAGAGCAACCAGGGCCACCAGTTAGCCAGAGCAGGAGAGGATCCACTTTAGAGTTCCTCTCCGACTTGACAAAGTAGTAGAAGAGCTGCACATCCTCTGACTCATCCACTCCCACATACCTGTTATGCATATAATTCTCATAACATCCTTCAAAATATATTTATCTTTTGGTTTGAAAAAAACATATAGATATTGACGCTATTTGATACCCTACGCTGCCTTAAACTCACCCGGTTTCAAGCTCGAAAGGTAGAGGTCCCTGGAACCCAGGAAGAAACTTAACCATTGAGCGAGAGACTGCATGCTGCGAGCAAACTTGTAGAAGAAGAAGAAGGGTGACAACCAACCTGCGGAAGCAAAGAGAAAGCCTGAAAAGTGAACCTGCCATCGCTATTGCAGTTGGCTTACATTCCATGGCTTTACTCCATGCTTAACGTGTCAGGAAGATGTTGGATAAGACTTAAAGAGAATGGGAGAATAAATGGGTGGTTCAGAAGAAAAAAACAAAACAGAAAAATGGTTTTCGATGTAGAAAAGGGAACCACGCAAGTGAGCGGGTCCCGTCCAGGGCAATTTAACTGTTGTAATGTATGCTCGGACAAGTACATGATGGAGGCGAGTGCCAAACACTCTGGCCATACAAATCATGCCCAATGTTGACAAAGGGAGGAACTGAAACAAGGACAAAACGACATCACTCATAAAGATAATTACAATATCCGAGGACAAAGGTTTATATTCGCAGCGCGTGAAGAAATTAGGCATATAAAATTGGTGTTCTAAAAATTCAATTTTTTTTTTAGCAAAAAGCTTATGGATACAACTTTCCATCAAGCTATAAAAATATTTATCCAAATCAAGGCAACTTTCAATTGGCTGCGGCTAATCATTTCTCTGGATTTTGCAATTAATTTGATGTTCTAATGGAATGATCCTTGCTCCGGTGATTTTTGATTATTATTTTTTTTACACCTCAGTTTTGTATTGCAGCACCAAGTATTCCGGTTGAAATTTTAGTGAACAAGAAGGGACAAGGTAGGAATTTCGCTTTAGGAGCCACACATAGAATTCTGATCCCGGTTTTTTTATGCTGCAATTCGCCATGTCCCGCTAAGATATCAATGAAATATTTGATCTCCTATCTCAACGATATAAAATGGCACTTCACTCATTCCCAAGGAGTTTAAAAAAAGGTCGATAGTTCGAAAATTACCGTGTTTCACAATAAGCGTCCGTTTGTTTGCCTATAAAATTATTATTTTACATAAAAACACTTTTTATTAAAATATTTTTTTTTCTTTTTCCGTTTTTAGTTATTCTTTTAAAATATTTTTTAAAAAAATATTTTTTAATGTTTGACAGGTTTAATATCGTAAAAGTCTCTACATATTTTGATACTTACACGAATTTTAAATTTTATTAAATGCCAATTGTAGATTGCCCGTAGCATGAAATTTTTTCAAAAATTTTAATTTCTAAGATATAAAGATCTATGAGGTACACTTTAAAAATAAAATTAATCCCCACAATTCAATTGATGTTAGCCAACTTAGGGAAAAATGTACATGTGACTTGGAAAGAAAAAAAATATAAAACTATTACATGCAAGCTTCGCATTCAATTTTTATTTAAAAAATATTACTTTTTATTTATATATCATTTTTTATTTTTAATAATTTTTTCTTGAAATGACATTTTAATCATTTTGAATGTGATTTAACTACACATATGAAGTAAAATAAAATATTTTAGAATTTGAGGGGGGCTTACTGATTTTGGCCCATAGATATGGGATGTACTATAATATTTCCCAAAAAAATTTCGGTTTAAAGAAAATTTGAGCTTATTTTGTTTTCTGAAAAATAATAAAACTTTTACAGTTGACTTGAAAACTTTTTGCTTTGACCTGAAAATCAGGTGTTTGCCAAATACTTGAAAACAAGTAAAACAAATTACGAAATTTGTTTTACAAGCAAACAAACGGACCCTAAGTCACAGTAGTTTGACTAGATAAACCCCTGAAAAGAATATTTATAACATGAAGAGATACGATCGAATAAGAGTTAGTGAATATTTAGAACATGAAGTCTGATGAAGAAAAGCATTTTAAGCAGCTAGACTGTCAAAAGCTATAATCAAATATTGCGTGTGAAACAATACAAAACTGAAGGGTAAAATGCCCAAGATCGAAGGACCCTCTCCTATTTCTCATATTGTGACATCCTGCGGACAAGATTCCATTTCACCCAAATTTAAAGAGATGGGGATATTCAGGACATGCAGGGTACCTCCTCTTGTAACTCCGTCCTTTTAGTGCGAATAAATACAGGAGAGATCGCGATGAATGAAGCATGCTTCTTCACCGTGTCGGGGACGATAGGGTGCAGGCATGAAAAGGATTTCATTTCCATTTTAAGGAGTTATTGAACGAAACTTGGGAATAAAGATCCAACATCTTACTTATCACGTATTTCCCTTCTTGGAAGTAAATCATGCCTTCTAAATCTGAAACCGAACCTTCTACCTAGAAGTTACAACAATAGGGACAACCATCAATAAAAATTATCTGCGTACGTACATACTTGAGCACACATAGAAGCGCATATAAAAACACAATGCTCGACTTGGATGCTAATCGAAAAGCTTCGATCCAGACCATTCTTACAGATGCTTTTAGAAGTCTAATCTCTATAATTAAGGAAACTCAGGGGTAGCTATAATAATCCAATTTGCCACCAACTATTCGTCTATCCCTCAAGACCCTTCAGTAACACCTTTCTCCTTGTAATAACTTGCTAATTTAAATAGAAATATTATTTCTTTCAGTTCTACGATCTGGCTATCTCCACAATTCCTACTCAGTTTCACCACCATATCCAGCTTTCCTTTCTCCACTTTCACTACTCCGATCCCCTAAATCTCACCTCCTCTGGCTATCTCCACTAGGGTTCTTTTTGTTAGTTCAAAATAAAATTATAAATTCCAGTTCTAGAAAATAACTTCAATTCTATCTCTGCTCGTGCAATGTATGTGCACACAGGCTAGTTCCACATAAAACCAGCTGGAGGCATTTCGTGAACTAACCCACAGCTACAATTTTTAAAAGATGACTACAGGTCGAGATAAAACAATCCAGTAAATAGACATTGCATATTCTGTCAACAGCATTAACCATAAGAGGACGACTGCAGGAGATGCAGAAACTTGTGCCTTAGGCAAGATAAAAATAGTGAAGGCCAGACAGAAGAACAAACATTACCATTGGAATTTCTTGAGAATAACTTGAGCACCTCATCAATGATAATAACCTACAGCAGATTGGTAGTGAAGCTTTAATCTGAGAGGGAAAAATGTATATTGGGAAAAGAATTGCTGCATTGCACCTATGGAGCCTTTTCAATGATATGTATAAAACAAATGATTCGATCAAAAGATAATTTCTTTTAGGATACATGTGAGGTGATTCCCTTCATGAATATAGGAACATTTTGTACTTCAAGAATATTTAAGTGGGCTTTGTTTTAACAGGTTTATTCTGGAACAGGCAAAATTAGTTTTGTCTTGTGACCTTGCCATAAATGGTTTACTTTTTAACATTTCCCATTCAACTGCTATAGCAATCCTGATCAGCCCTATCTAAAAACCTGACCAAGGTATTCAAGTGGTTCAATAAGAACTAAAGGTACTTCATGAATAACTATCACATATAGAAAAATGAACAGTATATTTTGTGACCCCACAATCTAGAAACTATCACGGTAAACCATATGAAGTACAAGGCCTTATGTTTTATTCTTCAAGTGCTCAGATTCATTTTCATCACAAGTTAGAAATGCATAAAAGTTGCGTTTGAAAAACTAAGCAATCAATGTTCTCAGGTTAACAAAATCAACTGAATAAAGGCTTAAACGACTTGCTTGATGGAGCATTACAATTTCATTTCTTGGCTGTCTCAAATCACTGTGTTTTTTCTTCTTTTCTGGAAAGTCACAAAGAATTATTGGTTTAAGATATTTCGGAAGGAGGGCCCATCAAGAGAGCTATAAATAGAAGTTAAATAATTCCAAACTTAATTATGGACCACAAAGAAAGTTACTTGTTTTGACTATGCAAGGGAAACCAAGCAACTTGAGTAGACAAGGTTTCAGCTAAATATATTATATTGCTAGAGTTTTGAAGCAGATAATGCATCACCATAATAGCTTAAGGAAGGAAAATTCGTCAGCCAATCTGGGTAAAAAATACTTAACAAACAGGGAATGCGAAAATACGTCACATACAGGAAATGAAAGATATAGTACAACCCTCCATTCAGCCCAAGATAAGGGTGTTACCTGCAACAGAGAATATTGTTTTCATTATGAACTTACGAAAGGGGAAAAAAAACAGGAAACTTCATAAGTGGATTGCTAAGAAAGGAAACAACTTACAGAGAAAAGAACTGAGAGTGGATGCACATACAAAATTAGTATGTGCAGGAGCATGGTTAGGATGATCGAGCCAACAAGCCATAAATTGCTCCAGGGAGGAATAACACTAGAGTCGAGAATAGATTCAAAAAAAGCGTCAGTTCTACTGCCTTTTCTTTGCTAGCTAAAATAACAGAGCACACAATCTATTGATGCCAGCTAGAGGATAAGAGATCACCATTTCTTTGCAAGCATGAAAGCAACAAAGCTAGCACAAGTGTGCTTAAAAAATATAGATCAATTACTTGTTCTAATTGAAGGATTTAACCTGATAGAAAATTGATTTAATTTGGTATAAAATATTGCAAGTAAAAAGAACAAGGAATAAATACACTTTGTACTATCCGTTAAATTTTTGGTGCGTGAAATGACAATTTTGTCTCTATAATTTGTTTTAAAAGTCACTATTTTATGAGGGTAAAATCATAATTTTGAGCCAAAAAATAAATTGCTGTTCTAATTGACAGAAAATGTTAACAGAGGGTGCAAAGTGTCAAGAACTCCAAAGTTGGAAGGCGCAAAATATATTTATCCTAAAGAACAACTATTGGACAAAGATAAGCACCAAGAGTAAATATTGAAAAAAGATTAACGAAAGGCCATCTAATCAGGTGTGGATGAGGATACACAACCTAGGAGTTTTTATTTTCTACCGTCACACCCATCTCTGAAACCCTCTTCCAAAACTACTCCCATGGTCCCCCTCACCTCCACCAAGATATACAAGAAATAAATATTAGAGAAAAGAAAATGGAACAAGATAACAGAAAAGATCCTCTTGCAGTAACCTAAGCCGCGCCACGGACTCCAAGCTTCATACTTCCCTGGAACTCAGAAAGCTAAAGCTCGCCTAATAAAGGACTCACTAAACTCACCCCCAACTCAGTATTAATTCCAACCTCGTCCATGACACATCTTTGATGATCACATCCTCAGAACTCTCCATAAGTCATTCTGGTTAAAAGTAGTTGAGGAATGAGGAACAGAAAAAGGAACTACAGTCCCAAAAAGGCCTTGCAAACAAGTCAAAGATTTTCACCTAAGAAAATTAAAGTTGAATCAATACCAACGAAAACAAGTAGAATACCAGAGCCAGAGGATTGATCAAGGGGAAACAACATGGAGATACATTTTCTCCACATTTTTTTTTTAAAAAATTTTCCAAGCAATCAATTACACGTTCTCAACATTCATATTAATTGACATGCGGCCAAGAAACAGAAAAAAGTAAGTAGAAACCAGAAATTATATACTCACAGAAGAGATTGATTTTCACTAAGATTATTCAAAGCATTGAACATCTCAACAACAACTAGCACAGTCATCGAAACGGTTGATGGATGTTGGTCATCAAATATACTGCATGGATACGTAGTCTCCCTTGTTGCACAAGTGTCAAAATTCATCTGGAAAAACAGATATTAAGGCAATTTCAATGACAAGTACAATGGTTCTTAAGAATGAATGCAATTCCCAACCAGAAAAAGAGCTCAAACTCAAACTCTTTAGAAAATTTACAGGGCATCCCTCATCAGAGGAAGCAGGAAACATCACGGTATGAGGGAAATCCTCCAATATGAATTTGGAAGATCCATCACTCAGGTTATATCTGGATTCCTAAAATTCCGGTTTCAAAAGACAGCTTGCCACAAATCTAGCCACTTTGCAAAACCATATAGGTCCACTTATGCCATCACAATAACCTCAATTATCCAAGAACTATAATCCCAAGCTATAACAAATTCTTACCAGTTCACCATATGGTAGTTTGGGTCCGCTATCAGCATAAACAAACCACCATATGAATCCCGCAATAGTAGCAAGACCAACATAAGCTGCATCAACCAGATGGTAATTCAGACACCTTCATCAGGGCATACTCGGTAGGATATATTAAGAATCTCCAATGCTAAACCATATATAAAAAAAACTCAGTCTTAATCTGGGATTGCTTTCAGAGCTTCAAGAGCATACTCGGTAGGATTAAAGATGGTTGTATCTTACCAAATTGTCAGCTTGGTTCTAGATTGCAACAAATGAGATACCATTAGTAACTATTATCTGCACAAGGTACAATATTTGATAATCTCTAATGTGGCAAAGTTACCTCAACCTACAGAGCCCAACATGACATTTTTTCAGGGAACAATTCAACAAAGAAATGAAGCAGATCAAAATGTTGAAAAGTTCGTTGTAGCGCCTTTCAGCTAACCATAATAAGTAATGAATGAACTAAACAACTTGGGGGTAACAACACAGTAAGAAAAGAATAAGTGAACAGAGTGTATCGATAGAGGGTAGTCAGCCTGAAGACAAGAAAAATGGGAGTTGTTTTTTGGGTAAACAAAAAAACTGTAAGTTGATTTTAGAGGAGGACAAATAATATATACATGCATTTGTATAATATAATGCCCCATCCTAGAATAATCAACGGCAGCAGTACAGTGCAACGTGGCATGCCACTTAAAAATCTTTATTCTATAAGAGAAAGCAGCACATATAAGCAGAGTAGAGGTGGTTTCATATAAACAGAATAGTACAACAAGCAAGGTGTTCAGTTATTCATGGCTACCTCCAATTACCAAATAACGGAAGAACAACCATCCAGTGACAACAGCTTCGTTCACCTGCACATTTGTTTTGAACAAATTGTGTTATGTTACAGAGATATTTTGAGAGATTTTAGGAGATCTATTTTTAGAGATTTTATTCAGGATTGATTCATTCCTTATAGGTTAGCTGTACATATGGAATAGCTTAGATTATTTCCTTGTATAGCTTACGTAGATTATTTCCTTACCAAGCAATCCTTGTACACATGTATCTATAAATAGAGAAGCACCCTACAGGAAGAGATATTCAGACCAATTGACATGTTACACCCTGAGAAAATATTCATTACTTTACAATGAAGCTGCCAATCATGAATGGAAAGAACTTAAAATATTAATCTTCATAACTAAAAAAACACATCAAATCAGAAAGTCTGTTTACAGAACTAATCTCCCATTTTGCCTCTTGTTGTAAATTGAAAGAACAAAGCCTTAACCAACTCCCCCAAAATGAACCGACAAACACAGACAAAGAAAAACCTGTTAGGAAAAAGAAAAAGGAAACAGTGCCTGATTGCATGGCTAGGAGGATAGGCAAGAAGAAATGGAGTTTTACCACTGATATTGCACCCTCAAGTACATATTATTAAATAAGCACTTGCACTAAAAGCTTAAAATGATAGAAAAAGGTGAATCCACTCGCTTTTAATTTATCTTTCAACACTCCTTACATTTGGGCCAAACACCCTTTTAATAAATATGCATAACATGTGAAGCATTCAATTGAAATGAGGACAAAGAGTGAAGTCAGAGGTCAAACTAAGGCCATTAATTAAATACTGTATTAAATCACCATTTGTCTCCAAAACTTAAACTGATAAGAAGAGATCAACTTAATCATTTCATTTGTATTTTAATCCATATATAGTTCATAGCCACTTTTTGCCTTTTTGATCATCTTCTTAGCAACCAAATGGAGGTTAGGAACAACATAAAAAACAAACAAAAAAAAAGTTCCAAAAGCGAAGAACACATAAACATTAACCTGCCCAACAATAACGAAGAATGCAATACCTTACGAGGTTTAGCCTTCATCACATCAGAATCTTGCTTATTAAATCCAATAGCGGTGGCTGGCAGTCCATCAGTTACCAAATTGACCCATAGCAGCTGGACCTGAATATAGTTATAGGAGAAAAGAAGTTCATATTTCCAAACCTAATTCTTTGCTTCTGGTCTAAAGATAGCAACATGAAAACTACAAAGGAAATGGCAGTTTCAAGAGATTGATTCGAACAAGGTCAAAATTAGTCATAATTTTACTCTCCTAATATACATAGCACACTAATCCTCAGAAACAAGCAGTGATACTAAGCACGGTTCCTTCATTTAATTTGATGAAGTCAATACTCTTTTACGCATGTGTAAATATGCAGTGTCTACTTTTGAGTGAAATGCAGTACAATGATAATATCATATTTAAAAGTACATACATATGTATTTTCATATTCTTTCCTGATTTGGCAATAACATATGTAATTCTGAAATCAATAATAAAACTCACAGGAGCAAGAGTATCTGGTATTCCAAGTACAGCAGCCAAAAATATGCAGACTACTTCGCCAATATTTGAAGAAATCATGTATCTGATGAACTGCTTTGTGTTATTGTAAATGGCCCTTCCCTCGGCAACAGCCTGTGCATAATGAAACCATCAAAACTTCAAATGGCAGAAAGAAACTTTTTCCTGTAAAGTAGAGAAACTAAAAAGCAAATATCCCAGCTGTTGACTATAAAGGTTGAAAGAATAAAATGCTCAACAGAAGGAAAAAAAGAAACACAAAGCAAGAAGGAAAAATAGATTGAAGACAATGCCGATCCCACAGATAAAGAAAGATACTGACCGCCACAATAGTAGCAAAATTATCATCAGCCAAAACCATATCCGCAGCACTCTGAAAACCAACAGCAAGGCTAATCAGGGAAAATATAACTATGTAAACTGCCTAAAGGAAGAAATGCGTAGATACTGAGCTTCGAACGTCTATGCCCATAATGCAAGATGGTGGAGACTAAATCTTCTGGAAAACAAGAATAACATAATAGTATTATGGACTATGAATGACTACTATAGCACCAAATTAGCAGAAGTTCAATCTTGAATTACATTCCTGGTTTCGTCTGCCCATCAATATAACAAGGACAAAATTAAGAGTTAGGACACCATCTGACCTACATGATTTTGTCTTTATGCCCTAAAATAGATACCAAATTCGTACTCTACATCACAAAACTTATGAGACTGACCTGGTTCATCATCCTGGAAAACATGCTTTCAGGGAGTGCTCCCCAAGAAAGGCCACTTACTAAATGGCCTTTATGCCAGGCAGAATAACACAGGCAATGAGAGACTTCAGTTGGAAAATTTTCAAATTTCAAAACACTGAGAATTAATACCACTGGGAGCATGGCGCTCCTCCACCGTATAGGTCTGGGTGTTTCTATCACTTTGGACGGTCAGTGAGAGAGCAAGAGCAAGAGCAAGAGAGAGAGAGAGAGAGAGAGAAAGAAGAGAAATGCCTATTAATACCTTGGCAACAGCTGTTCCTGAACCCATGGCAATTCCTATATTTGCTTTTTTCAATGCAGGTGCATCATTGACGCCATCACCAGTCATTGCAACCTGACAGATTCAAGTAATTGAGCCCAACATTTGAAGGGAACTTCAAGTGTACCACAGAGGACTATTGACATAGAATGCTAAATGAATCAATAAATATTGATACAAATAGCAACAAGATATAACACTTCAACTACAAGAAAACCCTATCCAGACAATTTGGGTTAGTTACAAGAACCCAGTTCCGCCAGTTGCATCACTCTAAAATTTGACCTATTAAGGACAAAGCAAAAAAAGTGCAAGCAATCTACTATATCATTTCCTTCCCAGAACTCTCTCTTTCGCACTCCCTCCTTTTTGTCTTCTTAACTAACCAACACTGACCTTAAGAAGCTTTTCCTATGTGCCTTTGAAGGCCATGTAACACATCCTAACTACTGTTAGTAGATAGTTTACTAAACATAGCCAGCCTTCTTTCCTCCCCGAAATTGCATTTCACTTATCCAAATAATTTCATATGGGAGATGTTGAATGGCATATATTGGGCTCAGAAAAGAAAATAAAGAAAGAGTCATCTCAAGACTAAAGAACACTAGAGTTATCCCAAGACAAAAGAACCCCAACGTCTATAGAGATTCAACAAATTGTAGCACCTAGACTATAAATGCCTAAGCACCAGCAAGCAGCCAAACCAAGAAGTATTGCACCAATCACTTGAACACTAATCTCTGCATCTCAACTAAACAAAATAAATCAGGTACACACAATTAAAAGTGCATGCCCAACTGACAACTAACAAGGTATTACAAGCTCATAATCCTAAAAACCATCCTGATGATAGACCTACCACTTCGTTCTGGTGCTGTAGCGCCTCAACCAGCATCCTTTTATGAGAAGGTTCAACCCTGAGAATATTAAAGGGAGATGCATATTGAATATCATATATTTCTCTCTGGAACTGCTAATATACAGAGCATGTGTTTACCTGGTGAAGAGTGCCATACGTTGCAATGCCAGTGTTTGCTGCAACGCTGGAAGTTCTTCAAACTCTGTCGCAGTGAAGGAATGTCCAGCAAAATCTACTAGGTGATCAAAAGCACCTATCTTATGGCAAAGTGATTCGGCCGTAGACTGAATTGTGTTACAAATTAATGAGAAGAGAATAAATATGAAAAGAATAACCCCCTCACACAAGAAATAACCAAAAACAACAGTATTTACTGGTTTCTGAGTTACCTTGTTATCCCCAGTGACAACTATAACGCGTATGCCAGCAGTCATGCAAGAAAGCATGGCATTTCTCACTTCCTCTCTGGGTGGATCAAGCATTCCAACCTTCAAAAAAGGGAGACAAGGGGGAAAAATCATACCAGACACCAAAACTGGAAAAAACTAAAAGTCCATTCAATGCATTTCAAGATGATAAGTTGAGAAGAGAATCCACAATCTTCAAAGAAAAAAGAAAAGGCATCAAGTAGTCCGGCAGGAAAGAGACTGCTACCAAAAGACCCAACAAAAAAGAGTACATTTAAATATATACAGAAGAAATGTAATTGGGAGATATGGTTAAGATTTTGACAATGGAGCAGAAGAAAATAGGTCCAGTTTTGTATCCAACGCCATAATTGGGATTCAGAAGCAAATAAACAATTGTCCTGAAAAAAAAAAAAATTTCTACCAGTCAGATTAGGTTACACAGACCAAAACCTATCAACAGTTTGATTTGATTCTATACACACCTTAATATTTGTCATCCATGTTACAGTATGTATTTGACCCTAGTATGTCCATGAACCTCGGAGAGAACAACTAGGATGCTCACAACTATAGTCTTTCACAAGTTATCCCCATAACAGACCAATTTACAGGAATGAAAAGTTGAAAAATAAATGCATCCTAATTCAGGACATCCCTTCTTTACATAATTTTTCATATTCTTTTGTTCATCAACTACTGCTCTCAGGGGTAAATTACTTCGAGCAATATTGATCTAGGTAAGCTCTCCCCATTCAAACTAATACAAAAAATAGTCTCAAGTAGCAATTGCAACTTATCTATTCCTAATGCATAGATTAAAATTAGCATAATTTCCAACATCAAAAGAAAGGGGCAGGGCAAATGGACATCAGATGCCTGACCCAATAGTGATCCTGAATGTACTGAACCATGATAAGGCCTACAATAACTGTCATACTTACTAGCAAATTCATTCAAAAAGCTATTGTGGGACCACTGATAAAATAATGGATAAAAGACAATTAACGCTTTAGAAATGAGGTAAACTCTATCTATCAACTCTTTTCCCAGCAAAGAAGCCCTTGTTGCCAAAATTAAACAGCTCTCTTCAGCAGTAACATACTATCAGTCAGCATACAGCCCAGAATAGGGAACCAAATAAGTACACCCATCAGACTTTACTGGATTAAGCATCATGGCCATATATAGTTACCATAATTAAGTATTCTCTTAGATCACAGTATCTTGAGATCGTGTGATCCAAAATGTAGTTCACACAAATAAACTAACTGCGATTGTCAAAAATTTACCATTTCTTCACCTATCCTTTTGAGATGTATCACAGAGAACAAAGTAAATGGTACAACTATAAGTTTTTGGGACAGACATGCTAGAACATAAAGATTCTATAAAATATGTTACCACATACTAACTTACAGTGGAACCATCTATATGTGCTGTACGTAAATCTAACACTATATGCTTTAGATATTTTAGTGCAAATGGCATACCACGTACACATTCCATTTCCACATGCTAGAATTATTCATGATATAGGTAGCTTAGCTCAAGCACTTGAAATGAATACAAGATGTCATTTTGTTTTGAAAAGAAAGCATACCAACCCAATAAATGTAAGATCCTTCTCATCATCAAAGGAAAGAGTCTGCTGACCCATGGGCATCCATTTAAAAGCGAGAGCTAGGCATCTCAATGTCTCTTTTCCTGCAAAACTGACCAACAAATGCGTGTTCATAGCACGAAAAACTCTCAAAAAGTTCTAAAACTTGGCCAAATCAAAGTAGTAATAATTAGGCATAAACTAATGTGATCTTAGAAAGTTTAGCCATAGTTACTGAGCTGACAAATAATTCGTACAAAAATCAATCTTCAGAATCAACAATTGTGTGCCTTATAGGGAAGTACAAATTGATAAAGTTAATGAGGTCCCCATATATGCAATAGTTCGTTATCACTTTTGTTTTTCTAATCTCGTGTAAAACTATCTTATGTAGGTCAAAGACACACTCACATAAAGATAATAGGAGTAATACCATAGTTCGCCCCCTAAGTATGGGGCAAAATCAATCTCGCCCCCCTAATTACGAAAACAACGATTTAAGTCTTTTAACTTTCAAAATCATCAATGCAAGCCCTCCATCTAAATCAGCCACTAAGTCAGACGGAAAAACATTCAAAATGACCAAAATGCCCCTCTAAGAAAAAATTACTAAAATATTAAAAATTTCTTTAAATACAAAATTGATCTTTTTTATAAAAAAAGGTAATATTTTTTTAAATATTGAAACTTCATTTTAGTCTATTTATTAAGATTTCTCAAATTTTTATTTATTTTTAAAAATTATCTTGGAGGGGCATTTTGGTCATTTTACATATTTTTCGTCTAACTTAACGGTTAATTTGGACGGAGGGCGTACATTGATTATTTTTTAAGTTAGAGGACGTAAATCGCCGTTTTCATAATTAGGGGGGGCGAGATTGATTTTGCCCCATACTTTTTTTTTTTTTATATAAGTATTTTGCCCCATACTTTAGGGGCCAAATTGTGATATTACCCGAAGATAATAAAAGGTAAACAAGGATGAAAACAACAATCCAGGAAAAGACAGGTCTTGTAAGAGTCGCGCACAAAATTAATATAACCTGCGGAACCTTGACTCCAGCTCAGCTCGGATATCAGCTGTCAGTGGAACAGTGTGATCATTCTCGTTGCAAAGAACATTTGTGCATCTAGAAATGATACTTTCTGGAGCACCTTTAGAAAACAAAATTTGCTTCTGCTTTCGGCTACAAAGGACACTCATCATTTTGCGATCACGAGAAAAATCCAAAACAGAGATCTGTAAAAATCATAATCTCAAGGTTACACTATAAGCAACTAGGAAACTATTACCACAACCCGTGAATGCTTTGTTACAAATCATTCTATCTTGCATAGCTCATGTCATGTGAAGTATTATTGGATTAATTGAATCCCCACCATTAAAGACCTCAACTTTTATACCAACAACACCATTGTATAAACTAATAACAAAGACAAACAGACAGCCAGTTGTTCATGTGTAAACAATATGTCAAACAAAACCAACAACGATCATCCATGGCAGTCCACTGGCTCAAAATAAACTCGACCATATCCACTAATGATTAAACTCAGCTTGGTCAATATACATATATATAGGTACACGTCTATATAGATATAAAATGTTGGAGGCAGTTACAAAGCAAACCTTTTTAAATTGGCTCTCCCAATAGTGATTACAGTAGGATGCACGCTCATGCCTGGACAGCATATTGAGAGCAGAAGGCATAGAGTCAAAACCAGGTAGGCCAACCTGAAGACACAAAGCAAACGAAAACAAATTTGCACCTTAAATAAACAAGTGCATCCCAAAAAGGTATACAGAAGGAAAGCAAGAAAAAGAAGAAGAAAAGTAACAACCATAGTACTTAGGCCAGCTAGATAACAACCTTTTCTGCCAGGACACGGAGGGCTACTTCAGTTGACTCGCCAATTTTTTCATAGTTCTCCTTGTCAGGATTATATTGTAAGACAGACTCATTGCAAAGGGCTGAAGTCATTGCTATGTGAAGAAGACAAGGTAATTGAGCTGGAAATTGAAGCTGCAAAATAACCCAACATCCCAATGAGGTAGTCCTAAATCAGAGATCCTGAATGAAGACATGAACTACTGAATTCTACACTCGTTCTAAAAACTCCAGCAGCATCATAGTTGTTACTCCCTCCTGCAATGAGTGGGCCAACTTGAAATGGCAGAATGTTGAAGGCCAAAGGTGTGCATGCCTTTAGTGAGCCTTTAATTATTCTTTTCTGAGTATGTAAAGCAAAAATCATAAATGTGGCTCCTAATACTATCACTTTGGAAGTGTACACTTCTTTTTGGGACATCCCAAAAAGAATACTCACATTTTGGGATAGAGGAACTACTTCTTTAGTTGCAAATAGAGGCCGATTATATATACCAATTTCGAATTAGATATCTTACTTCCAATAAAAAGGGCAGGTCCACGTAATTTCCCTATGTCTCATTTAAGCCAGAGGTATTTGCAAGACACTTAGGCTTGCGCATCCAAAGAGCTGAACCTGCTGGACTTACAAAATTTTACTCCTGTAAAGTTTGCTAGGTTTTCCAAATATGACCACGGAAATGAGTAAAATGAAGAAAAGGACAATGGGATGACTTTCGCACTTCGATCGCTCTATTTTGATAATAGATGGATAGAGAGGAGAGAGAGAGAGAGAGAGCTACTCAAGTTGACGATCTAAGCATCCTCTTTGCACAATCTTTATGATTCTTTCTGAAAGAGACTCTAGAATGTCTTAAGAAACTTCACAGTCCAGCTGACAAATAACTATAGAAGCTCAACCAATTTAGAGCCAAAAGCATTTCCCCACATACTGTGTGGTATTAGATTTATAAGTTCTAACACGCGCTTGACCACTCTCAAGTGGACATTCGCCAGTATCCTCCAATTCAACGACTAGGGTCTGTCATGCTTTTATAAGGGCTTAATTAATCTGTCAGCCCCTTTGGTTTAAGTTTTTTCCAATTTGGTCCCTCAGTTATAATTCTTCCTCTGAGAGTCCCTAAGATTAATTACTTGTCCCAAGAAGGTCCTTCCATCCAGACAAGGACCACACACAAGGCAGGTAGGCATTTGCTTTTATTGGAAACGTGTCACAATTAAGAGCTCTGAGTTGAGCGGATCCATATGTTGATGGTGACATGTTTTTCATTAGCCACGTAGGCATATTTTGTCTCTCGCAACACTAGGATTGGACGAAATGACTTTTTTGGGATAAGAAGTTAACCCCAGCGACTTGTAGGGGAAGAATTAAAATTAAGGAACCAAGTTAGAAAAAAAGATAAACCACAAGGTCTAACGAATTAATTAAACCTATGGGTGCCACAACCAACTTTCTGATATAGAGGGATCAACAATACAGAAATTAATATAACATTCAAAACATTTTCCACTTCTCCTGGATTTTGTGTCATGAAAGTAAATAAATGGAGTAATCACAACATGAAGGAAGTTGCTTCTCCAGACAGAAATAAATGTTCCGAGTAATTGAAGTACCATGATCGTGTATATGTACTGCAAGGATATACAAAAACTAAAAGTACCTGAGTCCCACTGCTGTCGAAAATAATGCCACTTGGTGCAAATGTGGTCCCACTGACACTGTATTCAGAAATCACAGGACCATGCTCCACAGAATGAACCACACATACCTGGCCAGACAGTGTAGCACGGAGAAAAATTTCATTTGAAAGGACAAGACAAGAAACCAATGAAATATTCCACACAGGCTTTCCACGTAATAGAAAGAAGCTGTCAGGAAAGAACCACACTAGGACATACTACCTGTACTTTCACTTTTTATCATGAGAAGTTTTTTATTACAGTAAGTTACACCAACCCCATCTGAGGTTATGGGAAACACTAAGTACTCACCTCCTATTTTCAGAAATGACAATTTACACAGTGAAGGAGTAACATTTTTTTTTTCAGATTTACACAGTATTCTTGTGATGAATTTCAGAGAGACCTACTTAAGTATTGATGTGCACATAGATACACACAGCTATACAGAGGTTTAAAAGTATGTCTATGAATGTTCATGTGTGTGTAGGTAGAACAATTTGTGATTCGAATCTTCAAGCAAAAAGATGCCAGACAAAGATCCTAGGTCTAAAACAAATACTAATGAGAGTGAACATAGATGATCGAGAATAAAAGCTTAGTGATGGACAAGATACACAAACTTGGTAATCGGATCCTTTGAAATAGATCACCATGCCTTTATTCAAACAATAATCTAAGTAATGCACATACTATCCTTGATAAACGCATTAATGTAATTCCCAAATATAAGATTTTATCCTTGCGGAACGGACACAATTTTGCAAGGAGTATCAAGAAATCTCTTCTCGAATCTAATACCCTAAAGGACATTGAAATCTAGCACTTGTGGATGTAAATATGATCATGTTAATAATACTTGTCCTTAGTAATTGCAGATTACAGAAAATTTTAATAAGACTTACTGTTTTTTGGTTTGGCTCAAGGCATTTTAAAAGGCAATGGTGATTTCTCTGAACCTCTCAACCAAAAGTTTCACAAGCAACATACTCAGCAAATCCAACTTCCATACATTAAAAATCATGCTGCCCAGAAAACAAAATATACATTTTCTTTAAATTATTAACAGATGATGAAATATTATCAATAAGTTTATATTTAGTCCAACATGGTATAAAAAAAAAGGAACAAAAATAATGTGCAAGGAGACAAAAACAAACCTGCCTAAGTTTGAGCAATCTTGAGCCTTAAGCAAGCTCGGAAGTTGTAGAGATTAGAAAAAAAAAAATTATTAATCAACTTATCATGTCTGGTAGAATTACCTTTGAGACAGACATCATATTGGTAGTCAGGGTTCCAGTCTTGTCACTGCAAATCACTGTAGTGCAGCCCAAGGTCTCAACACAAGGTAAAGACCGCACAATAGCATTCAACCGAGCCATTCGCTTGGTACCAAGGGCCAAACAACTAAAATATGAGTTGAAAAAAGAACAACAATATCAGTATTGTTAGATTTGATGCATAACTGGTGTGAAAAATAAAGACGCCCTCCAATCAAAGTATGTTCACAACTATATGAAAATGTCTCAAAGCGGAAAAAAAAATTGTAAGATTTAGACATATAACTCAACATATTACAGAACAACAAGTACTTCACTATTTCAAAAGGAAGAAGTTAAGCTAAAGCATTCGGACCTCCTATCAAAGAACTACAAAAAATATTTTTATATCTTTCTTAATTAAGAAACATATGAAACAATTCCCAGTTCATACACAATAAGAATTCTCAAAAGGTACACATTGATCTTTGGAATGTCCAAACCACATGAAAAGGAGTTTTAGTGACAGTTTCGGGTCTCATATTCACATAAGATGGCCAACACTCTCATCTCAGAGTGTCTTTCTCACATATGTTTAAATTAATAGATTTTTTTCCTAAGCACATTTAAATTAATGCATTACTATAACAATTTCTTGTGATTTTTTTTTTTTTATAAGTAAACCAATCTCATTAGAAAAAAAAATAGTACAAAGGACTATACCAAGTAAAAGTGAACGCACTCACATTGTAACAACAGCAGGAAGCCCTTCAGGAATTGCTGCAACTGCAAGAGCAACTGCAATCTAAACAGGCACACAAACCAATGTTTTTTAAATGGAGAAAAATGAAGCAGGGGGGAATAAAGAAATAGGAACTTAACGTGCCAAACTAGAAAGCAAAATGACAAAAGATGAATTTATAAGGATAAACGGGTGGATAAAACACCAAAGCATTGAACACATAACAGTAAGCATCCATAGCATCAACAAAATCATGAAAGCCAGAAAAAAAATGCCCAAAGATGTGTACAAGAAAATCAAGAGCATATGATTCCACATGATACCAACACATTTACACACAAATATAAGACTGTTTTCTTGCTTTAACATAACTTTTATATGCAGCTGTAAAAGCTTGTCTACAACTAAACTCGGCAGAGCTTTAATCCCAATTTGCTGCGGTTGGCTTCGTTGAGTCTGTTTACCTCAATCAATCCTATCTAAGGCCACATTCCAGAGTAAGAGGGATCCACTCAGATCCATTCAAATTGGAAAAACAAGATCCTCAATTTGATCATGCTATATACATGCAAGATGTAGGTACTGTGGGTACAAAGGCCATATTCCAGATTATAATTTTAGCAATCAAAATTTTCTAATTACTTCAACTCAGGTCATTTTTTGTTTTTGCTTGATATCTTTTGCTTGTTCAACTTGAATCAAACCGTTCTTTCACAATGCCGATTTTAAGGTATTCATTTTACATGACGAAACCATCTTAGAGATTTTCCTTGAAATATTATTATCCATGAACACCACCCACTGCAAAATACAAATATCTTTATAGCTTTATTCTGTCTTTTCCTGAACTTTAGCCCATCAATAAACTTACCTAAATATCCGCATCAACTATACTTTGTTTATTAACATGTTTCAACATGAAGCATTTCCACTGAGATATGAAATCCCGGAAATAGTAACTGGAGAATACAATGCTATGACTATTTGGTGCGATCATTCCTCGGCTTAAGAACTCCTGTCCATTAACATCAATGCTTGAACCACAATTTAGCATACTAAATTTGCATCCAATCATCAGAACCCATTGTTTCATACAGTGGCAGCACAGGATCACCGCGTCGAAATATCCAGTTTCCTTAACGTCTGATGTAGTTTTTACTCAATCAAAAGATCTAGTATCCTCACTGTTCTATTTCCAGCTCCTGAATATCCTCGGTAGAATCTTGCAATTGTACATGCATTCTCATGCGAGAAACAGGAAGTACAGAATTTTTACTCTAAGCATCCATTGAACAACATGCACTATAGGAACTTGGGACCCCACTCCTATCAAGCTTCGTCAATAATCCAAAAAACCAAGGTTTTAGTCTGCACTTTATCTATAGTGTCAACGATTTCATATAGTTGAGTCTTAAACTCAAAAATATCATCCATTTTAAGAGACTCAGTTTCTTTCTGCCAAAAGAAACCAGTGTTAGGCATTTGATTTGAAAGAAGGGATTGCTGAGAATCAGCACAAACAAAGAATTTTTCAAAAACCAGAGTACAAATGCAGTTCACCACATCCACCATCTCTGACACCAATTGAGAAACAACTATGTACTTTTTTTTTTTTTTTTGATAAGTAACAACTATGTATTTCTTATGAAGGATAACTTTCACACAAGGTAAAATATGTTTCACTAAGAGGTCCTGGACCAAATTGACACTTCACCCCAGAGTTGAACTATAGAGTCCAAACCACAGATTAAAATTGTCGCAGGGAAAATTTGAGAAGACTATATAGTTGAGTAAACAGAAAAGAATTGAAACAACATAAAGAACTTTCACCGTGAAGGCAACCAAAGGATAGGAAACTCATTAATGAAGAAATTACCTTGAAGTAATGAATAGCACCACGCAAGAACCCACCATGAGCAGGGTCACGAAAGTGACCAATATTTACTATCCATACGAGTACACAAATCCCTGCAATAACCTAATAACAACCATCGGTAAGATTTCATGAAAATACGAACTAATGACTAAACCTTAAACTGAAGTAATATTTGAAGATATGTAAGAGAAATGATAGAAAAGGAGGGCAAAACTCCTTTTATATGTGAAACACATGATGCTGGTAAGAAATAATAAGTAAAAAGCAGCATAAATCACAATCAGAGAAGAAACACTACCCTCAATAAATTTTGCCACTAAATAACATAAATAGAGTGAAAGCCTGATATTGGTCCAAGAAGACATGGATGATTAGGACAGTTTCAGGTCAGAGATGAGAGAAGCAATTTGCTGGTTGACCATATTCAGATCAACCAGGACCCAGCTTTTTGACAGAATCTATCTGTCCACACAAACTCATCCCTGCTAATAACAAGAACATGAAAGAATAAGAGAACATCTTTAATTTTCCCCATAAATCAATTTTAGCAGTGGGTATAATTTTTTTCAGGGTAATAGAAATTCTTATAATTCCCACAATGGAAACAATAATCATTGAAAATCCAAGCAAAAGCCTAACAAATGTCATACAACTTAAAATATCTCAACTCCAAAATGGATGAAAACTGAAGGTTGAAGACCATTTGCAATCACCTTGGCCAGAAAAGTACCAAATTCATCCAGCTTCTTTTTCAATGGTGTCGCTTCCTGCAATTTTAATATGAAAACACTTACAATGTAAACTGCTTATCTTTCTGGCTAGAGTGCAATGATATCAGTAGCCACAACACAGTACAAAGATCAAATGCATTGCAGAAAAATAATGAAACAAAAAGTCTACACCAAAAAAATCGATCACCTATGAGGTCAAGCTGCCAATTCAAACATCAACAGCTACTTCACAGTTCATACTGCCAAGAAACCACAAATAGAGACAACTGATGCCTATCCCGGATGGTAGCACTTCATAAGTACCGACATTACATAAATTTGCTAGAAGCATTCTATCATTGTCAAAATTTTGTACACTGCCCTTTTACTTGCAAAGAAATAACTGGGACCCATATCTCTACAGGTCCCAGCTTTGCGCCTCCGGCAGCAAAATGGCAGTAGGAATATTACTGGAAATATTCGAGATACAGTATTATGTAAGAACAAGAAGGAATAACTAATACAAGTTAAAACAAAATAAACTAGCAATAGACAAACTCTGCAGATACAAATTACCAGCCAAATCTCAACATATATAATGCTTACATCTTCTGTTTGCAACATGGAATCACGTATGCTGCCCATGGCAGTGTTAGCACCAACTCCTACCACCACGGCTCTTGCCCTACCAGCAACCACAACTGTACCCTGGCAGTCACAATACGCACAAACTTGTTTGTTGCTAGCAATTTTTTACATACAGAGCTTTTCTATGCAAACTTCCTATGCATCCCCCAATGCATGTCAAGCTATAGAGAGTCGTTAAAGGATTCATATTTATAATACTCATAGCAAGGACATTTCAATCTGGGGTAAGGAAACAATAGTCCATAGAACAATGATATGGCAAAAGGATATGAGGTAACTTGAAGTCCCCTACAAAGCACTTGGTTTGATTCTTCTTGTCCCCTTTAAATGTGATGCTATTGCAGGTTAAAGACTATTGGCATTATTACATAATATCAATATATGGGTGCAATACTGGATCATAAATGTGCCAGACCAGCATTCTCTACGCAAGAGATAGCTAAAAAAAAAACAGATCATCCAGAATCCAACCTCCAGCCAAATTCAGTCCGGGAATTGTCAATGAATAATGACATGTCAATTCAGAGTGTTAGACCTGAATCTGATAGCAATTTTGAACCCTTTACTTCTCTCCTGAGTGGATCAAAATCTATTTGTCTAATAAGCAGGACACACACAACCAGAAAGCTAATTAATGCAACGAAATCTTAATTTCCAACTTTTTGTTAGTATTTTTCATTCCAACCTGTAAAGTGTCAATGTCTCATCATGTCACCACCCCAAAAGTTTATAACCAGGCAAAAGTCAAGAACACTGTGACCAGCCAATAATGTCAGTTCCATGCTGCCTCAATGTTTTAAATATTTACCGAGAAGAGAATACTTGTCTTGTCTTGATATACAGCATTTGTTGCTCTTGTGGACTCGAGCTCTTTTTCCACAGAGCAGCTCTCACCTGTCACCATTTGTTCAGATAAATCAGACAGTGCATGCATATAAAGAAAATTCAAACGAGAGAAATTGAATAATCAAGAGAAGCAGACCTCCAATTAAAGACCAATTTTAGCATAATTCACAAACACAAATAAAAAGAAATAAGATGTGCCTAGTCTTAGTAACAATGAACCTTCATGATCAAAAATCAAAATGTGACCATTCAAACAGAATTCCAGAAGCTTACAGGTTATTTCATTCAATCTCACATGGATGAGTTCAATTATTATACCGTGCATGCAGTTGAGGCTAGTTACACTATGCTTTGAAATTTAGGAATTCAAAGCTTCTGGAATTATGTTTGAATGGTCACATTTTAAGGGGTCTGGTTTTGCAGTCGCTTTTTCTTTGGGCCAATGCGGTGTTGGGTTCTCCCTTTTCGGGTTTTCCGGACTTTCTTAGCTTTCTAGTTTGCTTGTGTTAGGGGTTTTCAGTATAATCTCTTGTACTGTGGACTTGGTTGCTTTGTGTTCTTTGTTTTTCATTTTAATAAGATTGGCTTACGTATCCAAAAAAAAAAAAAAACCTTTACTTGAGGTACAGCTTCAAAGTGTACATGTTCCATTACCCAGTCAAGAAGCATATTCACTTCATTTCATAGTTCATTTTGCATAAAACAACAAGATCACTCAATTAATCCACGAAAGTTTGATATGTAAAGCAGAAATACCTGTAAGAATAGCCTGATCTACACGCAGTTGATTGCTTAGCATTTCAATCATTCTCATATCAGCAGGAACTTTGCATCCCACTACTCAGTTTACAAAAGACAAAAGAAAAGTGAACTCCATCAAGGTCTCACTGAATTACAGGCTGACATAAAACTTTGATGCATGTTTACAGCATGAGACTTACCACTAACTTCTACAATATCCCCTGGAACAAGCTCTGTTGCTGGAAGTATGGAGAAGCAACCTGCAACGGAGAGATTTTACATGAGGATGGAGTGAATACCATTTATTATTGGTCAAAATGACCGGCTTCAAGCAATTCCATAAAAGATACATGAGATATCCCCAGCATGAATGATTGAACAAGCAAGGTAGTAAAGGTTGAAGTACAATATCCAAGAAATATCCTTAAGTGCTTAGAAAAAAAAAAGTAATATCCTTAAGTCCAAGTCAGTCTGTCCAACCACAAGAGGTCTTCCCAGTTTAAGGCAACGAACATTGCAACAAACATTTACTCAAAAGAAACACAATCAACATCAGAAACATCAACGGCTCATCACGACAAAAAGGCTCACAACTGTATTCACTAATGAAATGGGATTATATCATGCTCCTCATAGGAAAACATCAACAAACAGAAAAATCCTAAGTATCAGCTCCACCAAGTAAATCATTCTATTGAAGTATAACCAGAATTAACATTCATAGTGTTGCTTCTTCTGTTGTTTGCTTTACCATTTCGGAGTACTGTTGCAATATCAGCTTGGTAGGCACGTAGCTCCTGCAATAAAAGACACAACTGGCCTGGTCAGAGTGAGTTTAAGTTGCATGGGCTTAAATAACTCGAAACAGAAAGCTGCCAGGAGTGAATTTGTAGTTGGCGATGTAAACACCATTAAAGTCAATGACTTCACGAAGTTCAACTTGCTAAAGAACCATCGTGTTGGGACACCCCTTGACACTTCCAGCACATTGAATATCTTCTTTTGATTAGTGAACAGCCAGTAGCAGGAATTGATTAGATTGGAATTCATAGACAACGTGAAAAGACTTCTTGACTGACTCTCTCTCTCTCTCTACACACACACACACAAACAACATTATTGAGTTGAGGGTCGATAACAGATATATTAAGTTCAGGGCCAATTATCTCCCAATAGACAACATGCACTTTTTCCCCATCCCATCAACTAAATGATCAAATATAAGCTACCCATAACCACTAAGGCCCTTAGGCGACAGCCATAACTCCACAAACACTTCTTCTTCAGACAAGAGAGGCAGTTATATCAGAATGACCAATATGGGGTCTAGATAGACGAGAGTAATAACTTTAGTCTAAATTTCCAATATGTGATAAAATTTCAACAGGAACAGCTTGTACAAGTCTTGCTAAACAAGCGAAGAAAATATTTTGTGTAACTTCAAGTGGCATTACAAGTGAACTTATAAAAGGAAGCTTAAATTTTTGTCTCAACAGGTAGTCTAATATTTGTCAGCATTATACTAAATATTAACGTGAATGTCATAGATTTATTATGCTACAATTTACCTCAAGGGCCTTTTCAGCATTAGTCTCTGTTATTACTCCTACCGCCGCATTTGCAGCCAATATCATCAGGATAACCTGCATATGTGACAAAACCCAAAAATATTACAACCAAGGATCCTCTAATTTTAGATGTAAAAAGTCTTGAGTGAATGTACATGTGGAGTTCATGACTTATAATTAGCCAGACAACAGAGTTTCTCATCTTCAATCTCAATAATATATCTTTGTCCAGGAAAATCAACTTTAAAAGTATAGACAAAGATGAATGCAAGATCACAAGATATTAAATCATGTTGCTATTGAAAAAGTTCAACAGTTCAAATCAGTCAAGAAAAAATGTGTCAAAAGCTGAAGTAGTAGGGTGAAAAAGGTGACCACAAATCAAAGAACGTACCACACATCGGAATATTGACAATTAGGTTTGGCTAACAAAATATAATGCTTAAATGGTAATAAGAAATCAGCTAACCAAAGTAGAAGGACGAAGTATCTTACAGAAGGCTCCAAGAATGCTGTTAACCCTGTCTCTCCATTAATCAAAGCCAAAGCAAATGAAACAAGTGCAGCAGCAATCAGTATTTTAACAAGCAAATCATCAAACTGCTTCAAAACCAACTTCCAGAAGGGAGCCCCTGCATGTGCATAATAGATATGAGATTTAGCTCAGTCTAAGAGTTTCTGTCTCGGATAACGATCACCCAATCCCAAAATGAATAGGAGTTAGCAAATGTGTGTGCCAAGAAAGGTGGGTTCGAATCTAAACCTACCATGACAAAAAGTGTCGGCCAAGAAATGAGGGAGCAACAGTCAAAATGGCTGGGGAATGGACATCCCCTCTAGCCGTCAAATTGGCAAGTGTGTGTCCCCAATCATTTTTGTCTCTGGGAATAGTGCCTCCCTCTAAATAACCACCAACAAGTTGTCATCACTATAGCAGAAAATTCAAACAATTTGTACGTATGAGGAGTATCAGCTAGTCGGTTGTTTGTCTATGGCCATAGAGGCAATCGTGTGAGGCCATTAATATTCTCACTTTTGCTCATGCTTCCCCATTCAACCGACTTCCCATACTTTAACTCTCATGGTTTCACTTGTTTTGTAAAGCATACTAATTGATAATGAATTAAGTTTGATATTTGGGGGGATTAAAAGATCTAGGTAAATAGAACTGCATACTATCTGTTCTCCAATATCTCTCACGACAAAAAAGGAGGACCGAGTCAATAAGTCCTAAGCCTAATGAAATTGTACCAACAATACAAGAACCATAAATAACTTCAATTTATTAAAAGAGAGGTCGAAGTCGAAGAAGGACAAGCCTAATGCACTTACTTCTCTCTTCAGGCAGCACTGTGGACGATATGCAAATCATGCAACCAACGAGACAAAAAAGAAAAGATTACATCAGAGGTGAGATAAAGAACCATGATATATCACGCTTGACATGACTGATAAAGCAACTGCAAACAAAATTAGCACACGTGAAGATATAACCCACTACATACTGCCACCCAGTGGCAGAACCAGGGTTGAATTTGATGGGGGGCCAACTCTTAAGGCGAAATAACAAAAATAATAATAATAATTCATAATGCAAAAAAGTGTTTTAGAGTTAACATTAAGGACTAAAAATATTAATAATATTGAAATACACGTAACATACTAATTACTGAGACTGAGAGGTGTCAATTGGATTCTACATATCTGTATCTTCTGAAAACGTTGCAAAATGACTTCATTTTTAATAGTTTCCTCATTTCTCATCTATTAAGGTCAATATAGACACTGCAATTCAAGATTCATTTTCCATTGTAAACTATTTTTTTTGTTCTAAATTATTTGCTGAATTTTATTGTGTTTCCTACAAATTTTGAAATACCAGTGTAAAAATTAGCAGTAGAACAATGTTCTGTCTTTATGTTGTGTCAATGACTTCTCCTGCTTATTGGCCTTCTTCCAGCCCAAATTGAAAGCCATCATACATCTTTAACAAATGACAACCACCATAAACATAGTGGTTAAAGATTATGGGGTCAACTGCAGGAGTCATTTAGGCCCTTCCCCAAGGTAAGAGTCATCACCGGCCTGGCAGATTAGTTAAAAAATAAAAAAATAAGCCGTTTTACATTGGCCAACCGGGGCCCTGGCCTCCCCCTAAATCTGCCAATGCAGTGCCACCGGTGCCCTGGATTAAGTTCCTGGAGCAATATAAAATTTTTGAACGCCTTATTGTCTATTTTAGGACAACTACAAATTAAGAATATTATACAAGAACATGGTCCATAGATTACTAGTCGAATTCTTATGACAAACCATACCACGCCAAGAGAACAAATATACTGAAGTGATCAGTGAATGTTTTCCTATTGGATTTTGTGCTGAAAATGTCAGAATGGCGCTTTAGGATGACACACGTACCATTTTTCCCGTAAATTCTAGCATGTCGCACAACCTACAAACAGCAGATTTTAATATGGTAAAGCTGCCTATACGTTAAATATAAAGCCAATCTGGACAAAATTGCAACTAAACCAGTAAAGGTTGAGCTACAACCATTAAACATAACTTTCAGATTGTACTTTGGTTCACGAAAAAAAAAATATATATATATATATATATATCTACGCACCTGATCATCACTAAGACCTTTCGCCGGCTCCACCCCAAAGAAATCCAAGACCTGACGCAGAAAGCAAAAAAAAAAAAAAAGGGGGAATAGGAGAATCAGAAGAGTCCACGATAACTATTGGAACAGTAACGCGCTAGCTTCCATTCTGGCAATTTAAGTCGCATGTTTTCGTTTCAACGAGACTGAATTTCCATACTCCACACTATTCGAAACCGGCAAGAAAATCAATGAGAAACAGAATTTCGAATCCAAAATGCACATTGTCGCATCTTCTTATAAGAAAAACGGTTCGCTGGGTCGGCTACAATTTTCCAGGTAAAAACGGAGCAAGGGACGTGAGTTACCTCAGCGACAGATCTGGCGTAGGCGTCCTCCATTGATGGAAAAGGTTCCGATCGGAAAAATAATTCGTCGTTGATTTTCCCGGAGCGAGAGGCACCTGAGTCTATGGCTTCCTTGCGTACGAATTGTCTTTCTTCCGTATGTTCTATAAGTTCTTCTGAGTGGACTAAACCCGAATAAGTTTGGTTCTGTTTTCTATCTACTGTCTCCTTTTTTTTTTTTTTTTTTTTTTTGTGCCAAAGTTCTGAAAACAAAGGAGATGTTTAGTTGTAGAAATTTGGGGGGTTATAAATTTTAGGAGTTCTGAAGTTTGTAAAAACAGCAAAGATTTTTTTTAAAATTTAATTAAAAAGTAATAAAAAATAAGATTTAAATAAATATTATAATAAAAAAATAAATTAATAAAGAAAGATAAATTATTTTATAATTTTTTAATAAGTTTATAAATTTATAGGGTTTTTTTTCTTAATTTGGGCATGTAACGGCTAGGGTTTTAATAACGTGTGGAGCTTGCTTTCTACGTGGCAAAGAGCTGCCCATTTCTGTTTGGGCCCGTGGAAGTGTGAAGATTAAAGCTGTGATATGCTTAGGACATTGGGTTGGGCCTGTTTATATAAATAAAGCATAAAGCATTAAAGAATTTGATTTTTTTTTTTCTAAACATTAAAAAATTAGACCGTCAGGGTAATAGTCTATTTTATTGAAACGTGTTAGGTGTTGTCACCGTCCTACTTGTCGTATAATCTGACAGGAAAAAATATCAACCAAGTCAGATGGCTGAACTTTATTAGTAATATTGTTGGAAGAGAGAGAACAAAAAACAAAATAGGGAAAACAAAACTGTGACTGGCTAATGATTTTAAAATTATTTTTCAATATAAACATAATTTTTTCAAAAAATAAAAAAACATTTCAATCTTTAATAAATTTTATATTTAATTATTAGTCTCAATTTCTGTAAAAAAAAATACAAAGACTCATAAAAACCCTCTCACAAAAACCTTCTATCAAAACATATTTTTTTACTCCCACCTTCTTCAAAATAATAATAGATTTCAAATACTTTTTCTTTTCAACTATCATTTCTGTGAACTTATCATTCTTACAAATACTTAAAAAATCATATCTCACAAAATTTTCTTAATTATTATCTAAAAAATATTTTTAAAGCCAAACCAAACATGTTGACTATAAATGAATTAAATATCCGAACTTTGAGACTAATTACGAACCAATTACTGTGGCAATTCCCTCGCAAAACAAGACAAGGACCGTCGATTGAGCTCTTCGGGAGCTTCGAGTTGGGGATTTCGAGGATTACTCGTGTTTCTTCTTTTTCGTTAGCTTATTTATGCCAAAAAATTCACACGTTGTCTCTCTTTGAGTAAACATGATTAACTTTGTTTGGTTCAACGTAAAAGAAAATGAATGACTATAATAAAAGAAACGTTAAGAATAGTGCTCCTCGTGATTTAGCCGATTGTCCTAAGAAACTCTCCTATTACCATTAGACTAAAATAGGTTGATTCAGTGCATGAACAAAAGAACGATAGAGGTTTACCATCTTGCAGTGAGACCAATTAACAAGCCAGCATAGTTCACAACTTGGGCATCACATCACGCCATGTAACAGGCCAATCACGTTGAGTAGCTAGCACTTAACTATTAAAACAAGACCATCTTTTTCTTATTACGAGGGAGAAGATCAATATGTCTACTCCTTTTTCTTTTTTTTTTTTGTGATCAATATGTCTACTCAACCGTTATGATTTGTTTGCTCCGTTTAAACTTAATCGAAAATCTGAGATCTTATCAGTACCGCTTGATGATTTGTTTGCTCTGAGCTCATGTCTTATAACATGTTTCAATCGAAAATGAAGTGGATTGGGAAAGGAGATCTTATTTTCGCACACGCCAAAATGAAAGGATAATGAGAGAGGTTTTAAAGCAAATGAAGAGGAAATGCAAGCAATCTTTAAATTGAATAATATTAGCATGTTTCAAGACGAATGGTAGCAGGAAGACTATATAGCGTCTGGTAATTTAAAATTTTAACAAAATTTCATTTTTATCAAATATACTTTAAAATTTTATTTTTATTACTTATTCACTAATTCTAATACTACCTCATTTTTAATACCAACACAAAAATTTGAAATCAAACACACTGTTAGATGGTATTTGAGTATTCAAATTTTGGAGTACGAAATTCAGTTAAAAAAAAAGTGAAGATAATTTAGAGTATGTAAAAATGAAAATAAAGAAGTTTTGAATAAATATATAATAAAAAGACTAATTTGACAAGAAAAGGAAATTATTTTGTATTTCTTTGATAAGGTTCAAAATTTTGAGTTGACTCAGCTGAACCAGGGGAAAAAAAAAAAAACAGAGAAAAAAAAAAAAGAGAGAGTAAAAGTCGAATTGATATTATGGTCTTCAGACGTCACGGGAACAAATGGGTTCTGGCCGACCCGATAATATCATAAACAAGTCCAACCCGGTCCGAGAAACGTCCGGGTCCATTTACAAGAACGCCGCGCTTTGTGTCGCCTTAAACCCTCAAAAACCTAACACGCCCTTTGTATCGCCTTCCCTTCCCACTCTTTCCCTGTGATGCACTCTATCTCATCTCTTCCGTCTTTCACTCCTGTCAGTCACTCACAGGCATAAACGGGCATATACGTAGCTGCCGATTTCTTTCTGCGGCTTCATCTAAGCCACGGAAATGCTCGAGGCTTACAAGAACAGCTCAATCGACTGGAAGCCGTCTCCTGTAGTCGCCCTAGCCACCAGCGCCGACAACTCCCAGGTTGCCGCAGCTCGTGAAGACGGCTCGCTCGAGATTTGGCTCGTGTCTCCTGGCTCCGTCGGCTGGCACTGTCAGCTGGTACTCTTCATTCTCTTTCCCCTTTGGGTGATAGCATATTCTTAAAAAATTAACTGCTTATTCATACGTTTTGTGTGCAGACGATCCATGGAGACCCTAATTCGAGGGTTTCGTCGCTCGTGTGGTGTCCAGCTGGTTCAAAAGGCTTGCCCTGTGGTCGGTTATTCTCGTCTAGTATCGACGGTTCGGTTTCGGAGTGGGATCTTTTTGACTTGAAGCAGAAGGTATAGTTGGTACTCGTTAAAATAATTCGCGTTCTTTTGAATTTTTTTTTGTATTGAAAGTCACATGCATTCTGTTGCTTTTCTCAAAAACATTTCACTACTCAGCAAAACAAGCCGAATGCTACTATTTGAAACAAAAGCCACGACTATAGCTCTGACCCCTGAAATAGGTGATGATATTCTACCCAAAAGTAGATTCGTAAAGCACCTGAATCATGGGCGATACCACGGGGGCAGGTCCAGTTATGGTAATGTTGGAATAAACTAGTAAATTGCAAGGCATACTGGCATGGGCTCTCCCTTTCTCTCCTTTTTTAAAGGGGAAATCTCTGCTAGCTATAATCTATAAGTAAAATAATTATTGTAGAAAAAAGACTTTTGTTGGTCATTTGGTACTGATTCATGTGCTTTATTGGCAGATTGTCTTAGATTCAATCGGAGTCTCAATCTGGCAGATGGCTGTATCACCGTCTAGTACTCATTTACTTGATACAAAGCCTAACTCTGAGCATATTGGAAATGGGTATTTAGATGACAAATTAAACATGGATGATCATGAAACGAGTGAAAGCGAAGACGATTCTGACTCAGTTGAGCTTCATGAGCATCCTGTAATTGAGCTTCCACGGGTAGCAATTGGTTGTGATGAAGGGTCTGTGCGAATATACAGCATCTCCGACTCAGATCAATTAATTTACACTAAATCATTGCCTAGGGTCAGTGGTGAGATATCCTGTCCTCGCCATATATGCTTAATGTCTCATTGTTTTTCTGTTCTGTTCTTTTCTTTTTTCTTTTTTTTTGGGGGTGGGGGGGAATTTCCCCAATTCTAACTGTTGATATTGTTTCTTGAATTATTGTTTGTAGGCCGAGTTTTAAGTGTGGCATGGAGCCCTGATGCGAATAAGATATATTCAGGGAGTAGTGACGGGTATGTATGTGTTCTTCAGCAGGTTTGATTGCTAGAGTTCTAGCACATACCTGTGATCATTCTTTCAGTTTTACTGAACTTGGATAATTTTATTTATTTTTTGTTGTGTTTATAGGAGTGTGTTATAATGTCTTTCCTTCCCTTTCTCAGGTTTATAAGATGCTGGGATGCTAGAGTTGGTCATGAGATCTACAGGATTACAGTTGGACTTGGAGGTTCAGGTAGTGGACCTGAACTTTGTGTATGGTCGTTACTCTCTTTGAGGTAAAAATGGACATCTTCCTATGTTTAGTTTTTGTCTGTATGTGGCTTCTGGAGATCTGTTTTGTTTGCTGCTAAGGCATTAGAATAGTTACATTATTGATAATGAGTGATTTTCTTTTAGGTGTGGGACCCTTGTTAGTGCAGACAGTACGGGTAGTGTTCAGTTCTGGGACAGCCAGCATGGTACCCTTTTGCAGGCGCATTCTCTTCACAAAGGTGATGTGAATGCTCTGGCAGCCGCTCCAAGCCATAATAGGGTGTTTTCTGCTGGTTCTGATGGTCAGGTAAAGGGTGCTGGTACTATTCGGGTTGTAAATTATAAACATATATTCCTCCAGATCAAAGTTGAGATGTAGAATTGCTGGCAGATTTTATATCAAAATTTTCTTTATGTAGGTACATTGCAAACAAACAGTCTCCAGCAATATTTTATTACTTGATACTTTCCTGTCAAATGTGCTGGTAGTTTGAGACAAATTTGGGCTGATTTTTGTAGTCCATCTAGTTTGCTGCCAAGCAAGTGAAAATTGAATAATTTTTTTAGACTGTTGTGCATTATGAGAAAGAGCCATTTGTCAGTTTTTTTGACAGGATGATGTGCTGGATCTTCCTGACCTATATTTGTTGATAAAATTTGGAAACAGGGAAGATGTTTAGAAACAGCTAGATGAGATTGCATTATAAAAAAAAAAAAATTGGAGACATTTAGGATGTGTTGAATTTTTCTTTTTGTTCTCGATTATCGTTGTTTGGCTTGGTTTAGATTTAGGTTGGTTAGAAAAATATATATATTCTGCGTATTTTGAACATGAATAAGAAATCCCTGGTTTGGAGGAAAACTAAGGCTCTTATTTTGCTTTTTTTGGGTCATCCCTATCTTTTAACATGAGGGATTCCATGCCAAGGATCTTCCTGTTCCTAAAATGGTTGCATCAGCTTAGAATCCCTTACGATTTTTGCATCAATTTTTTTTTTCCTTTAAGCAGCTCTTTTTTGCCCCCACACTCTCATCCAACTATTTTGCCTTGGTATACTTGGGTTGTCTTCTAATCTTCACTGATGTTGTTTTTTTATAGGTTATTATGTATAAGCTCTCTAGTGAGACAACTGATCCCAGTGATGACAGGACTTCTTCGGTTGTGATGAAAAAATGGACCTATGTTGGTTATGTAAGAGCTCATACACATGATGTCAGGGCTTTGACACTGGCTGTTCCGATCAGTAGCGAAGGTCTGTATGTGATGGTTTCATAGATGTTGTTGGTGTTGTACTTATTTTGTTTATGCTATAATCATTAGTATTTTTCACTTGTGTCATGCATATACATCCTAGGTACATATGTATGTATGCATGTGACTTTTACTCCTTTATTCTTCTCAATAGATTTTTGGCTGTTTCTTTGTTCTTATATTACGTTATTCTACTTGGCAGATCTTTTGCCGGATGAAAAGGTAAAAAGAATACGTCGTAAAGAGAAGCCCATTGAATTTAGTTATCACAAATGGGCCCACATGGGAGTTCCGATGCTTATCTCAGCAGGTGACGACACAAAGCTTTTTGCGTATTCTGTGAAGGAGTTCACCAAGTTCTCTCCTCATGATATCTGCCCTGCACCTCAGAGGGTACCCATTCAGCTGGTGCATAATACAGTTTTTAATCAAACACCATTGCTTCTAGTCCAGGCTTCCCATTGGCTAGATATTCTCTGTGTACGTACAAAAAATGTTGCATTCCCTGAAATGGCTTGTGGTCCTTCTGGTGGCCTTGCAACGACTGATCTCCTTGCGCGAATCAAGGCTAAGGCATCTCGAAAGATCATTTGCAGTTGTATGTCTAGTTCAGGGGAACTTTTTGCATATTCCGATCATGTGAGACCCAGTCTATTTAATTTGAAGATGCGTGGAGCGGGGAAGAGTACATGGACTGTTAATAAAAGGCAACTCCCTCAGAAACTACCATTTGCCCATTCAATGGTTTTTAGTTTTGATTCTTCTCGCTTGATGATAGCTGGGCATGATAGAAGGATATATGTAAGCTTTCCTTTGGCTTACTGCCTTTGTATGCTTCTACTTTGTTTTGCTGTAACTTTTATTTCCAGATTTCCTTATTTCTTAAGGCAGGAGGTTTATGCTTTTGAATATGTATACAGTTTTTGTATGAGTGCATATGCATTGTTGCTTTGCTTTTGGTTTGCGAACAGTTACTCATGTAATCTAACTTATTTCAATTTGTGGCTTAGTTCATGCTTCTTACTTAACACATACCTTCATACCTCATGCCCTGTCTTTTTCAAATTCTCCTTCCTTTTTGCTCTTTTTTCTACGTGGAAAAATTACTGAACTTCTGTAAACCAAGTGGTTGTTTTTAAAGTTTTGTAAGGTGCATCTCCAGACTCATTTCTCTATTTAACGAGGAAAAGGGTACACCTCAAAAGTCCTGAGTAAGCTCATGGATGGAGTTTGGTGCAAAACCCCTGGGATTAACTTTTTTTAATGCACGATATTTTCATCATGTGCAGTAACTGGGGGAAAATTTAATCCTTATTAATCCTTTTTTTCTGCAACTTCCTTGCAATTGATTGGCTTAATGGGCATTCATACAATTAGTGGATTATAGTTCGAGCATGTCTCTTTCTTTTTTGATTTGTTTGTTTTCCTGGTAGGAGTAAGTCTTTTTGCCAGTACATTAGTGTAGGTAAGTGCTTGCTAGTATTTAGCATAGGTGATTGTTCATTGTTAAATTGATGATTGTAAATTGGAGCAGTTCTGATTTGTGATGCCTTTATGAAAGATTTCCCAGATTGATTGCCCCTTGTTGAATTCAAGACGAAGCTAAAAGCCATAATAATCACCCCCCTGAGATTTAGCCTCCCTAGCCCTATTTTACTCTGCTTGGAAAGCTTAGGTGGATATGTCTGAAAACTTTTCATCTTATTCTACAGATTGTGGATGTGGGTAGCTCAGAACTAGTACATACCTTCACGCCATGCCGCAAGTTGCAAGATGAGCAATCACCACCTAGTGAGCCTCCTATCACAAGAATGTTTACAAGTTCTGATGGGCAGTGGCTAGCTGCTGTCAACTGCTTTGGAGATGTATACGTATTTAACCTGGAGACTTTAAGGTTTGGAACAACACTTTGTGGAGCGTTTGTTTACTGATGCTACTTTTGCTTCTTGTCTATTCACGAAATCTAGACATCATTAGAGTCATGCCTTAGCATAACAGGCGCATAGGTATATGCATTTTTAAAGTGTCTTAGAATTTATTCTGTAACTAATTATATTTTGCTTGCTACTATGTTATGCTTTCTTATTTATGAAAATTGGAGTTTTACACATATTTGCTTTTATGTTTAATGGTAGACTCTTAACTGGTATGATGTAACGGTCTCTCTCTTGATGGTTTATTGCTATGGCTGAATACTTATTGGGAAGGGTCTTTTGGAATCAGGCAAAAGTCAGTAGTGTTGAAGTCTGATCGTGTTAGGTCACAAACTATATGGTCGTTTACCCATAGGATTATACTCTTATGCCTTGCATGCCTCGACTTTTCCTTGTTATAAACTTATTTTGGTTCTGTGGAGCAGGCAGCACTGGTTCATTTCAAGATTGGATGGCGCCTCCATTACAGCTGGTGGTTTCCCTCCAAGGAACAACAATGTCCTTATAGTTACCACCTCTTCAAATCAGGTCTATGCATTTGATGTAGAGGCCAGACAATTGGGAGAATGGTCGATGCAACACACATTTGTTCTGCCAAAGAGATACCAGGAGTTTCCTGGGGAAGTCATAGGGCTTTCTTTCTTGCCCTCAACAAACTCGTCATCGGTTATTGTTTACAGTGCCAGGTGCTTTTCTCTTCTCATATACTTGCCAAGCAGTTACAAGAACTTACCTAGGCAAAAAGTAAAGTAACTAGACATCATTGAAATTGATTGATCACCATAGATTTTCATGTCCTATAACATAATTATATGCTATATCTGTAGCCTATGATATAAACACTGATTCTCCTTTTCTATAAGTAAGAACTAAGTCTAGACTGAGTAAACCTTAAGATTGATTCTTAAGAAGCTGCTCTAGTCTTTCTCATTTTTTGAGTGAGAACTCCAGAATCTAGAGATTTTTTGGTTTAAAGGTACAATTGACACATCCTGCAGTTCTATATTCCCAAAATTGGCCCCACAAATATGCGATGTATTGATAATTATGAGTGCGCAGATCAAACTCTTCTGATAAGGAATGTTTTGACTGCTCAGTTGTATTGGGCATCAATGAATTAGAAAGTATTATTTTGAGTTTAAGGTATGCTGTCCTTTCCACAAGTTGGCATAACAATAATTGAACGGGTTTCAGGAACCTGATAATTAGTTTCTAAAATCTTATGGATTTGCTCAATACAACATACAATCTGCTGGTTGCCATCGGCTAATCTGCTTGGTTGATATCAGAATCATGCAATGGTAGTCAGCAATGTTGAATGTAGGCTCTCATTTTGAGTTATATGACTGACGTTTACAATTTCGTTTATGCTTTAGGGCCATGTGCTTGATCGACTTCGGGATGCCCATAGATCGAGATGAAAGTGAGTTGGTAAATGGTCAAGATACAGCATTTAGGAACTTACAAAGTACTCCTGTCAAAGGGAGACTCAAACGTAGATTGAAAGATGGTCAAACAGAGACTAAACACAGTAGTAGAAAAAATTTTGAATTTTTTTCTTTCAGAAACCCAGTTTTGTTTATCGGACACCTTTCCAAAAATTCCCTTTTGATCATAGACAAACCATGGATGGAAGTGGTTAAAACTTTCGATACCGCACCTGTTCACAGACATATATTTGGGACATGATTGCTTGTCAAAAGGCTTTAGAGGGAGAATTTTTGTTCTAGTGACACTTCTGTTCTCCGTGATCGGCGAGGCTGTGAAGCATGTTTGTAATGTATGCCTTGAATAATTCTTGTTAACCTGTTAAAGTAGTAATTTCCAGTCTTCCACAATTCTTTTTAGTTTATTAGATCCTTCCCAGGATTGATGTGCATGTTCGTTCTGAACATTGTAGTCTGGGTTTTGTATTTATTTCTTCTTACATTCGCCAATCAGTTGTTGACACAAAGAAGTAAATTCTTTTTGAGAGGAAATAGGAAATTTTGGGATCGTATTAATGGTTAACACAAGTGCTTTGATTGTTCATTTCACTATGATGCAGTTTTCATGCTACGTCAAATGTAATGTCTCTCCTCCCCTCAACGGCTCAACGCCGTTCTATTGACTTCCGCAGGCTAAACAAGCCCCTCATTCTTTTTGTGTGGCAAGAATCATCAAGCCCGGCGAATTAGTACTCAAGCGTGGGCTACCCCGATCCCTCTACTATCCACCTTGCATTATAGCCCAAATGTCCTCTCAACATTCGGGGTCAAACGTTTTAACGGGGCATGCATTTTTTGTTTTTTTTTCTGATTGGGGCATGCTTTCTTTTCAACTCTATTAAGAGTTTCTTTATCTGCATCAAAGAGGATGATAAACCAACAATGGTGCCGCCACAAACCGCGCTATTATACATCGATGGAATCTTGAAGTATTTGTGGTAATGGGTTAATCAGCTATATTTTCTCCAAGGATTGCTCAGTGGAGCCAGGTAATGGGTTGGATCGAAGTAGTGAGATTTTTGTTTTTTCCTCTCAACGAGACATCAAGTGGAGTAAAGTTTGAACTTACTGATAGGAGAAGGTTTCAATATTAACCCATGAGCAGGAGATCTCACTGCAATACTGGTGTAAAATGTGCAAATTGCACGAACTATCATCCCAACATTCTCTATTATGTGGGTGTTGTTTTCCGTATGCCAAGCATTAGCTGCTACCTGTCCACCCATCCATAGTTACTGGAATTTACACCGGGCATTTTATTTTATTTTTTTCTAGGCAACTGAAATACTATATTAATAACCGAGAAAATACAACCAATACAGAACAAAAAAAATAAGCCCGAAGACCAGCAGAAAAACTTAAATGGACGAAAACGCCTTATAATGAGGTGAAGAGGTCCACAAACCAGCCGAAGGACCGGAACAGGATACAATAGTCTTGTATCTTCCTTGTGTGGGTGTTGTTTTCCGTGTGCCAAACATTAGCTGCTATCTGTCCACCCATTCATAGGTACTGGAATCCACACGGGGCATTTACTTGAAATATTACCGCCGTTGTTATTATATTTTTCCGTGATTAAAAAGTAGGAGAAAGGAAGATTGACATGACACAGAGGTGGAGGTCTTGTCCTTTTCCTGAAATCTAAGTCCGTTTCCAAGATATGGGTGCTAATTCTGAGGATGGGAACCGGTTCTTGGAGATTTCGAAGGAAACCCGCCAAAAGAAATTCAATAATTGCGCTGGTGTGTTGCATGGATCATATTCTTAGTGGGTAGCTAGGGTGGTGGGGCAACTGCTTTCGGTCCCTTTTGGTGGAAAATGAGGCTTGGCTTTTGGTTCCTGCCATCAGAAAAATTGTCCGTTCTCGACTCTAGGATGGCTTGCACAGTTGCATTTCCCCCAAATTCCCCCACCCGAAGTTGTTGCAAGCTAGGCTGGCAATAGCTGAAGGAGAACAGTGAGGCACTGATTGGCCTTGGGCCTTGGTATGCTTAATGATGATAGCCTATCTTTCTGTCCCTCCTTCCTTCTAGGCGCGTTGTGCGTGAGCGTTCAACCGTGCAAATGGGTGTCCAGTTTATCAGAAGGAAATGCGGACTCTGTTCTTCGAAGGGCCACAACTCTTCAATGATGAGCTTTCTTTGTTTTCTGCAGCCTTCGTAGAGCAGATTTTGGCATTTTTAGTTGAATTTCTCGCCCTCGCTAGTACTTCGCAACATGGTTATGCCGGCGTCCACTCTTCCTATTATGTCTTCGAGTTTCCTGGTTAATCATTGGTACCTCATGGTTGGTAGGTTAATGAGGCTTCGTCGCTTGTTTATGTCCACTGTTAAATATTTCTGTTTTCTTCTTGCTAAGCTAACATCAGATCCTGTTGTAGTATTAGAAAAAGAGCATGAGGTACCATTCAAGGGATGGGTTGTACGTGGCAGGACTATAAAGAAGCCCCGCAGGTATCATGTATGAGAACTATTGCTGTCAAACAAAGAAATTGAAGACAAGAACATTGTTTATTTTTTAGCTTCTCCGGTTGTTTCCCACTGCATTGACAATCCCAGATAAAAAGCAACAGACTTCAACCAAAAACTACAAGAGAGAAGGAGAACAAAGTTCTTCTGAGATCTAATGCCATTTTTTAAAGCCCTCTCATCTCTCTCTCCCTAGCAACTACAGCAGCAAAGATAAAAGACGTCATTTCCAGTTCCTTCCATGAAAACCACCTGTTCAGAGAAAACCAAAATGTTTATACTGTCAGCATCACATCCTTGAAACATTTCTATTTTCTATTGAGGACTCAACCCAAAATACATATGGTGTACCACCTGGTTCTTCTGAAGTCGGTTCCTCAGCGAAGTGTGAGTTAAAGAAACCGAAATGATTCTGGTATTCATATTTTCCCTGCAGATAGTCAGAAGTGGCGCCGCTTAGTTGCAGGAGGATATTATTAATGGAGGAAATGTGTCAAGAGGAGAAGGTACCTTAAAATGTGTTGGAGAAAAATCCTGAGAGAAATTTAACAAATTCTCCACTTGATCTTCATTCCTTGTATCAACCTGCAGTTATAACAGAGCAACTCACTGAAGGTTGCTACAAGTAAAATGCCATACACGTATGTAAGTATATACTACTGCATATATCCTATAAACATGCCTTTGGAAAGCTCAATGCAGGGGAGCTAGCAGTGTCATCGAGATTTGAATGCCGTCGGTGTCTTCCAGGTGCTTTGGCCTTCTTTTTCTTTTTGCTTTTACCTGCAAACTCGGAAACTGGAGAAGAATAGAAAGGACTCCCATTGTCACGAATGCAATCTTCATAATAATCTTCATGGTAATGTGAAGGCCCAGAAGAAGCATCAGAGACCAAGGACAAATCCACTTCTTTCTCCTGATCCACTTTTGCTCCTTTTCCTTTATATTCGTCCCTGGTGTCAACTCGGTGGAATTGATTTTCTGCAAGAGAAGATTGGTCCAAGTACCGAGTCCAACCTGATTCGCACCCACTGCTACATTGTGAAGCTGAGATATCCATTCTCAGTTTCTCGGGCTCCTTTACCACTTAAAACTGCAATTTTATCCTCAATACAAAGGCCCCTTTACGACAGAACTTAGGTGTATAAGAAGAATGAGCTGGTAAGGCCTCTCTCTCTCTGGTGCTGTACTCTATATATAAGCAGAAGAGGAGAAGAACGGAGGCAGAAAAAAACAAATGAATCAAACTCAAATCCTAGGCTACGTTTGTCCTTTGCTCTACCCTTTCGCCTTCTTATTTTATCAGTATGTGCACGAATCGAAATTGCCAGTTGGCGCGTGTGTATGTATTTATGTATATGTGGGACAGAGAAAAACAGTGGTGATGATAAGGGAAGAAACAATGGCAATTGGTGGCAGCGGTGATAAGGGAGGTGGTCTCATTCGTTCACATATAAATCTCGTGAGAATCCCCTTCTACACACTACGATTTTGCTGTTCTTCCAATGGAAGGCAGAAAGTATGTTATCATTTATACTTCTTCAATTTTTTTTTCCCCCAATGTTCTTGTCAGAAGTCCCTAATGGACAACACAATCGCACAACGCTGCTTGCCCCCTAGCTGGCAATTTTGCCCTTTCATTTTTTCTAAAATCTTTCTCTGGGCACTGCAAATGAGTTGGAAGAATTTCGGATGTTCCTTTACTGGGGTTAAGAAGCATGACACCAGTGGTAGATGAAGAAGTGCACTCTTTGCTAGCGGTGCCTCCAGCACTGAGAATTTCAGCAAGCAATATATATGCCAATATAGAGATATATACACCATGCGAGGCAAAATCGTCCTAGTTTCAGCAAGCTAGATATATACAGATAATGCTTGTATTGTGAATGTTGGGACAAAATACTCTGTCATTCATTAGAAGGTAGAAAATCACAGTAGCTAGCACGCCCAAGATGGGCCAAGCTAATGGTGGCCAAAATCTTCCTAGTTTGTCTTTGGCTCTGGCCGTATTTTGACTTGAGTCTTAAGAGAGCTACTTCCTTGACTTAAAAAGTTCTTGGAGCGAGAGGGGAAGTGTCAATGTTAACCATCTTTCACTTGTCTATGAAATTGCCTTCTACATTGACCTACCAAACACATCTCATCACAGAAAAATCCAACTTAAAGCATCATCCAAAAGTAACAAAAACCACCCATAATATGCGCTGGACGAACGAGGAGCTGCAGTACCCAAAACAATAATGAACAACTGAAGATCCCTGGGATTTACTTTTGGAGGTGCTTATATGATTCATCAGTTGACATAAAATCACCCCCCCCCCCCCCCCCCCCCGCGAAAAGCCATTGCTGTCTGCTTTGTTGAATTGATTATTTCGACTTGGGGACTGGTTAAATAGATTACTGACCGAGGTTGCATCTCCGACAGAGACTTGAGACAAATTTTTGCTAGTCCATGATCCAAAAATTGGGGGAATTAACTTGCTAGTTTCTACTAGTCTACTCTTTAGTGTTGGGTCCCCGGGGAAGAAGCTTTCCTCGAGCAAAATCTTCACTCGTTCTGTAATTACGAATGTTACCTCTTTATAAGCTACTTAACTCTAGGGCTAGAAGTTTGCTGGCACGTCTATGCCAATGACGCAAGAAGAAGAGATTTAAACGAGCCTATTAGATAGATTTTGACACTCTGTTCCGTTGCGCGAAAGACAAATGGATATAAAGTCAACATAAGAAGAATTGTAACAAGGGACCCGCCATGCACCATTAGTGGCCGATTGTCCTTAAACGCGAATCCAACGTATTGTCTATCAAACCAGCAATAGTCTTGCTATGGAACGACTGCATCTTATGTATGTCGTTCAATATATCAATCCTCTTATTATCTGCTTTCCCTCTACTCCGTGAAAAACTTAATCCATATGTCTCAGATATATATATGGCATTCTCGTCCGCAGTAGACTCAACAATATACACTTTAATCGCATCGCCTAATAGATAATCTCTCTCCGCCTCTAACGATTCATCACACAGTTTAGTTTTCATTATAATTCAAACTATTGGCAAACATTGCTATTGCAAGGCATCAACTCGTAATTATAATACAATTAGTTTGAGTCGCCCAATGCGCGCTATGGCCGAGTCTACTAGATTCTCTGCCCTGTAAGAACAAACTCTCTCGCTCAACACTCTTGTGTCTCGCACGTCTCTACAGAGTGGCTAAGTTCAAAACATGGCAGAAGTGGCTGCTACATTATGAATTGCACTCGTGTGCTGCCCAACTCAATTTCAAAGTGTGTCCATGAAGATGCCCTCGTTTAACAATATGCTCTGTCCCCATCTTAGTCATCTATGACCAAAAGAAACAGAAATCCATATCACAATAACCGCTGTGTGTTCCCCAAAGACCACAAATTCAGTAATAAAAGCGTGTTCTAGAAAAACCACAGCTGAACCTTCTCTCTGAGCGAAGTATATGAATTAGTTTGTCTCCATTATCCATGAATCGTAATCTGGTGATCCGGTCTTGGGGGAAAATTGCTCTGCTTTACTGCGATACTACATGTATCACCTCAATCTATATACATCTGCGGGAACTCTCCACATTGCCGAGTTGGAAAAGGTCCTTGCGAATTTGTTGTGGATACTATGCATCGAGTCTTTTTGTGGAACCCATTGTCGTGGTACAAGTCTTTTCCAACGCTGCGTTACAAAGCTCACTCTCACCAACATACCGACTTTCATTGGTGCCTTTACGTCATACTCTTACGAGTGTCTCGTATGCGAGTCGACAAGTGCTCACTAACTTTCAGCAATCATTGGCGACAATTCTTAGCATGGACTTATATCCTAGTAGATCGCGGGATGATCGAACTCCCTGCTTAAACGGAGCTAATCGGCCTGATCTGCTAGACAGTGCTAAGAGCGCAATTGTTCTATGATTACAGGCTCTACCATATGCTTGTAGGAATCTTCTCGGTACTCGCCCATGTACAACGGTATTATCCGGTGTGTGAGTAATCACGTGTCGGTAGCTAGAACTCTCTCAGTTACGTGTATTAATATACTGGTTCAGGTATGAACCTCAATGCAGATATTCCTATAGTATTACATTTCAGCCAAATGCCAAAACACATCGGATTTAACCAACTCAGAATTCTCTCTCTCAAAAAGCTCAAAGAGTGTTTTTACTTATTTGAGAAATTTCCATATCTCCAATCACAAATCAACATACTTCCAACATCATAAAGATAAATAAAGGATCATGCCGATGATAGCACCAATATATGCCACGTATAATCATAGGAGATTCTGCGGCCATCATGGAAGTATTTCGAATGTTCTTTGGTTATATCTGCATTTGCCGCATTTCTCTCCACTTCATAGTCTAGGCATGGTCTAAAGTAGCAGACTACTGTAACATTAACATCTCGAAATAGAGACATCCGCGCTAGATCCCAAGTTGGAGATTATTGCGGTGTTGTGCCCTCATATCTTCTCAACATGTAAAAATTAAAAAATTACAAAAAAAAGGTAAAACACACAAACAAGGACATTATGCAGAGATTCAAAACAAATTAATCTGCTGCAATATGCCTAACCTATGCCCGTAGGTAAGCACTCTCTGTAAAAACTTCTCTCGCATATTATCTACGTCATGCACTAGCTAGGGAAAGCCATGTCCTTGTGAGAGTGTCATAAGACCGTACTCGTATCCTGATCTACCTCTATGTATCTGTGAGTGGCATAAGGCGAATGCGCTACTGTGTTGTATGTTGCTTTTATGTCGGTCATTTCACTCGTCTCGTACTCTCGCTCACTCGGCACTGGCATTAGTTCTGCTATCTCCAGCCAACGCGTCACATAGAGTCAGCAGGAATCGAAAGAGAAGGGTAAGTGTGGTGGTAAATGTGGCTGTTTCCTCGTCCAAAGATAATTCAAGGGTTATGATCTGGCTTGCAACGTGATTGGTAATGCTCAGAGATGAGAATGTTTGTATATCTTCGGGAGACAATTCCACACGTGCGATGCTAGAATACATGTTTCTATAGAAGCTTTTTGTATTCGAGAAGTAGGAATAGCATATTGTGACCGACCCATCTGGAACACTATGAAACAGCTGGGAGAAAAAAAAGCTCCTGCTAAAAGCTCCGAACACTAGTGCTACCACGCATAAATACAGATAGGTACTGTGATAGTGGTCAAGAAAGTCTTTCTATAATTCCTCTCTCCTTTATCATCTGGTCATATTTCTCTATCCTTTCTTAAAATGCCCCATACAAAACCTGTGACGATGGGATGGCACGAGTGAGATCAAAAAGTTTTAGAGTAATTCAGACGCGGAATTAGTAAAAACCTACTTTTGTGCACCTCTTGGAGCTGTGTGAAAAAAGCCCATTTAACATTAGTGGTTCACAATATTAACCTCCTTTACTATTCTCTCTCGAAAAATGTTCAAAAATGACAACATTGAATAACAAAAAATACAAAACTCCTTCCGCGATTTTACGTCTTATACTCTTAGTACCTACTAAAAGGTTAAACTAGCTGGTTACCTGTGGGTAAGAGAATTACGATCTCAGAACCCTATCCATCATCTATGATATACATGCCCCCAAAAATAGGTCGCTTAGTTTCACATAAGAAATTCAGAGCAGTGTCCAACTCACCAGAGTGTTGCTCCCGCATTTATATACTTTGAGAAATTGTGATATACTTTAGTGTTTCTTTGGTTCCAACAATGTTCTCCATCTTGACCATATTACCATTCTCAACATTTTGGGTGCTTATATTATTTTCAAAGTTTACAAGAAATTGGCTCTTAACCTCAACAGAGAACAAATATTGAGCTTGGGAGAAAAAGTAGGTTTTAAACGCACATTTGTAGCTGTGAATCTTCCAATCTCCCACACCCTAACATTCTTAGATGTGAAATCGTAAAAACATTATTCAACTCTTTCACTATTGAAGAGCAAAAAAATCGCCAAACACTTTCGATTAAAAACTAAAACATATGTAACAGTAACCCCCTCTGTACACTTTACGCAGATAAAGGATGCCAATTCTTGAACTACTTCTGGAGACGATCGTGGTTCATATTTATTAATACAATCTTAGTGATTTTTGAAGACTTGCTCGCATCTCTCAAAGAATGTAAAATTATATGCTCGCCAAAAGAATGCCTACCACCGACGGTTCACTAGTACCTCCAACCCGCAATGTCGGATGTTGGCCCTGATAGCCGTCAAATCAAGCAGCAACCAAGTAGAAAAAATGCAGAGTGGCCTGGCTTGCACCAGAACTAAGATTTTATTCATTTTTTCATACACAAGTTTGAATTAGGATTAAGGATAGTGACTCAAGATGAAAACTAACAAATTAGAATACGCAATAAAATAACGACACATCAAATTTTGCTCGTGACACATACTGTGCAATTTACTTCACTTCAATCTGAAGTCTAACAGCAAGCAAAAACTTCTCGTGTTCAGGGTGAAGACAGCAGTCGGGATAAAAACGACCCCTTAACTGGGCGCCTTAGTTTCAAACTCTAACAACTCTCAGTCCCTCCATCTTAGGATAGGAGCAGATCAGGGCCTGATAAAGGTGGAGAAAGCTGTGATGCCCAGCCACAACTCAAGACATGAAAAAGACTGGTGGCTGGTCCAGCTCAATCACTACAATTATCTAAGCCAGAGTGTCCTACCACGTAATACTGGAGGTAAGTGCTTGTTGGGAGCATAAAAAGTAACTCATATGCCCACTTATTAAATCCATTATCCAACAAGTTCAATAGTCTCGCGTAACAATATCTCATTAGAAGAACCAGTTTGGTATGTGAGGTTGCCTCTCCGGCTCGTGACCTGTTTTCTATTAGATTTTAGCCTACGCTGAATGAAGTAGTTAAGTGAAGTTCGTGCACAGAAAGACCCCCTATCAAGCGAAGAAGCTGAGGTAGCTCGGAACGGTCCCTCCGCACAACTGACTGTAGCCTCTTCTGGACAAGCTATGGGTATTTCTAGTGTGGTAGACGAAGATACTCAAGAATAGTGCCAATCACTCCCAAAAAATTTTATGAAGACTCAGTAGATGCTTTGCAGAATAGGGGTTGCACTTACTCATATAAAGGCCAAAGAGTAGTATATCAGGTGAGTGATAACGAATAACATACCAAAAACACAGCATGTCTGCGCTCTACGCCCTCATCAAGGAACCAGAGACTAAATTTTGCCTGACATAACGTCTAGCAGCCAGTCTTATCGCAAAGTTATGATAAGGAATACCCCGCCCGTACTTTGGTGTCATAGTTCATGCAACTGGCTAATTACGTACGAGAAACTGCCGGTACCCGCAAGTGCTGATCTTTAGTGACTGCAGACGACTTCTTAGATCAAGCATATACGTGGCGTCGCCATCTCAGAGGAAGGCGTGAAAAATAAGTGGCCATTACGTTGTGAACCTGGGGCCTGGACCAAGTTACGAAGTGTTCGCGTCTAAACATGTTCCGAATACGACATTCAGTCTATCTGTACTCATCCTTCGTTCACCTTATTAAGCCCTTTGGGACATCTTTTAAAAAGAAACTGATTGAGAAACAATTAACTTTGCTCAACGGAAGACTGGAACAAGCCTCAATTAACACTGGGGTTATATTAAGTTGGTGGCCTTACTCAATAAAGTGTACTACTTCATACTAACCAGAAAGGCCTCAAATATGAACGATCAGCGTCAAACACTTAACACAGGAACGTGCCCAAACCTAATCCATTGGTTAAAATAACTCTGAAAAAGCATACTGACTGCATGGAGCGAGTACTAGCTTAAGAATTATAATTTCTACCAATTACTTATCCAACATAAACAAATACCAGGTATGCAACAGCAACCCTGATTATATGTAGAATTACTGTGAAGATTTTTCTGAGATAGTCTTTTGATGTCCGTATCTCTCTATTTGGTAGACCAAATGTTTAAAAGACGGCCGCAATTCCTACAGGTTGCAGACGCATTGAGAGACGAGGAAGAAAAGAATTAAAAAACTTCAGCACTATTCAGTTTGAAAGGGACAGGTTCACATTAGTTTCCTGTAATTACCAACTTTTAGAAGTTTAACAACATCATTACTCTGCTTTTCTTCGAGATATTAGGCGTTAAAGTCAGAAAATGCTACGACGAACATGCGTAGTAGACGTGTGGTGATTCTACCCAATCTAGAAGAATGCACAGACAAAAATGGGTGGCCTAATATGCGTATATCTTATCTAGCTTCAGTTGGTTCTGTGATACTCACAAAAGTTAGTTTTGAGTACCTTCATA